>VZTH01003695.1:4571-29590 GCA_013397815.1 Aleadryas rufinucha
CATCTTCGGAAAAACAGCGCTGCAGCTCTGCTCCGAGAAGGAGGCCCTGGTGAGCACCGTGTGCGACCGGCAGGTGTTCCCGCTGTTCCCGGAGGAGGATCCCGAGCTGGCGGACGGCGCCGCGGGGCAGGAGGGTGACCCGGCGACAAAGGACTACAACCAGCTGCAGGCGTACTACAGCCAGGAGAGCCGCGTGCTGTACCTGGTGCTCACCTCCATCTGCGACACGCCGCAGCTGCTGCGCGCCTGCGGGGACCTGGCGGCGGCCGAGAACCGGGAGGCCGGGCCCGGCCACCCCTCCGGCGGCCCGGCCCCGCTGCCCCACGCCGAGGCGCACGAGTTCTGGAAGCACCAGGAGAAGCTGCACTGCCTGAGCCTCCTCTACCTCTTCTCCGTCTGCCACATCCTGCTGCTGGTGCATCCCACCTGCTCCTTCGACATCACCTACGACCGCGTGTTCAGGGCGCTGGACGGGCTGCGGCAGAAGGTGCTGCCCTCCCTGAAGGCTGCCATCAAGGACTGTCCGGTCGGCAAGGAGTGGAAGCTCAACTGCAGGCCATGCCCTCCGCGCCTCCTCTTCCTCTTCCAGCTCAACGGGGCTCTGAAGGTGGATCCGCTGCCAAGCAGGGGCCAGGACCCCTGTGGTCACCTGGAAAAGCCACCCCCCAAGAAGCATTCCCCCAAGAGGAGGCTGCAGCACGCTCTGGAGGATCAGATCTACCGCATCTTCCGCAAGAGCAGGGTGCTGACCAACCAGAGCATCAACTGCCTGTTCACCGTGCCAGCCAACCAGGCTTTCGTGTACATCGTGGCCGGTGGGCCCCAGGACGGAGATGATCCCGTGGCCATGCTTCTCGACCAGCTCAGGAGCAACTGCACCATGAGAGAGACTGACTCGCTGCTGGCTCCCACCCTGTCGGGACCCAGGAGGTATCAGATGATGAGGCACGGCCGGCAGCAGCTCTCCTTCCATGCAGAGAGCAGCAGCAGCAGCTCCAGCTCCTCTGGGCAGCTCGTGGACTGCACCCTCAAGGAGTTCTTGTGGCAGCACGTGGAGCTGGTGCTCAGCAAGAAGGGCTTCGAAGACAGCGTGGGGAGGAACCCACAGCCCTCTCACTTTGAGCTCCCAACCTACCAGAAGTGGGTGGCTGCAGCTCTAAAACTGTACGAGGTGACCATCGAAGGCAAAGATGATGACCCGACCTGTGGCGAGCTGAGCTCAAAAATCATGAGCAGCATCAAAGTTTTGGAAGGCTACTTAGACATAGACACCAAGTTCTCTGAAAACCGTTGCCAGAAGGCTCTGCCCATGGCCCACAGTGCCTACCAGTCCAACCTGCCCCACAATTACACCATGACAGTGCACAAGAACCAGCTGGCCCAGGCCCTGCGCGTGTACAGCCAGCACGCCCGGGGCCCAGCCTTCCACAAATACGCCATGCAGCTCAACGAGGACTGCTACAAGTTCTGGAGCAACGGGCACCAGCTCTGCGAGGAGCGGAGCTTGACTGACCAGCACTGCGTGCACAAGTTCCATCTGCTCCCCAAAGCAGGTAAAGATGCTCACTCGTGCTTTGGTTTCATGGTTGAGTTTTGTATCTGCTTTAAAATGCCTTGGGCTGAAAGCACCAAGGCTGAAATGTTGTAGAAGATGAAAGTTTGCAGCTTTAGAGCGTCGTGTTCAAAGACTGGATGTGGCACTCGGTGCTCTGCTCTAACTGACAAGGTGATGACCAGGCAAAGGTTGGACTCAATGATCTCAGAGGTCTTTTCCACCCCAAATGATTCTGTGATCATCTCTGTACAGTGGGATCATAGCAGAGCTGCTGTGCAGGTTTGCTTTATGTTGAGTAATGTTTAGGAGCCAGTCCACTGTTAGTAGTAACTTTGATTTTTGTAGTTACTCTGATTTTCTGATTTAGTGGTAACTCTGATTCTGTCTTGCTAATTAAGAGCATTACACTGGAGTCCTTCTAACAAGAGGTGTATAAGAAAGTTCTCTAAAACACATAAGTGTCCCACTTGGTTTTAAATAACTTGGTTGATCAGGGAGTCAAAACTGACTTCTGCACATTTATTGCAGGCAGAAGAACTTAGAGCCTTTCAGGAAGAGGTTGTAAAAACAAATAAGATTTGGTTTAGTGGTATAACCTCCACTGGAACTTTCTGTTATTAAAAGTGGGAAAGGGAGGTGTTGCTTGACAAACTGGTGGCAAATCATTTTGTGTATGTGTGTAGCAAGGAGGGAGCAAGGGATGAAGGGAATAAAGAAAGTCTTGAATGGTGAGCGATTTACCCAAGGTTTGATTGATTTTGCTTTTAGGGGAAAAGCCAGAAGCAGACAGAAATCCTCCAATTCTGTACCACAACAGCCGGGCTCGTTCCACTGGTGCCTGTAACTGTGGAAGGAAACAAGCTCCTCGGGAGGACCCCTTTGATATCAAAGCAGCTAATTATGATTTTTACCAGGTAACTCTTAGGTCTGTTGGTGCTTCAAGCAGTGCTTTTGTTTCATCTGCAGAGTCTGTATTCTGAAGCGACCACAAGTTTCCTCTTAACCTTATCAACCTGTAGCTTGGAGGAGACATTTCTGGGAGCAGAAATGGGCTGCCCAGGGTGGGCAGTTCCAGTCTTTACCAGTGCACAAACACAGGAGCACCTGTTTACACTTAGAATGTGTTGGTGTATGTGAATTTTAAATAATCAAGTCTGTGGGTTGTGTTCCCACTGTTGCTTTGGTTCTCATGTGGTGCAAATCTCAGTTGCAGCTGCTGAATGTTGTGGCTCTGAGCTCCCTCATCTCAGGGTAGATATTGAACCACGTTTCCTTTCTCGTAGTTGCTGGAAGAGAAGTGCTGTGGAAAACTGGAGCACATCAACTTCCCCATATTTCAGCCAAGCACACCTGACCCAGCGCCTGCTCGGGACGAGTCGTCGCCCGCCCCTCCGGAAGGCGAGATCGAGAAACTCAAAGAGAAAGAACCTCAGACTCAGGGAGAGAGCACAGGCCTGAGCTTAGCCCTGAGCCTGGGCCAGTCCACGGGCAGCCTGGGCACTTACCCACCCGATGCCCAGGGTGGAGGGGACAATGCAGAAAGCCACGGGCAGAGCAGCGACTCCAAGAGCGAGAAGAGGCCGAGCCTTGTAGATCGCCAGGCGTCCACTGTCGAGTACCTCCCCGGGATGCTCCATTCCAACTGCCCCAAAGGCCTTCTGCCCAAATTCTCCAGTTGGTCACTGGTCAAGCTGGGGCCTGCTAAGGCTTACAACTTCCACACAGGCTTAGATCAGCAGGGCTTTATCCCGGGAACAAACTATTTAATGCCTTGGGACATTGTCATCAGAACGAGAACTGAAGATGAAGGAGACTTGGACACCAATTCCTGGCCTGCACCCAACAAGGCCGTTCCTGGGAAGAGAAGCGCGGTGGTGATGGGAAGAGGCCGGCGGAGGGACGACATCGCTCGAGCTTTCGTGGGGTTTGAGTACGAAGACGCACGTGGGAGGAGGTTCATGTGTTCGGGGCCTGATAAGGTGATGAAGGTGATGGGAGGGGGGCCAAAGGAATCTGCCCTCAAAGCCCTCAATTCCGACATGCCCCTGTACATCCTGTCCTCGACGCAGGGACGGGGCCTCAAGCCCCACTACGCCCAGTTCATGAGGCTCTTCGTGGTGGTTCCTGATGCTCCTCTGCAGATCACCTTAACGCCTCAGGTAAGGAATTCAGGAGGGAATCTGGGAACAGCAGAGGCAGGGGTGGTTGTGGAAACATTAACTGACAAGGGTGACAGGAAAAGGGTGTCAAGAAACTCCAACTCAAACCAATTTCAGCCAAGACAGTCGTTTCCAAAAGTATCTGTTACATAAGCACTTGGGATTTCTTAAACTTCAATGTGCCAAATTTATACTTTGTATAAAGTAAGTTTAAAAAATATTTTATCAAGGATGAGTTATTGGCATTCCCTACTGTAATAATGGCTTTAAAAAAAAAAAAAAACCAAACCAAAAAAGAAGCTAACAGTGACTCTGTAAGAATGACTTTGTAATTTTAAATGTCATGGAGAAAAGCAGTGACTCATTGCTCTGATTAATTATTATTAGTTACCATTGGAATTTAGGAGGTGAAAAAACCTTGGTTTTCTTAATTCTTCATCATTTTCTCCAATTTTTTTTATCCACATTTGAAAAAACTCCATTTGCATTTTATTGCTTTTTAAGGTAGTAACGATGTTTGATTACCTACTCGTGTTTTCCTTCGGTTTTAGGTTCAACCAGGGCCACCACCCTGTCCTGTATTTTACCCCGAGAAGCAGGAGATCACCCTTCCCTCTGATGGACTCTGGGTGCTGAGGTTTCCCTACGCGTACGTGACAGAACGGGGGCCCTGCTTCCCTCCCAAAGAAAGCCAACAGTTAATGAGCTACAAAGTTCTCCGAGGAATACTGAAAGCAATTACACAATAAGAATGGGTTTGGGGTGGATCTGTTTTAGTTTGAGAAGGGTATCTTCAATCCAGTTCGTGGGTTTTGGTTACCCAACAGCTGTCACTGCAATTGTGTGAAGCTCCCCCCGCTGTATTTTGCTGGAACACGGTCAGATTGGAAATAAAGTTGGTATCAAAGCAGGAAAAGGAATCTGAGGCATGTAAATTTTCCTTTGAATAAGTTTTCATATGTAAAAAATAAAAGCTGGTTTTCGTAAAGTGCTGATCCTGTATTACTAGATGTTTTAATGACAATGCTTTTCCCCATCCTATCTTTTTACATACTTGTTTAGGAATATCCAAAAATCAGCATTGCCTTAAATGAAGTGTTTACTTTGTCATATTGAGGCAATGATGAGCAAGGTATTTTCTATTTTTCTGAACAAGCTATTAGTATGTAAATGATGCCTTTAATGTGATGATGAGAGAAATCATCTTGTTTTTAGGAAAAAAAAAAAAGGATTCTGCAGTTCTGTGTATTAACAGCAAAGCCAGAAACTGCTCACCTGTATCAGGTGTCTCTTGGTGCCAAAAAATCAGCCACAGTCAATCAACTTTTAACTGAGGTAAGATGTGTTAGTGACAGCGGCTGTATGCTGAGACCTAATTTAATTTCTAGAATATTTGTTTCTAATTAGCATGCACACAAAATTTAATTTGCCAGTTTGCTATAGTGCAGTAATTATACTGCACGACCGGAGCTGAGACCTGGTTTCTGCTCGGAATACGACATCTCTGAGGGGCTGGGCGAGGAAAACGCATCCCTTCACTGGGAATACAACATTAGGGATGTTGTATTGGATTAGATGGTCTTTAAAGATCCCTTCCAAGCATTCCATGATTCTGTGCTCTCTCAGGGGCTGGGTGTGGGAAAAGCGTCCCTCCCATTCGGAATATGACATCTCTGAGGGGCTGGATGAAGAAAACGCATCCCTGCGTTTGGTGTGTGAGATCTGTGAGGGGTTGGGTGTGGGAAATGCATCCCTCCTGCACGGAATACGACATTAGGGGCCGGACTAGATGATTTCCTGAAGGTCCAACCCAACCATTCCATGACTGTGATCTCTGAGGGGCTGTGTGGGGAAAGCGCATCCCTCCCATTTGGAATATGACGTCTCTGAGGGGCCGGGTGGGGGAAAACACATCCCTTCTTTGGGAATACGACATCTGTGAGGTGCTGGGCGTGGGAAACACATCCTTGCACCTGTGAGGAGGGAGCGGGCACAGCCAGGTGCAAAACGAAAGCGTGTAAATGAGATTTACCCCACAGCATCTGCGAAGTAGTTCTCGACAGTGACAGCCCCGCCCGCGAGGCGGGCGCTGGGCGGGGGTGTGGTGAAACACATCCCTCCACCTGCGAGCAGGCGGCCAGGAGTGCGCGGTGGGGTGTTAAAGAGTGTCATTGGGAATTACCCCCACAGCGACCGTGCAGCGGCAGCGGCGGCGGCGGGCAGCCCCTCACGGCCGGACGGGAAGGGCGCGGGGCCGCTGCGCCTGCGCGCTGCGCTCCTCCCGGCGCCGGGGCGGCTNTCAGAGCCTCCGGGTCCCGCAGCGGCTCCGCCTCGCCGCGAGCCGGCTGCGGGCTGGGACACGGGCACGGGCACGGACCGCGGCAGGACGGGCCGGGGCGGCCGGTGACAGGCGCAGGATGTCGGCCACGCTCTACGTGCTCTCCACGCTGGGCGGATACGTCCTTACCTCCGCTCTCCTCCTCAAGTGCCCGGGGCTGCTCCACCGGCCCAAACGGCAGCGCTTTCGCTGCCGGCACATCTCGCACCGCGGCGGTGAGTGAGGGGGCGCGAGGATGGATAGGGGAGGGGAGGGGATGCGGGAGCTTTCCTGCTCTCCGCCGCTCCTGAGGGATGGTCCCCGCCCGGCTCCCGGCGCTCAGGGCTCCGCGGCCCCCGGGCGATGCTCCCTCACAGCCCCGGGGCGCCGCTCTGTGCCCCCGGGCGCGGGAGGGTCGTGAGGGGCTGCGCGGTGCCCGTGGCTTGCAGCGAGCTCCCTTTAAACCTTTCCTCCCACAGCCTAATTTTAGGTGCCACCTGCTGACCAGTGCCTCGGTTCAGCGGGGAATTAATCTCCGAAGTCCAGCCGCGCCAGCCGAAATCAGCTTTGGTTTTGCGTGGGGCGTGATGTTTTCCCTCTGAATCGCGTCTATTTTTTTTTTTTCTTCTAACGATTCTGTATCCTGGTATTTCTCTCCCCAACCAGAGAGGCGTCTGGCTGTTGCTTAGATCAGGTACAAGAGATCATTTTTCTTGCCTGTGACCGCCTGTTTGCTTTGCTTTCTGTTTCAGGGGAAACAGAATTTGCTGTGACTCTGTTCTTGCTCCCCTTGGTGTTGCAGGCAGACAGTGAATGGCTCAGTGCCCTGGTAAAACCGATCCCATTTGAGAGTCAGGCATGTTGATTCTGTCTAAAATAGCTAAAATAGGTTTTTAAGTTTTTTTCTACCTATTCCAAAGCGTTGGGAGGGAGGAAGTGCATCAAGTTGTGACTTTCTGTTCTGTAGAGATCAGTTCTGTGCTTTTCACTGCTGCCTCACTTAATTTTTGAAAATAGGCAGTTTTCTAGTAAATATTTTTCGATATCCTGTGTAAGAGATGTCTGATGCTGAGTTTAAACAGTTTTTAGTATTATACTTAGTGCCAGTTTATGCAGGGGTTGATCACAGTTTTAGCCAGTGGTCCTTAACTGCTGCTGCCTTGAATTATCAAATTAAAAAAACTAGAGCTGATCTAATACTTAATTAATAATGCTTAATAATACTTAATGATACTTAATAATACTTAATGATTGTACTCCTGGCACTTCTTTCATTTAGTTTATTCGACAGTTTATGTTTCTTTGTAACTATAGCCTTAAGTATAGCATAAAATGCACCTTTTGGTGTGGAATGTGTACATTATCTGTTTCTGGGTAGGTATATTATTCCTTCAACGAAAGAAAAGGCTCTTAATTTTGAGGGTTTCCTGGTTTTTTTTTTAATTTGTAAGCTGTTAAAAACTTGCAGGGGACTTTGTTGGAACTTGGAACGATCCCTTTAATCTGTTCTCACTCCTTTGCAAGGACCTTAGTTAAGACACAGAGCCCTAAAGCCTCGAACGCGAGTGCTTGGGCCAGTTGCTCTAAGCTCCATCAGAACAGCAGGAAAGCCTCGCTTAAGGGAGGATTATTCCTCAGGCATTCAAGGTCCACGGTCTGTGAATTGTTCTGCGTCCTGTGAAATCCTGTGAGGCAGGAGGGCAGCCCTGAACGTTGCAGCAGCTCTTTGCTCATCCCAGGCTGAAGATCACTCATCCTTTACCCTCCGAGGTGTTTGCCCTGTGGCATAAATTCCTGTGGGACTCGAGTTCTCCTCGGGCTTTAGTCATGCTGTAGCTTTAGACTCAGTGTCAGGTTTCCTATTGCATTACTCCAATTAACTTCGGAGATCAAGGTAACACTTAACTTGTTTGGCTTTTTCCTCTCTGAGATGAAGCCTTGGACAGTGAAGTTTTTTAAGTCTCAGGGGTTTGATTTCACTTGCTTTCTCCTTCAAGAATTTTCTCCCCTCATTTTTGTAGAATCATCTCTGAATTATTTCTTCACTTCTGCATAATTTTAAAATTGGTCATTTCTGAGAACAGTTATTGAGTCTTGATATTCTCTGTTGGAGTCCTCTGTCAGTGCCAGCATCCCTGGATTGCAGGGTCTCTGAGAAAGGGTGATGTGATGATTTTTACACAGAATAGTTCAGATTGGAAAATCATCTGACCTGGAGTTCTTCTCATCTGACCAGAGCAGGTCCTGGTCCAGTTAGGTTTTGAATATATCCAGGGATGAAATCTCCACAGCCTCTCCAGGGAGCCTGTTCTAGAGTTTGATCACTCTTGCAATAAAAAAAGGGGTTTTTTTTCCTTATATTTATAAACTGAATTTCCTGTATTTAAATTTGTTCCCGTTCCTCTTGTCCTTTCCCTGGGCACCACCAAGAAGAGTTTGGCTGAGTCTTCTTTCCTCCCTCCCATCCGGTATTTACACATGTAGGATCCTCCCCAGCCTCTGTTCTCCAGACAAAACGATTCCAGCACCCTCAGCCTCTCATTGTACACAAGAATCTCTCATCCCTTAATTTCCACAGCCCTTCCTTGGACTTACTCCAGTAGGTCCATGTCACTCTTGTGCTGTGGAGCCCAGAACTGATGCTCCAGGTGTGGTTTCACCAGAGCTGAGCAGAGGGGAACAATCACCTCCCTTGACCTGCTGGCCCCCAAAACTTCTGAGGGTCATCTCCTTGAGCCAGGGCTTGGTGTTGGCTCTCTCTTGGCCACTGTGGTGCTTTCAGAGTGGGAATGTGCCCTCACAATGTCTGGATGTGCCCATTTTGGCCAGGAAAGGTCAGTTCCACGTAGGGAATGCAACAGCACGTGAATCTGGAGGAGCGTTTGAGGAAGTGTCAGGAGCCCTTTGGTCAGCCCAGCCTTCTCACTTTTCAGGGCAGAAAATGACTTGGATCAAAAAACTTGTGTAGTTCCCTTTTCTGTGTGTGGTTGCTGATTCAGAATTCTTGTTTCAGCTGATCTCTCAACTTTGTTCCTCGTTTCCCCCAGATTCTCCAAGTCAGGCATTTGACTCACCATCCCTGGCCCTTGACCTCCCTCCCTGACATGTGATTTGTCAGATCAGCCACTTGAAAGCTTTATTTTTGGAACTTTCTGCCCAGGAATGTTAGGATACTCTTGCTTTGCTCACAAATTGGAGACCTGACTCAGGTGGTTTTGCCCTTCCCTCACCGTTCAGGATGTATGGGCTGTATTGCCACAGCTGATAACTTATCTAAAAACCACAATTATTATTGCAGTTAATTTGTAACTAATTAGCCAGGCCCTGTGCAGGGGTTTCCCATTTGTTAGGCAATCACCAGGTGGATACCATGAGGTTCTCGTGCTCTTCTTTGTCCCTTGGTTCACTTTTGCCACTCAGCCAATTCCTGTTTCTGCAATCAAATCCCATAAAATATTGGTGGATGTCTGATCACAGAAACCTACCTGAGAACAACAATTTTAAATCGGTGGTTGTGCATTGCTTTAGTTCTGAACACAGGTTTAGGTAAGTATGTCATAGTGAGGCCTTGTTAATAGGCAAGGCCTTAATTGGAGCTCTTATAATTGCTGTTTACAAAGCCCATCATTCATTACTGTCAAAGAGCAGTTACAATTTGCATAGATATCTTCATCAGCACAGGTATCTTCCTGAGGTTGTTTTGTTTTTCAGTCTATAATATTGCCTATTTTCTGAGGTGGGGAGAAGGCACAACCTTTTCCAGTCCCTAATCAGGCTGATTCTCAAAGATTTTTACTCAGAGAATGGTGACTTAGGAGTTGCAGAGTTTAGTCCTGCCTGAGAGAAAATTAAATTTGCTTGTTCCTTTCATTTCTTAACTGGAATTGATGTGTGTTTCATTCCTCGTGGGAGACCTCCCTTCTCCAGCAGCACAAACCTTTATTGACAGATCTGTGCTGTTTGGGGAATATCCTTGCACTGAAAAAAGAGGTTGTCACCTCTTTGAGCATCAGCTGGGTTATACATTTAGGGAGTGTCTTGGGTGCTTTTATTCACAGCTTTTTGTTTGGTTTTTTTCCTTGTTACTCGTCCCACCAACTTTCAAATAGATTTTTGCATATTCTGTGCATGTGGGGCTTATTTTCCTAGCTAAATACCTCTGGTAAAATAAACACTTTGTTTTGTATATTCAAAGTGTTACACAAATCCAAGATAAGTTCTTTTTTATAATTATTTTACCTGGAGAAGGTCGTGTCTCTCCAGGAGGTTGGTGGCAACAGGGGTTTCTGCCTTGAGCTTCATACTCATTTCTCAAAATATGTACGTTTTAAAGTCTGTTATTTTTAAAATTTATTTCCAGTGGGAATGAGAGGAGGAAAAGGATTTTGTGTAAGTTTTATTTTTGTTTTTTCTGTAGGTGCTGGAGAGAACCTGGAGAACACAATGGCAGCCTTTCACCAGTGAGTACAAAAGGATGAGAATGCCTAAATTAGGTGTTCTCAGTGTCTTTAGTGATTGAAGCAATCAAGGGAGGTGGGACTTCATCAGTTCTTTGGGGTTACAGTGTCCTATTTCTGAAAGTCTGGATGACTCCTGTGGATTGCCAAACATCCACTCCAGTTGCACCAGAAGGAGTTGGGATACCACAAATTATGGTCTGTACACAGTACCAAATGGAAACAAACCCCTGAGGCCCGATCTGTGCTGGCCAATAAAACAGCAAACAATACTGTGCTTAATGGTGATTACTTCTATTAATTTATTTATCATTATAAAGCTAAAAATGCTGCTGTTTGGTTTTTTTCCTGCACACACACTCGCTGCAGTCACGCCATGTGTGAAAGCCTCTTACCCAGGGGTTTAAAATGGGGTTGGGACCAGAAAGCCTTTTAAGCCTCCAGCATTTAAGTAGTGAATTTTAACAAGGTTCTCAAAGGCATTTGAAAAAGAAGCATATCTAAAACTCCAGCTGCTGCTGAGAAGGGACCACATTATGTGGGCTCCTCTTTGTTTTGTTTGGGGTTTTTCTAATTTGCTTTGTGCTGAGGAGCCTCATCAGTTTGCTGTTTCCCTGCAGCCTGAGGGGTGCCAGCTTTCCCAACCAAATAAAAGAAAGTACTGCACTATTTTCTATCTCCATGGAAGCTCAGAGTAGTTTTGTGTGGCTTTTTAGGGTTGTTTTTTTTCTGCTGGCCTGCTTTTTTTCAAGGCAGTGCAAACTCTTCTGGCTCCTTCTGGGAAGGGGTAAAGGCTTTGTCCTTCACATTTGCTCATTCCCATCTCTGTGAGTGAGGCAGCAAAAGGATTTGGGTAGAAAATCACTGATTTAGGTGGTGGAAAATTATCAGGATTGGCTCAAACAGCTGATACAAGCTGATCAATTTATGATCCATCAGACTGAGTGTGAAGCCAAGCAGGGTGCGTCTGCAGGAGCTGTTCCTGCAGGTTTGCACAAGCAGGAATATTTGGCTTTTGCTGTAGTTGAATCCAGAAGAAAATGTGTGTATGGGGAGGAGGAGGCCTTTATTGGCAATTTCAGTTTCTGTACTGCTTAATTTACAAATACTCTGGAAGGAAATTGTAAGCTTTTTGTACCAAAGACAATATTCTGTTTTCTTTAATTAGGTAAAATGCATAATAGATTGGGGGGAGGGGGGTTAATGTTGTTCTACCACATTTAAATGTTTCTGTGGTGGTTTTAGATTATAAAATAACAGCTTTTGAGCGAGGGCACTCTCATCCTAATTTGCAAATGCGAGCCTGCCTCACAGCTTGAGTTCTGGAGCACTTGGATCTGAATCCACAACGATGTTCTGAATCTGGAGCCTTCTCTGGAGCAGTGGGAATTTGACAGAACAAACCGATTTCCAGCTGGGAAAGCTCAGCACTTGAGGAAGCTTATTTAGCAGTGAGGGCCTGGCAGGGTCTCAAATTTGTTAACAAGGAAAGTTGTTGTTCTCCCCTTTCCATGCAGCATCAGCCCTGACTTTCTTAAGCAAGAAATATTGCTAATAAAATGTGCTGGTGAAATGATAAAACATGGCATTACATGGGAGCATCTACAAATTTGGCAAATCTCCTGCGGCAGATTTGGAGATGCTTTCCCTCAAGAGGAGAAAATCACCCAGTACAGCCTGTGATTCTTCCATATGTAACAGGATTTTGTTCCTCTCCTAATTCTTAATTAGCAGCGCTGGAAAACACTTCACAAATTGGCTTTAATTTGACAACCTTCCTTGATCATTATCCCAGCTGGACCAGAAATTGTGTTAAAAACGCTTTGGGGAGTATGTTCTGATTTTTTTGTTTTGGTTTGTTACTGCCTTTGTGGATGTTCATGGCCTGTGTTCAGCAGCCAATAAAGCCCACGAGGAAAAGGCTGTTACTGAATTTACAGAGCTTTGAGTCTCAGGTAGGCACAACTCCCAGCTGGTGTGGGTTTGCTCAGAGGTGGATAGAAAGAAGGTATTGAAGGAAGAGTTCAGACTTTTATCTGTCTGCTGGAACGACACCTCTTTTAGTTGAATGAGCAATTCACTGCTCATTGCAGTAAAGCTTTTTCTTGTCTGGTGTGAAGTTTCTTGTACTTACTTTTCATCAATATCATTATTACTTTCTGCTTTCCTTACTCCTCCTATGAGCTAAGCTACTATGGAGTGGATTTGGGATTGGATTATAACTTTTTAAAGCAGTGTGTTGGAACAGGAATAGCTGTTTCTCTTTGAGAAACATGACTGGATGTTTAGTGGTTTATTTCTTTTTCAATTGAAATTACAACTTTTTCATTAAAATAATATTGTTTAAGACTGTTTTGCTACCCAAAAAAAAAAGCCAAAAGCCTCACTGCTAATTTCCTGACCCATCCCTTCCTGATTAATGTAAACCAAATAGAAAAAAGCAGCTTTCATATCGCTGACATTTGTTGTTTCTTACCATCAATTCAATTACTTTTTTCAAAACCTTACTTCCTCCTGTGGGCAGATGTGCTGCTGCTAATAAACACCCCACTCCAAATCCTGACCCAGTCCTTTAGGAGCAGGTTTCTCAATCCTGGGGTGGCAGGCTGCAATCCATAGGTTTGCTTCCTGATCCCTATGGGAGACAGAGCCAAAAAATCCCATCTCTGCTTCACGAGACGTTGTTTATTCTTGCATCAGCTTCCCACTGCAGCAGAGTTGTTTGCTCCCTGCTCTGCAGCAGGACTGTGAGGATTCCTTGCACCATAAAGCATCCAAAGTACTTCCAGTGGGATTAGTTTATGGGATGTGTTGGGTTTGGAGCTGCACAAAGAACTCGAGTGGCTCAAGGCAGACTTTCCTTGCAGCGCAGTTAATTTGGGGACAGACATGCTGGAGCTGGATTGTCACCTGACAAAAGATGAGCAAGTGGTAGTGTCCCATGATGAGAACCTGAAGAGATCAACTGGAGTTGATGTCAACATATCTGACCTCAAATACTCGGTGAGTTGAGGAGAAAATGGGCTGGGGGATGTTGAGAAATGCATTTGTGGGGTGGGCAGGGGTTGTGTCTGTGTGTGCCTGGTGCCCCAAACCAAAGGGGAGGATTCACCTTAATGAAAAACCCAAACAAACCACCCCCAAAGTTCACCAAACTCCCTGTGCAGTCAGAGAATCAAACCTGGCACATTCCAGAGGGTGATTTACTCCTCCAGTATCAGGATGGATGAATAGCTCTGGAGCTGGGATGTTTTGCCACACTGATGACAGAGGAAGATTAACCAACAAGCTCTTCCTGGTGTGACCAGCTTTTTACTGGGAGAACTGGGAGAGGATTCCCCCCTGCCCTGGCACTGGAATTTTCAGAATTCTCTGACAGGCATCTGGGAATGTTTTGCCTTGTTCAGCTACAGGTGACACAAATCTAACACTGCCAAATAGTTCCATTAATACTGAAAGTGGTGCTACTAAATCACTTTTGTGGGTGAAAAGATTTTAAAGATAAGTGGCTTATGAATTATGATTTTTTGGTCTTTTTGAAGCAGGGTTGTGATTATATCCCTGCATTTGAATTAATGTTCCTTTTCTCTTTGTTTTTAAGGAACTTCCACCCTATCTCTGCAAGTTGGATGTCACATTTCAGAAAGGTGAGGTGTTTGTCTCTTGCTGTTTCAATTTTCCATTTTGTGGTGTGGCAGTTTCCTGCTTTGGCCAAGGGAGTAGAAAAGTGCATTTGCTTCTCTCAATATCATGGTAGCAGAAGTTTCAGAAGAAAAATATAATCCTGGCTGTAGAAACCAGTACAGTAATTACTGTAGGTATGACTTAGAGTTCAGAAGGAAATTTTGTTCTCATTTGGTCTTTTTCACATGAATCTTGTTGCATTTGATGTGTGGTAACTGAGCCTGTGTTTGCTATTTCAGGATTTTAACGTTGCCTGCACTCCTACTGTTGCTAAATAATGAGTGAATTTCATGAAGTTAAAACCTGAATGTGCAACATGCTCAGGGCATTTTCATTATGGAAATGAGCTTGTCATGGTTAATTACAGCTGAATGAAGTCATTTTTGGTTTAAAAACGTGATTATCCTTGGAACTTTATAAAAAGTTTTGAGGCAATGAGTGCTCTGACATTTCTGGTTTTATCTATGGTTTGTTAAAAGTGGCCACAGCAGTGACAGGTTTCTTGTTTCCCCAGAATGTCAGTGTGAGGGGAAGGACAATCGTATCCCACTCCTGCAAGAGGTGTTTGAGGCATTTCCAGAAACTCCTGTCAACATTGACATCAAGATGAACAACAATGTGTTGATCAGAAAGGTACATGAGAGTCTGTGCTGAGCTGAGAGTGAAGGCAGTGGAATGATGCTGATATTCCAGAAGTTTTTTGGAGTTGTGGCAGTCTGTGATACCAAGATCTGTGTTCTTGGACTGCTTCACCCTTCACACGTTGGGTCTTGCTCTGTGTGTGAGGTAACACAGGAGACAGAGAAGGGATCTTGTGCAAGATATTCAGTAAAAGCCCTTCAGGACCCTTCATCTGGATGAGAAACTGCTCCAGCACTGCTGGAGGTGTGTTTGGTCTGTACTTCATGGGAAGGGTCTTTTTATGGACTGTTGCTCCCCAGAGCAGCATAAAAACATTGTTATTGTGTAGCTGTGTTCAACACAGAGAAGGAAACCTTCCCAGCAAACACTATTTTGTCATTTAGGTTTCTTGAATTCTTTAGGGTTTTTTGTAGGGATAATCTGTTGTCCTGAACACCTGTTTATTTCCCATCAAAGCATCACAACCCTCTTATGATGGGAGAGAGCAGAGAGCTCTTTCCAATAATGATTTCCAAAGCAAGGAGAGTTTCAGTCCAATAAAGCTGCACCTAATTTCCAGTGATTCCATGTGAGGGTTGTGCTTTCTGTGCTGCAGGTCTCAGAGCTGGTGACTCAGTACAAGAGAGAGCATCTGACCGTGTGGGGGAACGTCAATTATGAGATTGTATCCAAGTGCTTCAAGGAGGTAAGGCTGAGTCCAGCTAAGCTTTGTTACTGCTTGACCAAACCTACAGAGAAGCACCCTGCAAATCAAGATTTAACCAGCTAGGCCAGGCTCCTGCTTGTGGTGAGAAATTCTGTGCTCAGATCGTGTTCTGCTTGCTGTACTGCTAAAATAAGACAAGCACAGTTAACACCCCTCTCCCCTGCCATAAAACACTCGAGGAATTAAGCTTAGTCATGTTTTATTCTTGTTTTATGAAATATAGGCTGTTGCAATTTTATGCCAGGAGTCCTTCGAGCCTGTTTTGCACATCATTCATCTGATAAAAAGCAATTTTTCCAAGGATTGCTTACTGTCTGTTTCTTTGCATGAAATTAATGGCTGTGGCCACTAGTGGACACAGTTGCATCAGCATAAAGCTGTTGTTTCACAGCTATAATTCTCTTCCTTTTTGTGCTGAGCAATTTTACAATTTAGAATTAAATTAAAACTCTGCTTAGTCCAAGGGAGTTATGCACCTGAGTGAAATTCATCTTGTTGATAGCTCAGTCTAGTTGATTATTTCAATTTATCTGCACAGGACAGCACCCCATTTCTGAGCTGAACAGCAGTTAGATTTATTCATATAAGGCAGCTTAATCTTAGGCTGAACTTTGGACGTGCATTGATGAGTAAATTTAATTGCAACGGACTCAAAATCTGCCAAGATAACTGAGAATCTCTTCCCTGGTTCCTGCAGAACTCTGACATTCCCATCATTTTCTGTGCCCAGCGTGTCCTGCTGCTTCTTGGCCTGTTCTACACCGGTCTGCTGCCCTTCATTCCCTTCAAGGAGGAGTTCTTTGAGATTCCCATGCCTTCCATCATCCTCAAGTGAGTCACAGCCCATCACTGGGTGCTGCCCTGGCATCAGTGTAAAGCAGGTGAACCATGGTGTCTCCCTGAGCACTGGTTTTGTTGGTGCTGAGGTTATTTTCTGTTGGTTTAGGCACTTTTGGATATTCCTGAGAGAATTCTGTGCACACTAATACACAGCAGTTCTGTACTTGCAACTAATTCTTGCTCTTTTCTCCTTTTTTCTTGAGGACAAATTAGTCTGATTAGGGCCAAGAGACAAGTCAGCAACAGGCTGGATATGAGATTTCACAATCTTTCTCATTCTTCACTCAAAATGCTGCAGAATTCTCATCTCTGCTGCTTCTCTTAAATGTAGCTCATTTCTCTTGTATAACCCAATTCTAAGTCACTGTCTTGAGCAGTGAAATTACTGCTCTAATTTGAGCAAGATTAATTCCTTATGTTCCTTTTGCAGGAACATCTCAACTAAGATTTTAATCTGTGCTCTGGTAATTTTTGGTTTCTTCTTCCTCAACAGGCTGAAAGAACCAGAGAAGATGTCAAGAAGCCAGAAATTTATTATCTGGCTGGCTGACACGTAAGATTCTCATCTGATTAAATTTTTATTTATATTTTGCCTTTATATTAACAGTTGACTCAAGCAACTAAGATTAGCTACTGCTATATCTATGCATTATATTTTTTTCAGTTTCTTCCAGCTTTTTTGTCAGTGCAGGATAAATCATACTCAAATCTTATGTAGGTGTGCTTTTTGCTTTTGTTTTCCGTACACTGAAGCATCCTAAGGTGCAATAACAGTGGGGATTATTCCAATTGTGTCTGTTAAGCTTCTGTCCTTAAGTGTGCTCAGCTAATTAACATGCAGTTAGATGCAGAAGGCAGATTTCATGGATGTGACTGATAATGTTGTCAGAGGAGAGACACTGTTTGCCTTACAAGGAACACTTTGCATTTTAAGAATATCTGTGCTTCAGAGGGGATTTAGTCACAGGTTTTCAGTGACTGCAGTGTCTCCTGGCTCTTGCTCCTGTCTCTGACATCTGGTAGTTTAATTTCTCCAGTGGCCAGGACATTTTCCTGTCTTTTGGTGGGAAGGATAAAATCTCTCCTGAAAGCAGAGTGGTTGGTTCATCAGACATGGTATGAGGTACCTGCAGGGTGAAGGATTCATCTGCTGGATTTGATCTTCAGCAGAGTTGATCCTTGAATTGCTTAAACTGGGAGTTTTCTAGAATTTAGTTTCTCTTGTGGAAAACATTGACTCTACACACTGTGTGGGAACTTTATTTCAGGATGTCAACAGACACTGAAAATTCCATATAGACTTGAAGTTGTTAATTAATCTCCCTCTCCTTCCCCAGGCTGCTGATGAGGAAGGCACTGTTTGACCACCTCACGGCTCGGGGCATCCAGGTACGGTGGGGCAAAGCTCAAGTGAGAATTCAAAGCAGACAGACACAGCCTTAAAAGGGGTTCCTGTTGCCCCCAGCATGTTCTTTGTGTTTCTGGGACCATAAATTGCTGTTTAGTCCCTGAGCAAAAGCTGCTGCTGTTTTATTTGCAGTGCTCTGATTGCAAAGGGAGATTTGTACATTTGGAAAAAGAATTTTTCATTTAAATCCCTTTAAGTTTAGGGATTTTTTTTTCCCCCACTTCAAACTTAACCAGTTCTGCAGATTTTATAGGCTTATCTGTTGTGGGGCTTTCACAAAATAACATTTTGACTTTTAGAAGGATCTGAAGTCTCAGGTAATGGAGTTGGAGTCACCACTAAAAAATGTCCCTTTTGGAAGCTGAGGAGGAAAAGCTGGGTATGTTTGTGTGCAACATCACAGTGTAACTATTTCTCATTTTAAATATGCAGCAACACCTCCCTCAGATAAAACAATTTAGGTCAAAAACCACCTTGTAAAAACATTATTTCCTGTAATAACTTGGTTCTTCTATCCCATTTCATAGGTGTACATTTGGGTACTGAATGAAGAACAAGAATACAAGAGAGCATTTGATCTTGGAGCCACTGGAGTGATGACAGACTATCCAACAAAACTGAAGGAGTTCTTACATAATTACCCAGCATAAAGGAAGAAAACTTGAGAAAGTCCATCCAGAACAGCTTGTGAGCCAAGGATTTTCCTCATTAAAAAAATAATTGATGGCAGCATGCACAGATCATTTTTGTTGGAAGGATGTAACTGATGATCTGTTACCTTGTTGTCGAGTCACTACCTAATGTAAAGGTTGTCTATTTATTTTAAAACTTTTAATGACATAGTTTACATTTGTAAATAGCTCATTTAGCAACAGCACACTTCACAAACGGTGATGATTAGGGAGAAAGTTGCCCAGTAAGGTACCTGTAGATAATAAGCATTATCTTACCTGTCACAAGTGTTCCTAAGCAGCTTGTCAAGACATGTCAGTTATTCCAGTTATATTCTAGTGAGCAGAAACTGAAGAATTTCTGAAAGTGTAGCCTGTGTGTTTGCATTTCTTGTGTTGCTTTTAGATCTCAGATAGCTTCTAGAGCAAAAAAAATAAAAATAAAAAGAGGCACAGGAGAAATAGCAAAGCAGACCCTGTGGCTGGCCAGGTAGTGAAGTGTACTCAGTGAAGGTGGTCACTTTTTAGCCAAAATTAACTCAGTGTAAACTGACTCCATTATTCTCACTGACAAGAATGTTGAGTTTGAGTTGGAACTGGATTTAGACCCTGTCTGAGGTGATGGCAACACTGTGAGTTGTTGGTCCAGGTCTCAATACAGGATTTAAATCAGGATCTGGGTTTGACACCGAGTTCCAGTGCAGGGTCCAGGCTTGTCCCTGGCTCTGGCCTGCCTGTCATGGCAGTAGCTGGATTTCCAGGATGGAAAATTGCACTTCTTACAGATTACTTACTCACTTTGAAACAGCCTTTTCACAATGTCCTAAAAGTCTTCTGCACATTTGTGGTTCTTGATGAACGGGAAGTTGTTTTTAGGGTGAGGGACCAAAGAAGATTTGAGTTTGGTCAGGAGTTTTAAGGACAAATGAAAACGTTCCTATTGAATGAATTCACCCAAAGCAGATTTAATGTATATTTATAAAGGGAGGAAGTGTCAATCTAGAATGTGTGTAGATTTTAGTCCTTTCTCTCCACAAAAATACATTCAATATCCATTAAGTTTATGTGCATGGACATGGAAATAGGTGGCAAAAGCCAGGAAACCCCAGGTGTGATGGAATGGGGTTAGGCAGGAAGGTGTTTCTGGAAGCTTCCCATGCTGTTGTGTCCTTGTGAGCAGGAGTTATCCATGTGTCAGACAGGTTGGAGCCTGCAGTGCCCGTGTGCCTTGGTGTGCTCGTGTCCTGGCTGGGGATTAATTGTAATTAATTTGATTACTGTGGCTTAATTACACCCAATGTATAGAGCTCAGTCACTGAATCATCAGATGCTCTCTCTAAACAAGAGTTTTGTTTTGTTCCTTGAAGGAACTTCATGTGAAAATGATAGATCTCAATATAAACACAGTAGCCAGATGTGTATTTACTGCAAGGTGCACCCACTGTGCTAAAAACTGATTTTTAAGTAATTTTTTCCCCTTGGTAGCTCAGATTTGGGAGGGTTCTTGTTTCACCCCCCTGGCTGCTGTGCCATATTTATAATTGTGGAGCTTCTTTGCTGTTCCACTGCCTGTCAGGAGGCTGTGAAAATGCCAAATCCATCTGCATGGAGAGAGTTTGTTTCTGCACCACAGTTCCTTTCTGAGGAATATGTCTGGATGAAATGGAAAAAACCTGCTGCATTTAGGATTCAAGGGAACGTGTGGTGATGGGGGCAAATGAGTTAATGTTGTCCTTTTGAATATCTGCCTGGTGAAGATGACTGCAGATTCAATTTCCTCCTAATTTAATCAGCCTTGTTGCTTATTGAATGGAAGAGAGGAAAATGTAACTTCCTAACTGTTCATGGGGGAAAAGGATGAAATTATTTATTAGGTACTGAGCTCTCCGTTTCCCTTTCAGACCAGTTCTGTCTGGTCACTTAAGTGCTAATAACCAGTCAAGTCACAGCTCTGCCTGCTTTTTAGAAGTCACAGAACAGTTAGAGAAGATGTTCCACATGCAGCTCAGTAAGTAAATTTAAAAATTCTATTTTTCTGTCCTAATCCTGGGTTATTACCAGTTTGTAGCTCCAGATAGGTTTTCTGCAATGTGGTTTTTATAAACTCAGTTTTATTGCTGTTGAATTTCCAACACATGCACCAATATTAAGATGCAAATACAATTCTGGTTTTAGAGAATACCATCAAATAGCTCTTACACGTTAAAGCTTTTTTGTTTAGGTTACCTAAACAAAACTTTTTTGTTTTGTTAGGAAGAGCTAAGTTTTAAAATACCAGTTCTGATCTCTGACTTACTTTGTCTCAAGTTTCCCTCACCACTCAATAAATAAACAGTTTTCCATTATTCTGTTTTGAATGACAAATACAGGCACTGAAATGACAGTGGTTTTTATTTAATTTTCATATTTTTATTCTCTCTCTAGTAGTAGAGATGGAAATTTCTGCCTTCTAAGATTCTCAACACATTTTTCAACCACATTTTGTCAGACCACCAGTGTTGTTACATCTGATGTAGCTTCTGACTGTGCTGTTTATACATTGGATAAATCTGCTGCTCAATATCTGAAATTTGGTTGGGAGGGAAAGGATCCAGTGCTGGAAAAGCTGCTGGATTTATTCATTCACCTGTTTGGGCTTTAGTACAGGAGCTCAAGTTTGATCTCTTGAGACAGATAATGTTCCATGGATGAATCCCAGCACCAATGCACGGGGCTTAGGCTGTGATAACTGTTTGTAACAAAATAACATGGAATTGGGGTAACTGTAAAACATTTGTTGTATCAAATCCTTGTTTTGAATATTCCAGAACTCTCGCTGTGTGAATTTTTAAACCACTTGTACAGAAAAGCTTTTGTTGAGAACTTGCACAACTGTCCAGGAGGATGTTCAGTTAATCTCTCTCTCTGAGGAGAGATTCTTTTCAGGTACTTTTAACTCTAAATATTGTTTTAACACTGTTCTCAACCCTGTTGCAAACTATTTTATGTATGAAGGATGATGCATGTATTTCATGCACTTTTAATTTGCAGAAAGTCTCGTGGACCTCTCTAGCTCCAAAGTTATGAAGTGATTCTTCTTTTCATGTGGAGAAAGATTTGATGCTTTTGACATGTGGCACATTAAAACATCTTTGCTCAGAAAAGATCTAAACCTGAATGCTTGGTAGTTGTGACTTCTTTCCCTAAAAAGCCAATTTCTGAGACTGATTTTGTATTTACAGTGTAGTTGGTTTGAGTTTGTATTCCCAGGAATTCCACTTGCAGCAAGTTCCTGATGGATAACATTTCCCCTACTCCTAGAGGTAATCTTCCAGCTTTCCTACTGGATTGCCATTAAGTTACATTAAATACTAGGTTTTAAGGTCAAGTGTAATTTTAAAGCCTTGAGGGTTCATATTTAGGTGAGAGAGGTGAAGTGGAGGTTTGTGTGTTACAATATTTAGTAACTTTGAAAGGATTTTTCCAGCCTGATGAGAGGATTCTCCAGATGGCTCTGGATGCTGTTTGATTTCTTACAATACATCCTAAACGTTTGGTAAACCAGAATAGGGGATTTGGGGGGCATTAAAGAATCTTTTAATATGGAAACTATTTATCTGTGCTCACTTCAGGTGCAGTAACCTGTCATAAATCTGCAGCTCAAACAGAATATTCAGAACAACTTCACAATTCCCAGCACTTTATCCAAAGCGAGAAGGCTCGAGGTGCCGATTATTTTAAGGAATTTTCAGGATATGTTTTTTTTACATTGGTTTCCCCTTAGAATTCCCGGTGCCCCTGGAGAAGGGATGGATTTTGGTAGGAAAGCTGAATAAATGTGAACGTCCGGTCCCTGCTCGCTCCTGCCGCGGGAGGCCGCCACAGCCCGCACATTCCCGATGGAATTCCATAGGGATCCGTCATCCACACAGCGATTCCCAGAGCCAGGCGGGATGGGGAACCCGCAGTGCAGAGCTGCATTAAAAAGAAATGTTCGTTCCATCCCAGATTCTGGAGTTTTGCCATCGGTTTATTAAGCTGGATTTATGGAAGGGGGCGTTCCTAATTCTAAACTCCGGGATATTGCTGTGGAAAGGAAAAGGAGGGATCAGCTGCAGGTGTTGAGTTTTACAGCTGCACAGTCGTGGTTTGGTGATTTTGGGGGCAGGATAAAGCACTGGGAGATGCTGGCTGGTTTCTTGTCGGACCAAAAATAGTGATGCTGCAAACTGGGGGGGAAAAAACCCTAATTCTGTTAACGATGGGAACACCTGAAGGATGCTTCCTCCTGTGTCTAAAAAATTTAAAGTATTCCCATTTTACAAATAAAGAAAAAAGGCAGTATCACCTGAGGTGTGTTGATTACAAGGCCATTAACACCTGCTTCAGCTAAAATTTGGGAATGCCAAGAAACTGAGATTTTTATCAGATTTAAACACTCTCAATTCCCAAGGTGTTGAGGCAACACCTCAGTGGGTGAGCTGGTATTTTCTCCCCTCTCAGTATTGCCATGGCGAAAGTTTCCCCCAGGCAGTGATGCTTTATCAGTTGGGCTTTTCTTGTTTAAATGATAATTAAGGTTTTAAACTGATGTCAGACTGAGCAGGGGAAAACAGGAGCTGTGCTGCTCAGGCTCCAAAAAATGAGTGTTTGCAAATAGTGAAACAAAAAGTCCTGTTTAGCTGTTCAGCTGAAAGCTAAGTTGTCAAATACTGTAGAGCCAAAATTCAGATTTCTTTTAAAAAATCAATAGATTTCCTCAAAGCTCAGCCCAGTAAAAGTTTTCATGGTGCTGCTCAAGCTCTGCTTGCAAAGTTTGCAACCAGACTCTGGAACCCAGAACCAGACGTGAAAATGGGACTTGAAGCTTTAATTAGTAGCATTTAACCCAACCAGCATTTTACTGTGCAAAAGTGAGTGAAATGCTGCTGCTAAAACACTGTTATCCCTAAAAACCTTCCCATTTTTGTAAATCATAAGGGTTAGAACTCAAAGAAGAAATTTTGGGGGTTTTATGGTGATATTTTACTACAACTTCAAAGCTGTGTGAGCCCCCAGATTTCCATGGTGATGCTGAACTTAAAGCAATATAATTCCAATTAATCACCACCCTAAACCACCCTTATTGCAGTAGAAACCTTTGTGTGTATATATAAAAAGAATCTTGATATTCACCTTGTAAATCACAATGTATTTTTATTATCAAACTGAAAATTCTGCTGCACAGGTGGGGAATGAAAAAAAATAACTTCACTGCTGTGCAGCAGCCTCTTGACGATGGAAATTTGTTTTGCTGCTGGTTTCTTGTGGTTTCTGGGTGATTTAGAAGTTCAAGTAAATTCTGTCACCACTTCCTGCTGATAACCTCGTCTAGATCTCTGTTAAATACAGAGCTTTTAGCACTGTAAAGCTGGTGTTTGCTCTTTGCTGCTGGCTGGGGAAGGAAGGAGGTTATCTTAAGAAAAGAAGAAGCTTAAACTAAGCCTTCAAAGCAGGCTCCTCTTGCAGCTGTCTGAAGATAACGCAGCAATTTTCCTCTTTATTGGGTGTCTTTAATAGCTGCTAACTACCCTGGTGCTCGGGTCTTTGTTAACAGCGTGTTTAAATTGTACAGAGGGTGGGGGAAAAAAAGTCATTTAGTATTTAAAATCTGCTTGTGGAATTCCTGAAGCAGCTGGCAGCTGGCTCAGTAATGGGATCGGAGGGCTGGGGTTGGCTTGTGTGGAAAGGGAAATAATTTATAGCACGAGGTAGAATGTTATTTTACCCACCAAAAAAAGTATCCCAATTAATAGAAATAGAATATTTGAACCAGAACGTTGCCCTCGCAGTTACCAGGAATTACCAATTAAGGAATTGTGCAGTAAAATACCACTAGGAATTTGCTTAAGCGCAGAGAGTGTTAGAACAAGAATAATCTCATAAAGCAAATACGTTTCAGCCCATAAGATGTAGAACTTTAATCCTTGGGTGTGAGAAATGGACAGATAGAAAATATTAATTAAATATTCTTTGATATTGGAAGTGTCCAAGGCCAGGTTGGAGCAAGCTGGGATAGTGGGAATGCCACCCCATGGCAGAGGGGTGGAATGGGATGGGCTTTAAAGTCCCTTCCACCCCAAACCATTCTGGGAGCATTAAACCTGTACTTTATACACTGAATTATTGTTATTAGCACCCAAAGGCTGAGCTGGGAGTAAAAACGTGCAGGGAGAAGCCTTCAAATTACCTCGGCCTGAGCTGCTGGGTGCTCGTGTGTTAATTACAGAGCTCTGAGGGGGATGGCGTTTAATTGGGGTTTGCTGTGTGTGTGCTCAGGCTGGCTGAGCCCATCTGCAGGTGTTTGGGTACAAAACTGCCGAGATCTCTGCTGGAAAAAATTCATGGCAAGGGCTGGGATGGAGATTTCCAGGAGAAATACGGAATATCCTCATGTTTGCAATTAGCCCCGTGGGGTGTTGGAGAAGCTGGGTTAGTATGGGTGGGTTTGGGGGTTAGTAGTGGTGGATTTTGGGGTTAGCACTGGTGGATTTGGGGGTTAATACTGGTGGATTTTGGGGTTAGTATGGGTGGATTTGGGGGTTAATAGTGGTGAATTTAG
>VZTH01003695.1:30164-80499 GCA_013397815.1 Aleadryas rufinucha
GAGAAGCGTCCCGGCCCGCGCGCGGCGGGGCCGGGGCTGGGCGGCCGCGCGCAGCTGCGCCACAGCCGCGTCTGTGTCCGTGTGTCCCCGTGTCCCCCCCCTCCGCCCGCCCCGCGGACGCGCGGATCCGGGGGAGCATCCCCGGGGGGCTCCGTCGGGGCCCGTGGAGGGGGTGGGGGAGCCTCCGGTGCTGGCGGTGGGAGAGCCGGGCTGGGCGAGCGGCGGCCTTTGTGTGCGCGGCCGGGCGAGGGGATGGAGGCCGGGGGGCAACAGGTCCGGCCGGGAGGGGTCCGGTGCCACCGACCCGGGGATCAACAAGGAAACGCCGCGGGAGGAGGAGGAGCAGAGATGATCCTTCCTCGCCACCCACCTCGCTGTGGCGATGAACGCCCTATAAACCCTGGCCCCGCAGGTGCGACAGGGTGTGCGGGGGGCTCGGGCGGTGACCCCACCTCGGGCGGAGGTGCTGCATCTTCCCCCGGGGCTCCGGGCCAGCAGCTCCGTTTGCCAGCGGCGCTGCGAGTCCCCGGAGCCCGGGCCGTGCCCAGCTGTGGCTGTGCTACAGCGCTGGCATGGTGCTCGGGGGGGCACAGGGATTGCAGGGCACCCTGGGGATGCCCCTCCCAGGGCAGTTCTGGCACACGGAGCACCGAAACCGGGCGCAGGGTAGCTCAGCTGGTCCGTGTTGTTGCAGTCGCCTCTGATAAGGGTGTAGCAGCTTCCTCTTCTGCAGAGCTCCGCCGAGGGCCGGGGCTGAGGCTGAAATGGTAACGGGGTTCTGCATCTCCATAGAAACTTCTGGGTTTGGTCCAGAAAAGCCTGAGGAGTTCGAGGTGACAGAAGTAGCCACGGGTCCGCAGCTTCAGGTTTTAATGCTGATTTTTTGAAGCCAAACTGATTTGAAATGCTCCTGTTTAAAATGTGATTTTAACGGGGTAGGGAAAAAAAAAAAAAAGAAGTGGAGTCCTTGCCCCCTTACCCTGCGATTTACTGGAGTGGCTCTGTCCCCACGTTTTTCTTGTCTTAGAAAACAGCCCGAGGAGGGCCTGTCAGACCGGTGTTCCTCGCGTGCAGTCGGGCAAGGGCGGGACAGAGCAGAGCACCTGCCTTCCTGCCCTGCCTTCCTGCCCTGCCTTCCTGCCCTGCCTTCCTCAGCGCCTGCTCCCTGCTCCCGATAAGGATTTTTCCTAATGCGTTTACGGTTACTTAAAGCTGGGCAGTGCAGGGAGGCCTGTGCCGAGCGAGAGGGTTGTAAACAAGCAGATACTGAGGGAGCTTGCCTTGTAATCCGTGAGAGGATTCTGCCTGGAAAGGACGTGTTCTGTGACTTCATCCTCGCAGAGCACTCCCACTGATTTTGTTCAAGATCTCGTCGTGTTGGATCCACGCCTCTGGTTCCTTGTAAACATTGTTTGCTGTGTAACGGCAGTGCTGGAACAGGGGAACTGAGATGTTCTCCTTTTCTCCCTGGATCCCTGATTCCTGTTCCCTGCTGAAAGGCCGTGTCAAAGTGAGGGCTGTGCTTTGAAGCCGAAGTTGGGAATGCTGTAGGGAGGGCAGAGACATCGCTTTCATCCGATGGAGATGTCAAGTGCTTCTCTTATTTATTTATTGTTTTAGTTTTCTTTGCAGGTGTCTCTTTCCCAGTGCCAGGATTGGAATAACTGGCAAAAACTGTGTCAGTCCCTGAGCTCCCTCGTGCCCTCTGGATCCATAGATTCTGAATAAATGATTTCCTTTCCTTGCTGCTTGGTGTGTGCAGTTGAGTCAGGGTTGTGTTGAAGAAGACAGCATCCCTACCTGTAAATCCACATTCCCTCAAAGGCTCCTTGACTCATGGATTGAGTACCTGTTGCTGAGAGAGAATTTAATTAAGGAACTGGTCACTCTGGTGTAGGTCCTGGCTGGCAGTTTAGAAAGTGGGAGCTCCTTCATCTGGTGTGGTACTACAGAAGCATTTCAGGGATTGCAGAGGAGTAAAAAACCATTTATTTCTTGTTCTTGCATCATGGCCTTGCCTTTGACCATGTGTGTGTGGAAGAAGAGACACCAATAAAGCCAGGCTTTCATTGGGCTTTGGTCATTCACTGGCAGAGCTTTGTTTGCTTGAGCTTAAGCAGAGTCTTCATTAGAGGTCAGCTATGGAGTGCTGGAGCAGAGGGGTCACAGAGTGGAGTCAGGAATGGGGAAAGTGAGAGTTCAGTTCCCTGGGCTGTTCTTCCCCTCCTTGACAAGACACCTGTGAGTTGGTCCTTCAGGATGTTCCCTCTTTTCTGTGCCTCTTTATTTGCAGGTCTTGTCTTTTAGATCCCATCACAGTTACTAATGGCTAAGGACAGGTTTCCTTTCCTTCCAGAAGCCAAGAGGAGTCCATGGAAGAGAGGGACTATTCTGACTCAAAGATTTTTCCTTTCTTTAGAACAGATCTTAGGTGGTAAATCAGTGTCTGTTGGTCCTGTGATGCTGGTTGAAAATGTGGATTTCTTATAGTTTGTCTTTCTGGGGGGGGATAAAAAGATAGTTTTCCAGGAGTGCTGTGCCCTGGGCCTGAATCATGTTCCCTCTTGCCCCTATTGGTTCCTGGTCTTCATTTCCCTGGAATTTGGAGTCGATTATCTCCGAGTCTGGTTTTTGCCATGTCATTTTGCCTTTTTGTCCCTGTTTGTCGGGGTCTGTGGCTGTCCTGCAGCACATAAGCTGATTGTTCTTGATTCTTCTCCTTCTCTGCAACCCTTTACTGGACAGCCCCATCTTCCAGGCCTGTCTGGGAGTGTTCCCACCCTCTGCTGTGGGATGTGTTGGCCATCGGGAGCAGCTCCGTCTCCGGAAGCGTCACTGGACTGGCCAAGCCACTTAAGGCTGCAGGAAATAACATAATTAATGAGACTTAGTTCTCCCACATCTTGTACCTGACAATCTCAAGTCACTTGACAATGCTAATTAAAGCTAATCACGCTCCTCTGTTTTTAGTAAATAGCTATTATCCCTGCTTCACTCTTGCTTTAACAAATGATAGTGCCAGGCACTCGTGAGTCACTGGAAGTTATGGGAATGCAACCGGGCAGAGCTGCCTTCCGGTCACCTCACTGACATGTCCATCTAGAGATTGGTTGTTTTACACCTGCCCAGGTGTTGGTGGAGAATATTAAAATGTGAGATGTTTTGCTGACTCACAAAAATACATCACTTTTACACTCCTTTTTTTTTCCGCTGCTGTCGTGGCTTGTGCAGAACGAAACTCCCGCAGTCGAGCAAAGGCTACTAAAAGCTCCAGAAGCTGAGGATGCTTTGAATTTGCCCTTTAGAGAACTTTCTGATCCGCTGAGAGGGAAGGCTGAGTGGTGTCACTTCTCCTGTTTCACATTGGCACCGCGAGGACAAAACGTAGCGTGGTGTGACCTGGGCGTTGCGCGGCTCAGCCGCGGAGCTCCTGAAACTCCGGAGGAAGAAACTCTGAGGTTCCACTGATGAAATATGGCTGGAGCAAGATGTAACTATAAACAGACTGTCCAGCATCACAAACAAAAGAAGTTGGGGTTAATTATTAACTGTGGGGAAATAAGAAATCCTCACGAGAATCCCAGGAACTCCCAGCTCAAACGCGTGTCGGGAGGCGCAGAGCTGTGCGAGGTGAGTCAGTTCGCCTACCTTGGCAGGCTAGAGAGAGGATATCCAGGAGGAACTAATGACAAAACCTGGCAAAGTAACAGCTGACTTGACCTTCTTGAACTAGATTTCAGTTATAAAGTACCTGTCATGTGAAGATCCAAGCTGTAAATCCTCACCTGACTTTGCCCCCTTGACACCTGGCGCTGCTAAAGGGAAGCGAGGAGGGCGGTGGCTGAAGTGCCACAGTTTGTCCCTTGTTAATGCAGGAACTGTTGCATTAAAAGTGTTTCTGGCAGAGATGGGTCAGAATTCACCATCTTATCCTCAGCTTTACCCAGAAAGGAGTCAGATGTACCAAGGCAGAAAATAAAGTCCCTGTCTGTCCTGTGACAGATGAGCCACTGGGCAGAGCAAGGCCAGGTTAAAAATGTTCCTGGAGATGAACCCTCTGAGCAGGTGAAAATTTAGGGATTTGATAAGGGGTGCTTGTAGTAGTGAGTCATGACAGGCAGCTATAGCAGACCCTTCTTTAATGTCTTTGAGGATATTGGAATGATCCTTGCAATAGATAAACGTTCTCACTCTGTTCCCTGGCTTTATCAGGGAGAAATGGATGATCCATCCAGCAGCCCCAGGTAATTGAATCTTGGTCCTGCCTACGTTTGCTAGAGAGGGAGATAATAAAGTGATCTGAGGAGCACCACAGAAAATGCAGTGATAGGAGATTTATTTGGACAGCCAGACTGTTTGCAATTAAAGCAAATCAAGCTGAGAAGTTGGGATGATGAAGAGCGTTTCCATTTTGTCAGTAAATGATCAATTGGATGGGAAGGGCTTTTCCTTGATGCTTTTAGTTCTGGATGGTGCTAGAACAGCAAGGCAAGGGTCTTGTTTCATTTGTAGAACGCTGTGTCTGTGTGATACTGCCAAAGTCCTTGATCTGGGGCTCCAGAAGTGACCTTCACCTCGAACGCGTGGCTTCGCTCAGCGCGAGGGTGGGTCTGAAACGAGGAGCTGCAGCTCAACCAGTTCAGCTGCAGGACTCCTACCCCTTCCCGGGGCTGCTGGAGCTTTGCAAAATGTAAAGGAGGAAATGGAGTCACTTGTGTGTTAAATTAGTGCAGCTTGCAGCTTTTATTTGTGGCACGAGTGGGATTTGCTGGTGGGAGCAGACGGAAGCGCTGCCTCGCTCGGAATCGCGCCGCGTCTCCGGGCGACTTTTCCTGCTCTGTTTGGTACCGCTGGAGTGGCCTCTGCTGGAATCAGGCCCTGGGTTTGGCTGGAGGGACCTGAAGGTGGGCAGCTCGCAGCTGTAATCTCACCCTGCTGCTCCTTATCAGCAGCACAGGCTCTTCTGCATTGCAAAGATATCGCTGCCAGGCAACTCGGGAGAGTGGGAAGAGAATTCAGCCAGAGGTGTCAGTCATTCCTTGGAGAGGCTGAATCCTGCAGTCCCTGCTCGTGTGGTTTCAGAGACAGGCCTGGAAAAAGTAATAAATTATAATCTTTCACTAATACCTTTAAATAAAAAAAGGTTGAAGTAAACCTTCTGTAATAAATTATGAAGCCAGGTGATGTCTGTCCTAGCTCGTCCCGTGCCTTTTTGAGATGAAATTGTAAAGGAGAGGCTTTGATTCAAATATCCAGAATTATTTCCCTTCTCAGCTTCCCAGTGCTGTCTGATGGTGCTTTGGGTTGTGGGGAGAGATGAGTGAGCAGTGCTGACACTGAATGGTCTGAGCCCAGCCTTAGGCTGTAAAGAAACTCAGAGAATTCTCATTGTCTCCTGCTCTCTGTAGTGAGGAGACAGAAAAAAGCACCTCTGCACCATCTTCACTGAGTTATTTTAACCTGTTCTTTCCCTTTCCAGTTGGCTGAGTGCTGTAATTCACACAAGAATTCCTGCTTGGAATGCAGGAGCCCTCTGGACTTGCTTCTTGCATTGAAGAACCTGAAAATGCACTGGTGTGGGTTATTAAAACAAGTGAAACTTTAATTTGATTTCATCTCCAAACTGACAAAACCTAAATCAACTATGTAAAGTACCATTTTAAAAATATTTAAAATATTTCTTTATTTTTAGTGAGTTTAATGGGTTTTTACTGGATTACAGTGACAAAGCTACACAAACAAAATTCTAACCCAAAGTGAGTTTTAAAATTTGCTCCTTGTTCCTTTTAAGTTTCAACTCATTTTCCTGTACTTTCCAGGTGACCTTTATAGGAAGCCTTTATAGGGTGTCCATCAGAGACACCCCAGGGGGGTTTGTTGTGGGGTGCTGCGTCTGTTTTTGACGAGAAGAGTTGTGATGGTCTTAAAGAGGGGGAAAACCCACCAAACCCCAGCCTTTCAAAGGTGATTAATGTAATCAGCCTGGCAGTTGTGCCGGGTTTGGTGCTGGGAGCTGCTGAGCAGGATAACGCCGGGGTTTTTCCTGCCGGGCTGGCTCTGGAATGTGGAGCACGGCAGGTGCAGCGGGGTTGGCATCCTGCCCGTCCCGGATTCCCTGGGGCCGGCTGGAGAGTCTGGGATTGCCTCCTGCTGCAGCTCTTCCTGATGCCCTCTAGTGGTCCCCTGGCAGGTGTCTGGGATGCTGTTTGCCATCAGCATCACCTTTATCCCTACATCCATCCCTCCATCTATCCCTCCATCCATCCCTCCATCCATCCATCCCCTTTCTCCCAAAACCATGAAGTGCTTCCTCGCCGCGCAACAAGAGATGAAATCACTTTCTAGCCGACACCCAGAGGAGGGAAAGGGGTTAAATATTATTATTTGTGTTGTAATTGTGTCCATGCAGCTGATAAAAGTCAGTGCAGAGAGTTCCTGCTGGCTGTTTTCCACATTTTCTCACGTTCTTTTCCTGCTTCCAGGGTTTGGAGGATGAGCTGAGGGAGTGCAGGTGTTGGAGAAGTGGTGCTGCTGCTGAGCTCTTTGCAGTGTCACCTTAGCCAGGGTTTGAAACTGGTGCATTTCAGAAACTCGATGCTGAAGGAGTGAAGCACGTTGTGTTCACCCATCTGCTGTTTCAGCTCCTTCCTTGGCTTTCCCTTGTGTTCCCTGTTTAAATTTGGGATGCTCATCCTTCCTCCCAGACCTTCCACAAGGTACATCCCACCCTCCCACCTTCACACGATCTGGTTCCTCCTTCCCAGAGCTGAGGATCTCCAGAACTGCCCCAAACCAGGATTTTTTTTGTCACCACCAGAGTAGAAAATGCTCCTTTAGCAGTGCCAGGTGTCTCTGAGGGTCCAACACCTGACCCTCTGATAACTTCTATTCCATAGGGAAGCAAAACTGGGCATCAAACCCAGACTCCAATTAGAGACCAGCCTTCCTCCTTCACCCTGCAGTAAGGAATATTAAGGCAGCTTTTGTCAAGAAAACCCTGGTAAGTGGCTGTACTTAGCTTGAGAATTTTCTTAGAATCCTGCTCAGAGCCTGGAGCAACCCAGGCTGCCACAGCTTAGGCACAGAAAACTCTCCAAACCCAATTCCTCTTGTGCTTTCCTCTCACTGGCAATCAGCACATCTCAAACTCTTTCTATATTAATGAGAAGAGAGCCACCAAGGAAGAAAGGTTGGGTTTCCAATTAGCTGCATTATTTCAGAGCTGCAGCAAACAGCTTTCTATAGCGTTTGCTATATTTTAATAAGTATTTCACAGGCTGAAGTTTATCTTTAAAATTGAGTAATCCCTAAAACAAACTCTCAGACCCAACAAACCTGTTGTTTGTCCTGCCACAACGAACATTTGCATCTGAGCCGCATTGCAAATGGATTTTATTCAAGATTGGACTTGTTGTGTGATGGTTTTGTTCTCTGGCATATGGACTTGTACACGCAGTGGCCTTGTCTGGCAAGTGCTTGGCACAGACTTCCTCCCTTTTTTTGTGTTTCCTGAACTGCTGACAGCTTCGTGTGGAAAGTGGGTGTTGGACACCCACAGGTGGAGGGGTGGATTCTGAACCAAAAACTTGTCCAAATGGCGAAGTGTGTGTCGTGATTTTTCCATCAGGAAGCTGATATCTGCTCAAAACTCAGCAGGATGAAGCAGGACAGCCCAACACACCCAGTGCAGGCAAGCAGAGCATTCAGCTGATTCTCTCACTGATAACCCACAATAAATGATGTTGAAAGCTTTTTCTTTAGAATCCCTTCCTTTTGTCTAAAGCAGCTTTCTGACTTGTGAATTAATTAACAGGCACAAATTTCTCTTCCATTGAATTGAGTGAGTCCTATCCCAGAGATAAATTTCTCTTGAATGAGAAAAGAAAAATAATGGATGATGTTGCTGGTGACAGATACTCATCTCTGTGACAGTGCTGGGCACGATGATAAAGTGAACAAACCTCCTTTTGTTCTGTTTTAAAGTGAGTGGAATGACTCCACTGATGCCCACTGCCTGTGATGCTGATGAACATGAACTCGTCATTCTGAAAACCAGAGGCACAGCCCAAATTCATCCTCATGCCTTTGTTCTGCAGCAGAACAAATGCCCTGTTAGCTGGTAATTGTCTCTTAATTCAAATGTAAGTGTCATTAGGACATGAAAAATCCAAGGGGTTGGGTTTTGCATTGCTGGGAGCCACTGAATACATTTCAAAATGATATTTAAGACAGAAATTGGTCCTTACAAGCTGCTGGCTGTGTTTGTAGGATGCCAGAATGCATTTCCTATAGGTTTTCCCTCCTCTCCCACACTTTGATGAGGACAGAGCTCTTGGTAGACAATGCACATGTGATCAGACCGTGTGAAAGTGGTGTCTGGATAAATCATAGCTGCCATAGCTGAGCTTATCTGAAGTTTTTATTCAAGGCATTTTCTTAACAAGGCTTCCCACCAAGATCTTGGCTCACAAATCTTTTATTCTCTGCCCTGCCTGAAGCAGACAGATCGAGTTTGCCTCCTCAGCACAGCCCTGAGAACAGGAATTGCAGTTCCTCTGATACCATCTCGCCTGAATATTTTTTTTTGTCTGCTTTTAAAAGGTCAAATGTTTTTTGCTGACGTTCAGTGTGTTATGAGGTCAAATAAATGAATGCTCATGAAATGCTTTTGCAGAATGCTGTGTGCAGCAGATAATTCCTGTGTGTGTTCATTGCTCTGTCAGATAAATGCAGCTGTAGTATTTCCTGCTTTATTCATTGTTCTGGAGCATTGGTGCTTAGCAGGCCTGGACAGAGGGGTCAGCAAACAACAAATTAAGGGATTGCTGTGATATTATTCTGGCTGGGGTTTATTTATCTCTCCACTGGGCTCTGGGGGTGCCTGTGGATTACCTTCTCCAGCTGATCAGGAAAGGAGAGTTTGGCATGACAGGATGGAAGTGGTAAAAGTGGTGATGGATCATTTCACTGATCCGTGCTGAGGTGGAGAGAGGGGATTGCACCATTTCATTACAAAGCAACCAAGTTTAAGGTTTAGACACAGTCTGGATTCTCACTGAGGAATCAGGTGAAGTGATTGCCAGACTTTCCTCGTGCTTTTCTCCAGGTGCTCTGTCCGAGGGAATCTGTCTCCAGACAGGGCTCAGTGCCTTGGGATCCCTTGGGAAGGGCACCCTTGGTCTCCTGCTTCCCTGCACTCAGATGCTCACAGATTCCAGGTTCTGGGATCCCTTAGGGCTGGCATAAAACACATCAGCTGCTCAGTCAGGGCCTTGGAATTTGGGGATGGTTTTGTATCAGCTGAAAATGAGGATTCTGCTTTGGTTTCTGTCTGGTTTCTGCCCTGTTGCAAATGGAGGGTGCAGTCCTTGAGTGCTTCTCACCTTGGATGGGAAAACAATGCTGAGTAATGCACAGCTCTGACAAAATTCTGGTGCACACAGATCTGGGGCAGGATACAGGTGAAGACTGATTTATCTTCCTCCTCTGCTGAGTGTAAAAAGCAAATCTTGCTGAAATCCAGAGCTGCTGAAATCCAGCCCTTAGCAACTGGCCAGGTAAATTCCTGGCAAGACCCCCTTTGGACTGGACAAGAGAGGGGTGAGTTCCTAACAAGCTGGGAAATGACCCCTTCTGTGTCAGGATGGGTCCTGCTTAGCTGTGGCTGTAACTTGAATTGGAAAAGGTTAATCTGATCAGTTGGGGTTTGCAAAAAGCTTTGGGAATGAGCACTGCTGTGGAAGTGCTGACTGTTATGATCATGATAGATATGCTTTATCAGCAGTTTGCCTGATGAGCAAGATGCTTTTTTTCCCATTTGATTGTGAGGGAGCTGCCTCCTGGAGAGCAGAAGAAAAATATTTCAGAAAAAAAGGGGGAAAATAAATGGGCATCCTGTTGTTTTACTGGATTGTGCCTCCTGTTGAGCACTGTGTGTGGTCATGGTCCCTCTGGTACCTGCAGGGAGCTACATGACAGAGGGAGAGGGACTTTTTGTAGGAACAGGACAAGGGGAATGGCTTCACACTGATAGAGAGGAGGTTTTGGGTAGGTATCACCAAAAAATCCTTCCCTGTCAGGGTGTTGAGGCCTGGCTGAGAAGCTGTGGCTGCCCCATCCTTGGAAGTGTCCAAGGCCAGGTTGGACAGAGCTCTGAACACCCTGGGATAGTGAAAAGTGTCCCTGCCCATGGCTTGGATACCTTGAATCTGCTTTGTCAACCATGACAAGGCTTGGGGAAGGTGTTGGAGGCAGGGTTTTCATGGATGCCCGAGGTGTTATTTCTTGCTTCCTTCATTTTGGGGATGGGTGCTGGTGGCAGTGGGGAAGGTTGGTGTTGTTCCATGTTTGATACACAAAGTGCAGGCTCAGAAACTGAGCAGAATCACATGTTTTATGGAAGGGAAAATCCTCCTGGGAGGAGCAGCCAGAGTTCATGATTAATTTGTAGAGCGTGCACGCACGCCATGGATCCGGGAGGGAGGGGAGCTGCTTCCTTTATGCTTTTCCACCATCAAAAGGAACACTTGTAGCTGGTAAGACTTTTATAGGTGTGGGATCTGAAAACTCCATTTCTGCCAACAAAAAGAGACCCAGACTTGAGCTGCCTCGCAGGTGCTGTCAGATGATGTCAGAGTGTGAAACGGTGTTTCCATCCTGAATTGGGTTTTTAACTCTCTTGCTATCAGGAGTAATCTTCAGAGGCTGTGCCTTGCTTTGGCTGCTGTCAGATGTGCAGATTAAAAAAAAAAATAAAATACTGGAGTGCAGTTTATAGAGGAGCTTCTACCTTCAGAGCTTGCAGGGATTTATAAAGGAGAGTGTGACGAAGGAATCCTGCATTTCCCATGTGGAAAGTAGGGCAGAATGGAGAGAAAAACTGGTTTGGTGACTCATATCCTTACCTGGTGGCTCAGAAAACCCAGGTCCAGCTCTCAGCTTTCCCATGGGCTTCTGGGGTGTCACAGCAGTGAGTCAGACAGGGGACAGCAGGGAAAGTCTTCGACCTCTGCTCCTCACTTTCTCCCTGGCTGGCAGAGCCCGGGGTGGGAGTTCCCTGGAGGGGTTTGGGAGACCAGGCTCCATGGAAATCATCTTCACACCTCTGCAGTCATTTCCAGAGCCATTAAGTGCTGGAGGAATGAATGGAGATAACAGCAGGGAGTTGTGAGAGCAGCCAGCAAGGGAATAAATCACTGTCCTGCTGATCTAATCCCCAAGCATCACTCCTGTCTCCTGCTCTGGATCAAACCCCAAATCCCCCCTGGGGCTGGGACAGCGCTGCCACCGCTGTGAGCTGAGTGTCCTGTCTGTTTTCCCCCCGCAGGTTTGTGTGAAATCCCCGCTTCCTGTGCCCAAATCTCTTCCTCTGGAGCATCACCAGCGTGTGGAGCCCGCCCCACACACCCATCCCCTGCCAAACCACGGCCTTTACCTGCGTGTTCCGGTGTTTCCCGTGCGACCCGTCCTGCGGGAGCGCCTCCTGGGCCGCCCCGGAGTTCAGCCAGCGCTCAGTGGCTCCAATGGTGAAGATGACGAGGTCCAAGACTTTCCAGGCGTATCTGCCTTCGTGCCACAGGACCTACAGCTGCATCCACTGCAGGGCCCACCTGGCCAACCACGATGAGCTCATTTCCAAGGTAGGTGCTCCCTGGAGCGGGCGGTTCGCTCACGTCGCACATCAGTGGAAGTGCTCGGCCTTACCCAGCTGCCTTTCTCCTTGGAAAATGATCTCTCAGCCCAAAGGATCTGTTTGTGAGCTGCTGGTTTTGTTTCAACTGATTGGGGTCTTCACCATCCTCACAAGTTGCAGGGGAGGGGTTGGTACTGATCTCTTCGCTCTCGTGACCAGGGAATGGCTGGAGCTGAGTCAGGGGAGGTTTAGGTTGGATATCAGGGAAATGTTTCTCACCCAGAGGGTGGTTGAGCACTGGAAAGAGGCTCCCCAGGGTTTGGTAACAGCACCAAACCTCTCTGAGTTCAAGAAGCGTTGGGACAAAGCTCTCAGGCACAGGGTGGGATTGTTGGGGTGTCCTGTGCAGGAGCTGGGCTCTGATCCTGGTGGGTCCCTTCCAGCTCCTGAGGGGTGTTAGGATAAGCTAAATTAAAAGCTCTCAGAGCCAGTGTGTGTTTTGGTGCAGAAGGAGCAGGCCAGTAAGAGGAGCTTGTTGTGAAGTGGGAAAACTTTCCCAGTGTCTGCTGGAGCCTGCAGTGCCTGGCTGTGGTCAGGCATCGAGTTCCCAGCTCTCGGCTGCCTTGGAATAACTGTTCCGTAAAGTTTATTCAGCTTATAAAACCTGTGTTCAGAAAAAACAGGCACAGCCTGAGATTGATGGGCTGAGCTGAGTGGAAATGGTGCTGTGAGCTGTGTGTGTGCAGCTTGAGCAGTTCAGCTTCTTGGAGCAGCCTGGAAAGGCCGGGATCAGCAGGGACAGAGGTGCTGTGCCCCATGGAAAGGGGTTTGAAATGAAGTAAATGAAGCAGCATCTGTGCCCTGGAGGTGAAATTGCTTCACCAGGTTCCTGTGCCCGGCTGAGATGGGGCAGTGATTCCCTGGGTTTTCATTTGGTACCCTGGATTTTGTGTGGGGACACAGAAGGTGCTTTACTGGATGAGGAAAGAAGCTTGTTTCACTTGCTGTTTTTACAGCAGATTAGAGTCTGTGCTCTGCTTTTTTTTTCTCCACACAGCTGGTCCCCAGCCAGGGAAAAACAAGGCTGTACATTCCCAGTGCTTTCACCTTTGATGCTTCCTTCCCCTCCTTGTTCCATGTCCATGCTCCAATGCAGCCAGCTTTGCAGGTTAAGTAGCTTCCAGCAGGGCAATGCCAGTGCTGCCAACTGCTTGGAATTTGAGCTTCTAGCCCAAGGCAGGCAGAAAGTGCCCAGGAATGCTGACTGCTGGAATATGGACAGGAGAGGGAAAGGAGGAAAGCACAGTGTGACTTGTTGGAAGTGTTAACTCCAGTGTGCTGTGGGATCTGCTCCTTCCAAAAGTTCATCCTAGACCAAGGTGTAAATTAATAGTTGGGACCACATCGCTGGTGGAGCCACCAGCAGGTCATGGAATTTCAATGCAAAGGGTTTGGGGTTTCAGGGTTTGTTTCTCAGGGTTGTAAACATGAATAAAAACACATTCCTTGTATAACTGGAAACCTTATAAAAGCAGTTGTGCAATCGTGGCTTGTACAAGTGGCTGTTTGACAGAACAGAAGGGCAGTCCCTGCCTCAAGGGGCTTCCAAAATGTGGAGGAACTTTCCCAGGCAAACTTAAATAGTTGCCTTTTTATCTGTTTGAGTTCAGCTTGCAGAAGGCCTCGGGGAGATGTTTCAGTTCTTTCATCACAGCCTCGTGTTCACATCCCTGAACCAGGCACCGTGGTTGCTGTGCTTGTTTTCCAAATGAAAACGTGGCAGAGGAAAAGGGAGGAACGAGGATGGAAAAGGGAGAGGGAGATGCTGCAAACAGGAGCCTTTCTCAGGCTGTGGAGCAGCTCATCCTGAACCTGACTGTGCCACTGGATCCCAAACAGCCCAGATGGCACCATCCTTGGAAACATTCCCCAGAAAGCAGGCTTTTATGGAACAGCAGGGTGTTGGTGATCTGCCTCCATGAAATGAATCCCTCTGCTCCTTCTGCCCCGAGCTGTGCAGAGACCACACGAGAGCTGGGCTGCTCTGCACTCCAGCAGCTTTTAGCTCCTCTGGATGCACACAAGCTGCAGCGCTGGCTCGAGCTGCTGGATGAAACACAAGCTGGAGCTGAATCCCAGGATTGTTCTGTGTCAGTCCATACTGCCATTTCCTCTCCATCTCCCAAGTTTCCCCTCCCAGCCCCTCAGCACCAGTGTTAAGTCTGGCTTCAAAGTGTTCTGCCAGGACCAGGTATCCAAAACTCTTTGACAGATATGCCTTGGCAGGGCAGTTTTTGCTCCCTTCTCTACTTCAGGAAAACCTTGTGCTTTAAAAGGGGTAGAAGGTTTCTCAATAAACCATTGCTATTTAAAGAAAACAATCGATGCTGAGGCTTTTAAGAGAATCTGAAGCTGTTACATGAAGCCAGTTACCAAAATGTTGCTTCCTTGGCCTTTTATCTCCTGCAGCCTGAGGGAGAAAGTGGTTTAGTGTGTCTGATTTGTAACAAGATCTAAATTGTAGGTTGGGCTGTCTGGCCAAGAAAGGCCTTATTGACTTAGGAAATATTAAGGTGATCAGATAAATTGGGTGGAGTTGAGTAGTTTTCCTTTCTGTGTTCCTTTGGTGTCTGGCTTAGCATGAGTGGAGGTTCTTGTTCCCTTGGAGCAATGCATCATTTAAAAGGCTGTGCCAAATTTAGCCCATACTCTTGTTTCACTGCTTTTTCCAGTGCTTAAGTGGGCTGAGACTTTGGGAACTCAACCCTGCCCTGCAACAGATTCCTGTGTGACCTTGAGGAAGTCGCTGGATGTCTTTGTTCCTCCTTTCCCCCACCTGAAATGCTGCTGCTTTGTCCAGTCTGCTTGGAAGATTTTGGAGCAGGTCCTGTCTGCTCCTCCGAATCAGTACAGGGTGTCCCAATCCTCTTGGATTTTAATGGGAAAACAAAATCACACAGTGCCAGGCAACTGTACTTAAAAAGCATATTTCAATGCCAAAAAATAAGTGAAAGGTACTTCTTGTCACAGGCACGACATCCCATGGTTTTTAGAATGTTTAAGAGAAACACCTATTCCATAATCAATGTCTGCAGGAAGGAGACACAGGAGTTTTTCTTTTGCATCGTTTTCTAGGGGGACCTGAGGGAACAGCCAACAAAATAAACATTTAACACGGTAAAGTTAAACAAGTTTCTCACACTGGCAGGGGTGGTGCTGATTTCTGCCTCCTCTGTGCCATTCCAGCTCTTTGTCAGCCTTTTCTGTTTGAATCCACATGTGCTTAAAGGTGCCCTTAAAGGAGGATGGTCGCAAGAGCAGAAAGATCCAGGCCGGAGATGCCACTGGAGTGTCTTGGGTGCTGATTTTTTTCGTGCTGTGTGAGCAGTAATTCAGCAGAAATGTGCCTGATTATGGAAATATGTGGAGAATGTCTTGTGGGCGTCCTGCAGTTTCTTTTTTTTCCACGAATGACTGTGATCCAACTGCTAAACATTATGCAGTGATGTATCCTCTGAAGTTAGCCCGAGGCTTGCCGGGGAAGTTTAATGTTTCCCTTTGATGTCTGCATGGAACCTCAGCTGAACATGAATGGGAAATTCTGCAGCACAAAAGGCTTGCAGCTCCTCCAGCGCTGAGAATTTCGGAAAAATAGAGGACTCCTGTGTGCCTGCCTTTCTCATTTGGGGCTGGGCTGTTAATGAGGGAGCACTTAGAAGCTCTTTTTGATCCTCTCAGCCGGGAGTTGGGAGGTTTATCAGGAAAATTCCCTCCCACTCCTTGTGGCCTCTCTCTTGCCTGGCTGCTGGAGGCTGAGCCTGGTGGTTCAGCAGCTCTTGGTGAGATTTATGGCTCGCTGAAAGCTTCAAGCTTTGCTCCGTGTTGCAACTGGAGGATCTGAAAAGGATTTGAAGCTTTGGTGCTTCCAGAGAACTTGTGGATGAATTCAGCGTTTGATGCACCACGTCCAGCTGAAAGGAGCAGCAGTTGTTGGGGTTTTGGGTTTGGCTCTTTGCTTTTTTTATTCTTTTTTCTTTCTTTCACGTGGACAAGGCAGTGTTTAATGTTCTTCAGGGCTTTACTTCTCAGGAACCAGCTGATATTTGTAGTTCAGTTCACTCTGAAGATGTGAAGTTATTTGCTGGGTGGGGGCAACATGCACAGAAGGTAGAAGAATAATCTTAAAATTACATAATAATCTTTAACCTAATGGAAAAAGAGGCATTTTATAAGTGTCCAAGACAAGTCTGATGAAAATCCTGCATTTCCATCACAGGAAAAAATGCTGGATGAGGTGAGATGGGTATTCCCTTCTCAAGGGTAAATTATTTTTCATCACATAGGTTTTATTCTTGCTTTAAAGTAGATCTTGTTCCTTCCCAAATAAGAATTTAAGTTCCCAGCTCCACAGTAATGAACTCTTAAGGCCAGGAGGAGCCATCACACCTGACCTCCTCTGGAGCATGGGCCAGTGGATTTCACCAGGACTGCAGCAATTCTTTCAGGAAAAGCATTTAGTCTCCATTTGAAGACTTCAAGAGGGAAAATTCACTGCTCCCTTTGGTCATTTTTTTTCCAGTGCTTAATCATCCTTACTATTAAAAATCAGAGACTTTGAATTTAGAGTTGTCTGACTTGTGCTTCCCATCACTGGCCATTATTTTATTTCTTTTGCTAATAAAATACATCTCCAGTCCCTGCTCTTCCCCCTGTAAAAGGCCTGCAGTAACCAAAGTCACTCTTGATCACTTTCTGCACAGACTGAACAGATTCAGCTCTGTCATGGTGCAATTTGATTTTTTTCCACTTCCATATAATTTTTGTGGTTCTCTTCTACATTTTTAGCATTTCAGTATCTTTTTTTTAGGGATGGAAACAGGGCAGGTCTCATTGTTGCAGCCTCACACTCGGCAGCAGCATCTTTTCAGCTCACACGTTTCCTAATTGTATCAGTCTCACTGGCTCAGCACTGCACAGAAATCTGCTGTTCCCTTTATTTGCTGTGAGCTCTTCATGCACCAGATTTATCAATTTTGCTCACATTTCTAGAAGCTGTCCAGCAGCTTTTTGGATCCTGCTTTCCAGCTCTTGTTCCCTAATGAATTTGCCACTTCCAGGCATTATTCAGAGCTTGCTCTTAATTGCGAGTATTAAGAGTTGGAGCAGTAAATGATAATAAACAGCAAAGCAGCTCCGGGAGAGGTCATTAAGAGTTTTTTAGCTTCCCGTTTGTGAGAGGGGGGAGGCACCTTGTAATTCTTGGCTTCCGTGGAAGTTTAAAATTAAATGCAGGTCGAGAGGATTTCAGTCCTCGGTAGAACAATGTGTCATCAGAGCTGCTCAATGGCCCTTTTCCTCCGGCGTTCCAGCAGGAGAGGAAGCCTTGATTAGACTTCTCCAGACAAATCCATCCCCAGAAAACCCTTTGCAGGCAGGTTAGTGTTTGCAGGGGGGAGGGCAAGAGGGGTCTGAGGTTGTTATTTGAGTCCCTCGGCTCTGTGTTTGGGAGGGAATAAACAAACAACGAGTGCCCTTTGCAGGAAAAAGTCAGGATGTGAAATCCGAGCTGGGTAATGAGAATTTGTAGCGCCCGTTCCGTAGTGCAGCCACTTAAATTAGATCCTTCTGTCCTGGGGAATTGCTTCCTCTGGGATTTACCCTACGAGTGACTGTGTTCCCTCAGATCCTGCTGTCCATAGTGGGATTGAAGAGAGTCAGGATCAGGCCTTTTATTTAGTCAGGATACGGTTGTTTCGTAGAACAAGCCCAAGGTAATTTGTACCTCCTTGCATAATTGTGTTTATGCAGCAATTAACTGCTGTGAGATTTTTAAAAATATTCCATTCTGTTCCAAAAAAAGAAGGAAAAAGGCAACAAATCACAAGAGTTTAGAATTCCCTGTCAAGGAGGAGGAACGGGGTAAAAATGGATTTTTCTAATCCATCACTTTCTTCATGGAAACAGCTCTCCTTTCATCTGCTGCTTCCTCTGCCTTAGGATTGATGACCTGGGCATAAATAAAATATTGTTCCCATTTATTATCCAGGGAGCTGCCAGGGACGAAGGACAGTTGAATCATCAGGGGTTTTGCTGCAGCTGCTGCAAATCCTCAACAACTGGAGCTCGGAGCTGGTGAGGTCTGAGCCCTCCCGGGGGTTCCAGCTGTTGGCCCTTGCAGCTGGAAAAGGAGGCAATTCCAGCAGGCTCCGAGGCTTGCTCCTGGGAGGAGCAGCCCTGGGAATTTCCCTTGCAGGTGTGTGGTTTTAATCTGATTTATCCATGTAAGAGCAGCCCAGGAACAACGCAGAGCTCTGGGTTAATGTGTAATTTAATCACCCCCACAAATATGGGGGCAGTGCAGGGGGGGCTTTTCCCACCTGCTGCCTTTGGGGAGAAGCCCCTGAGGAGTTCTCTGATGATAATTCCTGTTCTAGAGTAGCAGGAAATGCTGTCAGAGGGCTGCACATCTGCTTTAGGGGAGCTGTTGTGTCTGCCAGGCAGCAGCACATCCCTGCAGGATCCCTGCAGGAGCCTGTCCTCCCTGGAGCAGCCTCTGCAGTTTTCCTCACCCAGCAGGACTGGGATGGGCAAGGATTGAAGCTCAGGCAGACAAGGAAACTCCACCCAGGGTCTCCTCTCTTAAAATGGGAATCACAACTGTGAGGATAAGCAGCAATAACAGAGGTAGAAACTGAGGCTGGACACCTGGAATTGGGGAGATTTCCAGGGATCCCTTTCAGCAGGGATTGCCATGGGAAAAAACGAGTTAAAATCTGATTGAACTGGAGTATCTCAGATAAAACCACCTGGATTCCAGCTCAGCTCTGAGGGCACATCCACAGTAAATAAAAGAGATTTCAGTGCCAAAACTTGTCCTGACAAGAGACAAACATTGAGAATTTAGGTGATGGATTAAGAAATGAAGGACAACTCGAAATTCTCAGCCATGAGGTGTTTGGTGGCTTCATCTCCCTGCAGTGGATCTTCCCCAGGGACACAGGGGAGCTGCTGCCCTGCACAGATCTGCTTTTGCTGGGAAGCAGGTCTGCCCTCACTGTCAGCATTGCTGCTATTATGGGCTGCATTAATGGCAAACAGTGCTCCACTGGTACGTTGGACACTCACTATTATGCTGCTAATTAAATAACTCGTTGCATTAGCAGTTTCCATCCTCCATCCCAGCTCTGTGTTTATCTCCAAACCCCATGCAGCAGCAATAATTAATGTGGAAATAAAGGGCTTTATTCTCTCCCTGCCACTGCTGTTTGAAATGACTGGATTGGTGGATGCTTTGAGCCTCTACAGGAAAACAGCAGCACTCAAAAAGTGGGGGATAAAACCCACAGCAAAAAAAAATCACATTTTTCATCCCTGTGTACCCAGAAATGGCTTCATTGTCACCTTCTGTAGTTTTTCACAGTAAATAACAAAATTCCCTTCTGCATGGCAGATGTAAATGGCTGTCACTGGTGCCTGCAGTGCCAGAGGTGCCAAACTCATCTCACTCCAGCTCTGGGAATGCTGGTGCCTGTTGGGAATGAGGCCATGGAAGTGCAGGGATCAGGGCGAACCAGTGCCCAAGCTCCCTGCCCTTCTGGGATTCATAATCACACACATCTCTCCTCCCTGCCCGGGCTGCAGAGAACAGGGATCTGCCTCCTGGAGCTGCTCTGCTCTTCTCTGCCCCTAAATAAATTGGAGTAATTGCTTTTAAAAGTAAACACTCCATCTGCTCTTTCTCCCCACAGTATTTCCATCCTTTTTCATCTTAAAGTCGAGTTTTGAAGCACAACAGCAGCAGCAACCAGAGACCGTGGAAATCACAAGAGAAGCCCCAAAATATTGTGAAGTTTTATAGGAGTAATGAATTTGATGTATTTCTTTTATTTGCCTTCAGTAGTTTGCGCCCTTAGCATCCACATTTTGAAATTTCCCTTTGAAGTCTGTGAGCTGGAAACTCATTTAAAAATAAATAAGAACAGAGTCCAGGAGCCCAGGGCTTTAGGAAGGAGGGGGAATAGCACAGGGCTTGTGGTAACACGAGGAGAATTCGGTGTTGTGATTGAAGTGGGTCAGGACAGCCTGGCAGGCACGTGAGGGACAAGGGGACAGAGCAGTTTGCAACTGTTTTGTGAATTTTGACGTTTTTATAGAGTTTGGCTCAGGATTTAGCTGAGCAGAGCAGCGCCTTGATCTGTGTTAGAAACCCAAGTGCTCGAGGAAAAGCCACCCCCTCGATTTTAGGCAATTTGTATTTCCCTGAGTGCTGCCCTGCATTAATTGCAGAGCCTCAGGAGGGATTCTCTCTCTCTCTCTCCCTCCTGCCACTGCAATATAAAATTTCCCCTTTGAGAGAAATCCCCTGCCCTGCCCTCTGGGCATGGATTAATAACTGGGAATGTGCCCCTGGATCCTGCCCCATCTGAATCCATTCATGAAGCCCCACGTGCCCCTTGGTTTTCCATCTTCCTGGGCAGAGTGACATTCCAGGGATAATGCTGGATGTCCACTGTGGTTCATGATGCTTTAGCATTTTTGGGAATCTTGTGAAAATGAGGATTTTTCATGGCTCCAGCTCCCGGAAACCTGAGAGGATGAGAGAATCTCCCTTTGAAAACCAAACCAAACTGCACCAAAAAAGTCCTTATTGAAAAGAATTTTAAAATGAACCATTCCTTAGCTTTGCCTGAGGATTTTAGGGATCAGGAGCTGCTGTATGGCACTGAAACACCGGGATTTCGGAGCACAAGGATTCTTGTAGGTTGGGGTAGGGTTTGGATCAACACCTGGCAGGCAGAATAAAAAATTGCAGTGCTATCTCCCATCAGAATAAAACCAGACAAAAAGCCTTTCATGTGTGCACCTTCCTGCTCACAGGCTGCATAACCTGAGCCACCAAATCCGTGTGAGCTGCTGGGATGGAGCTGTTCCGAGGATGGAATGCAGCAGATCCTGGTCATTCCCTGTGTTTTTGCACAGCAACATGAACTGCAGGGGAATAAAGGCCGTGCTGAGCGAATTGAATTATTCCAGAGACGGGTTTGATCCGCTAATTCCGTATCGACTTTGGGCTTTAAATAGCATTAAGGACCCGTGTTAAAACTCAATTAAAACTCAGGAAAGGCAGCTGGAGCGGGGTAAGGTCACATCTGTGCACGAGGTGGGATAATGGAAGCTGTTCCCCTGACGTGGGTCCGTGTCTCGTGTAATCGGAGCGAAATTGAACCTCTGTTTAACGTGATCGTGGCCTGCCCCTGCTGTGAGGGGGAGCAAGGTGGAGTTAATGAACCCTGAGGAGGTCTGTGTGGGTACAGGGACCGAGTAATTGAACTCCTGCTCCCGTGGGAAATGCTGGAGCGTGATGTGGTTGGAATGGCTGGTGAGGGAACCTGCAGCAGGAATTTTCACAGTTTGGTTTCCCGGTTTTCTGCCCCCTTTGCTCCGTGACACCTGGTGCTGTTACAAAGTGCTCCCTCTGAATACATTGCAGGGCTGATCTTCTTAATAAAAACAAATCAAATCGGGCTTGGAAGGTGCCATTGAGGCCGAGCTTTGTGTGGGATGAGGGAAAGCAGCAGGCAGGAATTGGGATTAAGTGCATGAGCATGAGGAAATCTGGGGTTTGGGGCACATCTTGGCACTCAGACTCATGTCACTTTGGATTGACACCACATTTTGGCTTACCTAAAGGTCTCCTGTCCCTGTTCAAGCTGTATTTTATGAGAACATCTCATCCTTGGATGTTTAAGGGTTAAACCAGCAGCGAGAATGGATAAATCTGACACTCAGTGTTGTTTTGTGGCTGGAGTAACTCACACCCAAAAGCTGGGAAATCGGTGGTCCCAGATCTCTCTGGAGAGGTGCTTGGGTGGATTTGTCAGGCACACACTCAGTGCCCGAGGGTTTGTGACATCCCTTCTCTCACTGCCCCAGTGGGGATGTCACAGGGAACGTGTCCTGTTTGGAAAATCCTGGTTCCTGTGCTCCTTTGGCTCCTCCTGACTCCGCATTGCCCAGGACGTGCCGCGGCCGTGGCTCTCTGGGGTGGCTCTGGGCCCTCAGTTCCATTTGCATCCCTGCAGTGGGAATTATTTCAGGAGCAGAGCGTGAAGGGGCACACGCTGTTCCTTTTCCCTCTTGGACCTCTTTGGGACCGGTTGCCTTTTCATTTCTGTTTTATTGGATTGTTAAAAAGCTGCCAGCTGGATATAGGTAAGTGGGGGTTTTCTCTGCTGCAGTCTGCAGGGAACAAGCACCACCGTGGAGCCATTTAGTCCTGGCAACTGCTTCCTCTTTTTCCAGATGATTCCAGCAGCTCTTTTTGTGTTTAGCCCATTGTCAAACACCGTCACAAAGACTCGGGGTATTAATCCTGTCATCTGCTCGGAGAGTGGAACTGCTGAGTGGGCTGTGCTGTGAATGAGGAGCTGGAGGCGCAGGGGGAAGCGGGGACGGCGTTTTCAGAGTTTGTGCCTTTCCCTGGCATCCCTGATGGAATGTCAGAATTCCCTCCTGTGTCACCGGAGAGGGGAATGTGCCGGAGGAAAGGTCTGGAGGTGGAACAGGGAGCAGGCAGGAGGGTGCAGGGGCACAGCCCTGCTCTGCCGAGGGGAGCCTGTGCTGTGCTCGGAGCTGTGGGGTCAGCACTCGGGGCTGAGAGCAGGGTGTAACAAATGGACTCACCCAAACCTACAGCTCCCGAGGTCCTGGCTGCTGAATAGAGCAGGATTCGTGGTCCTGCAGGCTGGCTCCATCCCTGGTGAGCAGGATGTGTCTGCCCCAGAGGGTGTAGGTATGGATCTGGGTGTGGGTCCCACTTGCTCCTGCAGCGTCTGTGAAACCCCAAATCCCTCTCTGCACTCTCACCAGAGCTGCAGTCCTGCACTCTGCCTCTCTGCCAGAGCATTTAGAGAACTCCCTATCTACAGGGCCCCACACTGTGGCCAGGAAACACTCCCTGGGATTGTCCTGGATAACAGGGTAAAGAGGGAAAAGCCACTTCCCTCAAACCCACCCCACCCCCTGCAAAACATCTGTTTCTTTTAAAGCAACGATTTCACAGCTCTAATTTGGGATCAGCACAGCTGAGGGGCCATAACGAGTGGCTGCAAATTGGGTGGCAGGAGCTTCTGAGACCAGAGCAGCTGCCAAAGCATCTTAGCATGGAGCTTCTGCCTTGAGGAGAGAGCTTGGCAGGCGAGGATCCGCTCCGAACTGCTGACTCCAGCCTCGTGGCTTCCCACCTGGATACTCCAGTCAGCACTCCTCGGGCCCTGCAGCTTTTTGGCTGCCTCTCTTCTGAGCAGCCAGGAGCGGGGAAGGTTCCTGAGCTGAGTGTCAGGAGGAATGAGCTGTTGTGCATCTCCAATCCCAGCAGCTCAGTGTTGTTTTTGAGAGGGCTCAGACAGGGTGGGGAGGGAGGCTTGTGTTGCTGGCACATCCAGATGTGTTTCCAGCCAGACACTGAGCATTAGCAGTGCAGGGAAAAATCTGTGCTTGGGCTTCCAGTGGGAAACAACAGCAGAAAGATCCTCGCTGTTTCTTTCAGCTGGAAAGCGATGCCAGGAGCTGTTACTGCACAGAGCAAGAAGTCTGGATTCCTGTGGGGGCAGGGGCTGAGATGCACCTTGAGATGTGTACCAGGAAAATGTGCACAGAGAAAATGCAGAGCACAGAAAGTAGGTCTGGCTGCTGGCTGTCACTTCGGTGGAAATCAGGGGCGTTGTGGAAATCTTCGCGTGTCTCTTAAAACAACAAACACAACAACAAAAACAAATACAGGAGCATCTGCTCGTGTATAAATATACCTGGGGGTTTTTTCTGATTTCCTAGTTCCCATTACAGCATATGCCAATTTTTCTGGCGTTCCAGAAGAGCAGGAACATCTCCAGGAAGTGCTCAGGTTACAGCACCCAGATAAAAGCTGCCGGTGCCACCTTTCTAAAGGTACAGCCAGCTCAGTCTTAGAGACTGAGGGAAACAAATGCACTGGGGAACTTGTGGTTACCACACTTCTCTCCCTTCTTTTTCTGTGTTTTGCCAAATCCTTTGCTGGCTGCAGGGTGACTATCAAGACAGCACTGAAAGCTGAGCAGTGGTTTGTTGAAAACTTCTGCCTGGGCAGGGGATAAATAATGTAATTTTTTTTTTCCAGTGACCACCCTTAGATACCCTCAAGCACTGGCTGGAGCTGGAAGGAAGGGCAGGCACCTCTGGGAGGATGCTGCTGTCCCTGGGAGTGGAACAGTGTCCAGTGAGCCCCAGCACAGCTGATGGGGTTGGGTTTGTTGTTTATTAAAGACAGGTCTTTGTACAGCAGGAATGGAAAATCCTATCTCTGCACCAATAAAAACCCCACTCCCATAGTTGCTGTTATTGGCAAACTCGGCCACTTTGGTGTTTATGGAAAAGTATTTACTGGGAAGGACTGGATGGTGAGCAAGCTTCATCTGCTTTCGTTTTGCTCTGATGGCACAAACGTTGCTGTGGGACTTTGTGTTTCATCCCTGAACCCTTTCCATGGCATCCCAGTCCTGCAGCAGGGACAGGCAGTGCCCTCCTGATTGCTGCAGCCAGGTCTGGCTGGGACCCTCCTTTCTGGCCAGGGAATCATCACTTGGGTTCCCACTTTCCCCCTGAGTTCACTGGGGTGGTGCAGGGTGTGTTTGGCAGCAGCCAGGCTGGGTGGATGTGGGGTATGACAGCAGCAGGAGCACAGAGCCTGAGTGCTGCAGAGGGATTAAAAGAAGCTTCTCTAATAAATGCAATTACACAAACATGCTTGAGCCATGTGTCCTATTTAATTCCTTCCCAAGAAAAGAGGGATTCCTCAGGGCACTGCTTTTGTCTGAGTCAGAGAGATATCCCAGTGCCTCGGGCATCCTCTCTGAATCCACAGTGGCTCTTCTGTGCCCTGGGTGGCAACTAATATTGGGCTTCAGATTCCTCTGAAGAAGAGTTATCCCTGCAGGACCGAGGGAATTCTGTGCCAGGCAGGGATTTTGTGGCTGGCAGAGCCCTTGCTGCCACACAGACCTCACAGGCAGCTGGCACTGCTGGCTGTGGCTCCCTGCCCGGGTGCCCCGGGGCATTTTTGCCCTCTGAGGTGTCTCTGCTCTGTGCAAAGGATCCTTTTGCAATTGGGGATCTTCCCAAGGAAGCTGTCAGGGCTTTGACTTTGCCTCTCCACGAGGCAGGAGCTGGAGAGGTGCACTGATGGAATGGGATGACCCAAGGAGGGCAGGGACCCCCCAGAGGTTGTTTTATGTGATGTGGGGTTGCTCTTCACCAAATAAATGACCATTGTTAGAGGGCCAGGGAGGTAAAACATGGATGTTTCTCTTCCCTCAAAACCCTGTCCCCCCTCCCTTTGAAGGGTTTTTGGTCTGAAATCATCAGCTGAGGTTTTAAGAAAACCACTGAACATTCCAAGGTTCCTGGTGAGGTGCAAAGTAAAGGATTAAATGGTCCAGAAAAGCTGCTTTTTGAGTTCCCCAGCCCCTGCCCCTCGGTGCAGACACTCCCTGAGGTGTCCCACAAGGTGCAGACAGCCCAGCTCTGTCCCACAAGCACCAAATGTTTAATTCAGTGTGTGCTTGTCAAAGCACATTAAAAATGCAGGTGGCACTCGGTGCCTGTCAGGCAGGCACTGTCACAGGCTGGTGCCACAGCCATGGCACAATGGATGTGCTGGAATGTGCTGGGATGTGCTGGGAATGCCTGCAGTGTCCTGCCAGCCTGGCACTGCCCTCATCCCTCCAAAACACTGCCTTTCCCTGCTGATGCTCCGAGATCCTGAGGAAATGTGGGGCTGGAGAGGATGGGCCTGGGTTATCTGGGGTGGTTTGGCTGCCCTCTGCTTCTCCTGTCCGTGCTCCCCTCGATCCCCTGCTGTGTTTAGCCCCAGTCCTGAAGATGTCCCAGCCCCAGAGGGAAGGTGAGGCCTGCACACACCTCAGGGCTGTGTTTGTGTGCACAGCTCCTGGCACAGGCAGATCCCAAATCCTCAGCTTGGTTCAGCAGCTGGCTGTGCAATTCCCAAGGGGAATTCATGTGCAAGTGCAGTTGGAGAAGAGATTCAAACCAATTTTTGGCAGCCTTCAGGTGAGGCTGAGGGGTGCTGTGAAGTTCATAAACACTGAAAGGGTGAAAAGAGAGACTTAAGAGAGAAAACTCCACTCTTGAGCAGCACATTGGGGCTGTGTGAGAACGCTGCTAATTCCAGCTGTGTCCTGGGAAAAGGGCAGGTGCTGGAGCTGGATAAGTTGCCTCTTTTCCTCTCAAGGAGCCAACTGAGCTTTGTTTTCTTGCCTTCCAGTCCTTCCAGGGCAGCCAAGGACGAGCGTACCTCTTCAACTCCGTGTGAGTACCCTGCGCGCACCGCGTCGCTCGGGGCGGATTTAACAACACCCTCCTGAAAAAGGGAAAAAAACCCCATAATTTTCTTCATAAAACCTCTCCCTGGGACTTGGGAGCTTCCTGAAAATGGTTGGAGAAAGAGGCAGAAATAGCCCCTGATTCATATTTGAGTCGTGTAGAGGTTTCAGATCAGCAGCGAGGAAAAGGCGATTTTTTTCGTCAGCAGGTTGAGAAATCAGAGCTAATGGCTGAGTCATTCTCTTCTCCCAGGATGTAGCTGGACCAAAGAGGCAGAGTTTTGTAAATGTGGAGATAAATAATATCTAAATATGTGCTTCATAAAAACTGAGTACAATTTTCCCCAGTGACTGGAAATAGTTTGGGGGAGGTCACTGCTGCTCCGTCAGAACTGCTGATTTCAGTCACATTTTTCAATTTTTCCATTTGGGAAAGAGAAAGTACCATTTTATCAATTTGAGAGTGAAAATCTTTCTCAAATGCCTAATTAGCACGAGCGACTGGAGTGTTATTAATCTTCTGTTCAAAGCTTTGAATAAAAATCCCATTTTACCTTTTCATTCTGCTCTGGAGCCGCGAGAGAGCTTTGTTCAGGGCACAGCTGGGGAACTCAGAACCTCCTGCTCGTGTTTTCAAACACTGCAACGAAATCATTGTCAGCTTTATTGGAGCATCTGGATGGGGGAAGGCACTAATGGGGAGCATCTGTGCTTTGTCCCAGAGTTAACGTGGGCTGTGGCCCTGCAGAGGAGCGGGTGTTATTAACAGGATTGCACGCCGTGGCAGATATTTACTGTGAAAACTGCAAAACCACGCTGGGCTGGAAATATGTGAGTATTTTGTGTCCCTGGCTTTGCCCCTGGGCAGCTTTGCTGCAGCTGAGGGGGTGGAAAGACCATTTTGGGAACCCAAAATGCAGGTTTTTGTCTGTAACTGTCTATTTTCCTCCTGCCTTGTGTGTATTGCATTTGGAGCATCAGCTTTAATCGGTTTTTTTACTAAGAATTTACACCTGGTTTTGGTGGGTGTCCCTCAGCAACATTTAACATAAAAGAGGATAACTTCAGTCTTGTGGTTCACACTCTTTTTTCTATTATTCTGGTAGATGTTATCAGAATAATAGAATGCTCCATTACTCCTGTGTCCTTCCCACTGGAAATGCTGTTGAACAGGAGTTTATCTGTTTGCTCTTCACAAATTCCATTACCTTCCAATAAAAATCTAATGTTACATCCTAATTTCTGCTCCTGGACAAAACCATTTTGTCCAAACCTTTTCACCAGTGTCTAAACAAATCCTGGTTTGTATCCGTGGCCTCTGGGCAGAAATATTCTTCACTAAGTCAGTTGAAAAGCTGTAAGAAAATAAAGCATCAAAAATTGGTGGGGTAGGAATCCCTGCAGACACAGAATTCCATGAACAGCAAGGAGTGACCTCCTGCCAGCTGAGCTGCAGGTGCACAGGGGCCTGAGCAGAGCTGAGCTGGTTTGAAGATGCAGCCTCAGCAAGGGGAGTCCCTCCTCCTGCTCAGGGATCTTGGGGATCCCAGAGGTTTCCTGGGTTTCCTCAGCTGCAGCCACGGATCTGTGCAGAGTGGGGTCTCCTCGTGGGATTCCATTTCCACATTAAATTCGCCATAATCCATCCCATTCCCGGGGAGAACCACTTCATTTCTAACAAGCTTTAATAAATTCCCACACCACCCTGGAGAAAGGTGGATTTTACCACCAGTGATCCCTAAATCCTGGTCCATGGAGCAGTTTGCCACTGGCCTACAGAAATCTGCGTGTTCCATGCTGCCAATTCCTTTTTCCCAGCATGTAAAGGTGGCTAGAAGCAGGGTTTAAGATTCTAGAAGCAGGATCTGAGATTCTAGAAGCAGGATTTGAGATTCTAGAAGCAAGATTTGATGTTCTAGAAGCAGGATTTGAGATTCTAGAAGCAGGATTTACGATTCTAGAGGCAGGATTTGAGATTCTAGAAGCAGGATTTGAGATTCTAGAAGCAGGATTTGAGATTTTTTCCCTCTCAATTTTCCCAAAAGCCAACAGGAGCACCTGCAGTTGCCTTTTCCTCTGTAGGCAAGGCTCAGACTTGCACCAGCGTTCCCAGCTCTGATCCATAACGTGATTTACCCCCGAACATCACCTTGATCTCACTCTCCTTCCTTGTTTCGTTTCAGGAACACGCTTTTGAAAGCAGCCAGAAGTATAAAGAAGGCAAATACATCATTGAACTAGCTCACATGATCAAGGATAATGGCTGGGATTGAGCGGGACGAGCCCGGCCCTCGCAGCGTGTAAGAGAATGCCATCCAACCGAACATTATATCCAAGAGTGAGAGAGTGACTGAACGCTTGGTTCCATGCATTTAGAGGCTCTGCAATCCGGGAGCATCTTCACACCCTTCTCCATCTTTATTGGTGACTGGCCTCTAAATTTCTGTCTCTCTGTCTCTTTGCTTTGTCTCTGTTTGTGAGTTGACCCTGGCTGCTTCTCTCTCTGTTCTGGCGTTGGCTCAGAGAATGCACCGAATGCCCGACAGCCATTCCACGTGCCCAGTGCTCGAACCAGCCCGACCTGGGCTCTCCTGGCACCTCCCCAGGTGGTGTGGGAGGAAGACCCCGAGGTTTGGGCAGGAGGAGGCGGGAGAGGGGTGGGGGAGAGCGGGGGAACCGCAGGGGAACCGTCGGAAGGTGACGCTGTGCTTCTCCTTTCAGTCCTGGTTCAGCAAGGCTTGAAACCATCTCCTTGTCTAAATGGACAGAGAAATGCCTACTTGTCTAAATGGATAGAGAAATATCTACTTGTCTAAATGGATAGAGAAATACCTACTTGTCTAAAAGGACAGAGAAATCTCTCCTTGTCTAAAAGGACAGAAATTACCTCACGGCCGCGTTTTCTCTCCGAGCCCCGAATCCATCGGCGGAGCCTCAGCCCGAGGCGGCTGAGCCCGAGGCAGAACCAGTTCCCCCCACGATCTGTGTTTTGTTTGCTGTTTATGAACTCGTTGTTGGAGGGGGCAGGAGCTGGAGGAGGCTGGAGAGATTCCCTGCCTCTCCTTTTTCTCGCTGGTTCAGGGTAGGGAGGCCGAACGTCCCAACGGAGCACGGCCGTGGGGAGCGTCCTCACGGCTGCACAAACCAAATCCTGACTCTTGAGCCCTTCAGAGAGGAGGAGAAAACCACTTCAGGCACGAGGAGGCTGGAGCTGCAGCTTAGGAAATGTGGCAGGGGTGACAAAAGGCACGTGCGAAGCAAGGAAGAGGAAATTCCGTAGAGGAGGATGGGGACAAAAGAGTAACAGAGGGTACCCCTGGATTTCCTGGCCTCCCCTGAGCACCCTTGGCGGTGTTTTACCAATCTTTCAGGAGTGCAAGTAGGAAAATGCTGTTACAGAGCCTTTTCCTTGCATCCCAGGCCCCGCTGCGGGAGCCTGGCACAGAAATGGCGCGGGAGCGGGGCGAGGAGGGAGCCGAGTTCCTGGCGGTGGCGTTGCACAGGTGGATATTTCAATCCCTGAGGCATCCTCCCCAAATCCTTCCCCCCTTCCCCACTCCCAGCAGGCACGGGGAGAATGGGAAAGGAAAAAAAAAACCCAGAAATGAAACATCTTCCCACCAGCCCTGGAATGATGTTTGCCTTTGGGGGGTAGATGTGGGTGTCAAAGCTGCGAGGGACGACGAGTCCTTCCCGATGGAATTTTCCCGTTGTGATTCCTGAGCGCCTTCCCGAGGTGGGTGGTGGGGAAGGGGCATGGTGTGCAGAGGGGAGCTGTGCTAGGCCACAACGACAGCTTGGAGTTTGCTCTGCAACAGTCCAGCCACTATCTGGTGCATAACCCCAGACTATGGAGCTGAGCTTGTTTTATCTCTCCTCCCTCAGTGAGTTTTTCTTTCTGTTTGCAGAATTCTTTCAAGTAGGTTAATCCATGGGGGGAAAATCTTCCTTAATCCAGAAGGAAAGAGTATTGTGGAGAGGGTGGTGACTCCTTATGAAACAGAAGCTTTGGAGCTGCTCTAATCTGTCGTCACTGGCCCCCACCCCTGAGAGATTCCAGGGGGCTGTGGAAGAGTCATTTGGTGTGAAACTGGCAGGGAATGGGAATAGAGACTCTCCTTAAGGATCAGGGTGGAATTTAGTGTGGGATCCTTGTGCTGAAACCCAAACCTGATGAAGCAGAGGTTGTTTTTTTCTCTCTCAAAGCTCTGTTCTTGACAGCCTTGGAGAAATGAGGTGGAGTTGGCCGGGCTCCTGCAGGGGATGGAGCTGGATCTGTTTGTGACCAACCTGTCCAGAGGTGGCTTCTGCCCTCCCCCTTCTGCTCTGGCTGTGTAACAACTGCTCCAGCTTTTTGGGGTTGTCTCTGCTTCCATCAGCCACATTCCCTCCAGTGACAAACCCAGCAGGAATCAAAGATTCCACAGCACCTGCCCCTCGTGGGCTCTGGCACTGACCTGGTGCCATTTCCCTGTCCTGTGCTTGAGGATCCCTGGCAATTTATTGAGTTTTGACTAGAGGGAAGTAATTCCTGTTCCTCAAAGAGCTCTTTAGTCTCCACAGAGCCTTTAAAGGAGCTGGGAGAAGGAAGGGATCATCTCCCTGGGAATGAGGTTGAGAAGAGCACACAGGGCTCATGGTTTGATGTTGGTATTTGGAGTGACTGCTGATAAAAAAGCGATATAAAAGGCAGGGCTGTGCAGAGAACTGCTCTGAGAAAGAACAGCTCCAGAGAGCTGCCAGGTGGGAATGGTTTTATCCCTTTATTTGGGACAAAAAAGGACAGTGCCCATCAGACCTGGCTGGATTTTACTGGTCACAGGTGTTGGGCTTTTAATGGCAACCAGTCCCAGCTTGAATAGGGCAAGGTCTTAATCTGCTTTTAATTGGTTTTGTCCCATCAGCATCCGCAGAGTCACTTGCTGAGAGCCTGGCCTTGAGCCCTGGTGGGACCCAATGGGTGTTACCATGGCTGTCCCCAGCACCCTGGGAACTCCCTGGGAATTCCCTGTTGTTTGACTGTGGTGCCCTGCACAGGTGGATGAGGAGAAATGGGCTTGTGCAGCTCCTGGGTGTGTCCAGGAAGCAGTAAGAGCTTTAGTTGGCTGCTGATTGCCCTGGGGGCTGGCAGGAATGTGGGATCCGTGCTGGGGGCAGGCAGGAATGTGGGATCCGTGCTGCTCTGGATGTGGGATCCGTGCTGGGGGCAGGCAGGAATGTGGGATCTGTGCTGCTCTGGATGTGGGATCCGTGCTGGGGGCAGGCAGGAATGTGGGATCTGTGCTGCTCTGAATGTGGGATCTGTGCTCACGGGGCTCCCACAGCAGCACAGGGGCAGTCACAGGGTGACACACTCGGAGATAACCAAAGAACTTCCCTGCTGAGCTGAGCCACGTGGGGCCTTTTCCCAGGAGAAATGGACGTGTGGCCCGTGGGAGCTGCCTGCTGAGCACCTGCTGCTGCTTTCCATGGGCAGCATCCTCGGGAAAACACGGACAGCAGCGAGTTTTCCTTCTTTTTTTGGGATGTCCAGCCTCGTGCCGGGGCAGCTGCGAGCACCCTGGAGTTTACATCCCCCCCTCTACCCCGAAGCTCAGACTTGAGTGAGTTTTAAATTGTTCTTGCTCTGGCAGATTGTCTGGTGTGAAATCCTGACCCCTGTGAGAAATATTCAGATGATAATATATACAAAGCAGAGAAAATAACCCCCAGACGTTATCTTGTGAAATATACTTTTGTAAATAATATTTAATTTTTTTTTTTAAAGAAATAATATATTTGGTGCTGTTTTCTCAGAGCCCCTCCCTGAGAGCACTTTTTTTTGTTGTTGTTGTTTGTGATGATCCTGTTTCCTTCTGTATTTGTTGGAAAATATGTTTAAAGGGAAACAAAAATCAGAATTCTCGTTGTCCTCTGAAGTGGATCCGTGTTTCCTCTGGATGTGGCAGGAGAGGGGACTCGCTCCCACTCCCAGCTGGCAGATTTGGGGGCTGGCTTGGGGACAGCAGCCCCCAGGGGGGATATTTGGGATGGGAGGGGCTGCAGGTACTCAGTGGGGCTCCAGTTTCCCTCTGGGTTTCATTGGGGCTGCTCCCACCAGGAATTCCCTGGAGTCCAGTGGGGCTCCCGACTTTCCCTGGTTTGTAGGATCCAGGCCTGGAATTTTCTCTTGCACCAGTATTGGCTGGAGTGGAGTAGATCTGGAGCTGTAGGAATTGGGATGGGGCAGGAGCTGCAGCCTCGGATTCGCTGTTGCTCAGGGCAGCAGGGACTGAGGATGGAGCTTTGTAACTCCATGTTGTTTTTAACCTAAACCATAAATCTTTGGATCCTGGTTTTATTTTTTGAGGGGAGGTTTTTTTTTGTTGCTGTTTATTATTTTTTTTTTAAACCAGGCTGCTACATAACAAATTAGAGTAAAAGTTTACCTCTCTTGGCAGTAAAGTTCATTTATTTTGTTCTCCTTTCTGTCTTTAATCTCCCCCCTTCTCGCCCTTCTTCGTTTTTATTTCATTTGGTCTCTTGTTTATCCCAAAGTGGACCAACAGCACAAACCACTGGACTGTGTTTTGCTGAGCAAGGAGCTGTTCAAGAACTGTTGCAGGCTCTTGAATTCTCTGGGTTTGGTGCACACCGACTTGGAAACGCCCAGGAACAAAACAAACCCTGCGAAACAAAACCTGATGTCCTCGTGAGGATCAAGTGAGAATTTCCTCTGTATGCATTTTTCTAACTGGTCTGTGAGAGTGTGAATCATGCATTTCACTGCACTTCCCTGCTTCGGGAGGAGCTTCCCTGGGAAGCAGTTTTGGGATGAAGAGGGGACACCAAACACCAAGCTCAGCTCAGTGGGAAGCTCAGCTCTTCCCAGCACAGGAGAGGCCTCAGTGCTCAGAAACAATCAGGTTAGACAGAGATTTTCTGCAGAAATCCTGGTGAAAAAAGGACAAGCAGAAGAGGGGAAACAAAATCATCTTGAATTCAGAAAAAAAGAAATAAATAAAAAATCAACATATTTAAATGCAAGCAGAATGGCATTGTGTAAGGTACAACCACAAATAAGCTGTTCTCATCGTTACAACTGTGTGTATCCTTTGTTTTGTTCTTCCTAAGGAATGGGAATGCTTTCCCCACTGACAAAACTAAGGACAATATTTCCAATACCAGCCTGTCTATGGATGCTCTTGTGTTTACAAATTGTGTATACTTTTATTTCTTTGATCTTATTTTAATTTTTTTTTTTTTGCATATTCTTTCAGGTCATTTGCTTCAGTCATAAATGCAATTGTTTGTTTTCAAATAATTGGTTTTCACCTTTTCATGTATTTGTACATTGTATATAGTTCTTCAGTATTAGAGGGAGGCGTATTGTTTGTCATATTTACAATATGTGTTGGTGCTCATTTGAGAAAATAAAATTTTCAAGTACTAAAGCTGTTGGTCCGGGTTTCTGCTTCATTCTGTGCAAATCCTGTGCTCCCAGGGATGGGGTACAGCAATTCCTGCTGCCTCCACCTCCAATCCAAGCGTGGCTGGGCAGAGGGCAGTGCTTTATTGGGGTTTTTGGGATGGGCTGATGCAATCCCTGTTCATCCCACTGCTTCAGGTGGCAGGGACCTGTCCCCATGCCCTGTCCCCGTGCCCTGTGCCCGTGCCCTGTGCCCGTGCTCCGTGCTGCTGAGCGCCCTTAATTCCCCACGGGGCTGAAAAAGCGACTTAACCCTCTTTGGAGAGCACAGAGCCCTGAACTCCGAGCCCTGAACTCGGAGTGAGCTCAGGCCACGGCCAGAAAAGCCGCACCTGACAGGAGCTGGGGGATTCCTGGGAGGGGGGAAAGGGCCAAGGAAGATGCGACTGGGAACCAGCATCCCATGGCCTGGGCAGCGGGAAAATCCCCCCAGGACAAAGCGTCGTGCTCAGCATTTCCCACCCCGAGCATCCGAGTGACAACAGGACGGACAGCTCAAGGCTGTCCCTGAGCAGTGGCCTTGGGAAGAGCCTCCAAATCTCTGTCAGCCCTTTGGCTCCGTTGGGATGGAGGTGGAAAAGTGCCAGGACCGCGCCAGCCCCGGCGTGGAGCGACCCCCGGGGCTGGGGGGGGACCGGGACCCGGCGGCTCCCGCATCCCGGGGCTGTTCCAGCCGGGGTGAGGAGGGAGAAGCCGCGGTTCGGGATGCGGGGCAGCCTCTCGCCGGCTGTTTTATTAACCTGCAATTAGAGCGGGGCCGAGCCGAGCAGCAGCTATTAATAACCCGGCAGATAAAGCTGACTCAGGCAGCAGCAGCCCCGGGCTCCGGCTGCGGCTCTGCGAGAGGGAGGGAGGAATGGGTGGGGGGGTGGATGGGTCCCCCCCGGTCCCCGCGAGGTGACAGCGCTGCAGGAGTCACCGTGACCTTTCCCGTGGCCACAGGACGGGCTCTGGAGAGCGGCGGGGCCGAGCTCGGGGCAGCTCCCGACTCCTCTCCCATCCCACCGGCCACTATGAGGGGGGGTTTTTTTTTTTCTAGGGATGATCAAGAANCAGCAGCTATTAATAACCCGGCAGATAAAGCTGACTCAGGCAGCAGCAGCCCCGGGCTCCGGCTGCGGCTCTGCGAGAGGGAGGGATGGGTGGGTGGATGGGTGGGTGGATGGGTCCCCCCCGGTCCCCGCGAGGTGACAGCGCTGCAGGAGTCACCGTGACCTTTCCCGTGGCCACAGGACGGGCTCTGGAGAGCGGCGGGGCCGAGCTCGGGGCAGCTCCCGACTCCTCTCCCATCCCACCGGCCACTATGAGGGTGGGTTTTTTTTTTTCAAGGGATGATCAAGAAGCTAAAAATACAGCAGCGCCAGTGGCCTTTAATCCCGGTTCAAGAGCAATCTGACACTCCTGCTCTGCTTCCCAGCCGGCTTTTTGGGACGCTGGCACCGGCAGGGATGCTGCCAGCTGCTGCTCCATGGGTTCACTCGATCCCTTTCCTCCTCCGCTCGGGGTCCAGCCTCACGGGTGCCCTTGGGCTTCCCCCAGCACCTCCTCTCCCGGCGGGGCCCCGGCTCCGACCCGAGCAGGATTTTCTTGCTGACGGGGAGGATTTACAGTAGCGAGTTGAGGCTGCCAAACGCGCCGGGGTTATTTTTACCCGGCTCCAGGGTGGGGTATAAATAGAGCCGAGGCCGTTCTCTGTTGCTGACCGAGAAATGTCCCGCAGAAGCGGGCCAGGCACGAAGGAAATGTCACCTGCAACGTGGTCACCCCTGCGGGGACTCTGCCCTGGCTGCACAGAGGGGAAATAACAGAGCTCTGCTGCCACCCCTCTCCGTGTGACCCCAAAAACCACGGAGCCAGGCAGGTTTCTTCTCCGTTTTGGGGAATCTGGGGGTGTTGTGAGCACAAACTTTGTCCGGGGATGGGCACCTCGAATTAAATCTCTCCAGGGTTAAATCCCTCCATCCCTCAGGGCACCCCACGTCTGTAAGGGGGGATGAGCCCTGTGAGGGCAGGCACTGGGGGCCTCGGGGAAGGGCTGCTGGAAGGACAGCAGGGACAGGGGGTCACAGACATCACCAGCTCAACTTCTGCGAAAGAAAAAAAAAAACCCATGGAGATTTTCCAGGCTGGCCTGTTATTTATGGCTCGGGATCAAGCAGCTGCTCCCGGCGGGGGCTGCCCCGCTCTGCTCCACAGGGAAGGTTCCTGCAGACGGTTTGTTCCCAATGTATGGAAACTTCTGATGAGGTGAAGCGAAATGCTGAGGGGAAAAAAATCATAAAATCCTTTAGCAGGGGCCCGACCTCGCCCCGTGGAGCTGTGGCCCTGGGTGAAGGGCTCCGAGCGAGGCTTTGGACGCCTGACAGAAACAGCAAATGCTATAGGAGCGCTTTTATAGAGCTCTGCTTCCTCGTGAAAGCCAGACTGGTGTTTTCTTTTCCACTTGGGCAAGGATTTTCCCATAATTGTGCTATTTTTGTGGAGGTTTCAGACAGAAACAGAGGGCCTCTCCCAGCCAAGCCCTGGTGCTGGAGGAGCTGGAGCACTGGAGGGTTCAGCCTCTGACGCAGGTTCCCCATCCTTGCCAAGTCCCTTTGCTGGCAGATGTCTCACCCTGAGGAAATGGGGGATTTGCTCCGTCTCTGCCTCACAGGGATTTTTGGGTTTTTTTGGAGTTCCCTGCCTGGAGATGAGCCGTGGTGCAGATGCTGCCTGAAGCAGGGGGAAGCAGAGGAGCCTTTGTGGCACAAAACGGGGGCTCAGCCAAAACTCCCTCTCTGAGGACACAAAAATTAACGCTTCACCAGCCAATATTGATTTCTGACAGAAAAGGGGCCCTTATCTCCCCCAGGGCAGCTCATCAACACCCCAATCACTGCTGATGAGCTAAAGGGTAAGGAAGCACCAGGAGTGATGGCTGAGGTGCCCCTGAGGAGGTTCCAGCCGTGCCCATCACCAGAACCCCTCCAATCCCCAGATTTTGCTGGTTTCTGGACACATTTTTGCTGGGAGGGAGTTTTATTTGGGAGTGGTGCTGCTGGAACCTCAGCTGGGTTTTGCTGCTCAGTCTTACCGGGTGTTGAGGCAGGTCAGTGGGAAGGAGCCGGGTGGGAGCAGGTTTTATGGGGAGGAAATGAAGTGGCTGAAGGGATGAGCCTCTGTTATCTTTAATTTGAGGTGGGATTTCCGCCCGACTGCGGGGCTGGAGCTCTTATTGAGCTGCTGTGCCTCTGTGTGCCCGCTTCTCAGGGCTGCAGGAGGAGGCTGTCACCGGGACTGTGATGGGGCACTGTTAATGCAAATCCCTTCGCAGCCTTGTGGAGGTGAATTTAATCTTTGGAACGCTGAAGCCTGGTGGGAACGGGCTCTGCCGGGCTGGGAGCTGCCAGCAGCCGGACGGCTCCGCTGCCGGCGCCCGGAGCCATTAGCAGGGCACTAATAATGTCCTTTATTAAATCACAGCCACGTCATCAGCTGCTCCTGGGGATGTGACCGCTGGCACGTCCCTTCCCAACCTGCCTGGTTCTGTGGGAGCTGATTTTTTTCCCGTGGGTTTTCAGCAGTTCTTTGCTCTGGGGATCCATCCTACGGAAGGGGTTGGTTTTTACTCAGTTTATCCCTGGGTCCTGATGGCCTCAGAGACACGGGGAGTTTCTTTGGCTCCATTTGATATTGGCAGGAAGGGTCTGCACGTTGCCCCCTGTGAGCTCCCGAGGGAAATCCCTTGTGCCAAACCCGAATTTACCCCAAATGCAGATCATTCAGCCCAAACTGGGCTCTTTGTGCTCTTTGTACCTGCCTTGCACCAGGCCAGGCTTTGCTTGGGTTTACTGGAGCTGCTTCCATGAATCCCCATCACAGCCCAGCTCTGAACATGTGCATCCCGTGCCCTGGGTTCTCAATCCCAAAATATTTGGGAGCCAGGCAAGGTTCAAGCCTCAGGAAAAGCCCATCCCTGCTGGAGGTGCTGGCTAACAGGGACAGGGCTCCTTTTGGATTAGTTGCCCACAAGCAAGAAAAGCTATTTTGAACCAGAGGCTGGGAATGTTTGAGCTAATCCCAGGTGGAAGCTGATTAAGGGCTCGTGGGGGGAGATTTGGAGCAGATCCTGGTGGCACGGGGAGCCCGGCCACGTCCCCCGGCTGCTCTGCCCGGCCAAAGCACCCCAATCTCCAGTGAGTGAGAGGAGGTGAAGCTCAGCCCGGCCTTTCCCGAGGCGTTGGAGGGGATTTCATTGCACAAACCCTTGCCAAGCTCTGTGGAGCTTAATCCTGACCTTTGGCAGGGAAGGGGAGAGCTCTGTGCTCCTTTCCAGGCCGGTGAGCAAAGGGATCATGGGGGCACCTTCCTGAGCCCTCCAGCTCCGTGTTACCCTCAGCAGGGAGCTGGCAGCGTCTTCCTCCTGTCATATCCCAGGGAAATCTTTGGATTTTGGCCACCATTTTCAGGGCCTTGTAAGATTTTCTGTGGGAGATTCCCACCCTGGGCTGGGTGAGCCGTGCTCCGAGTGGGCAGGGAACAAAGGGTGCAGGATTGGGGTGGGATTTTGAGGATGAACTGCATAGATCTGGCTTTCCCCAGGGAAGGTTCATTCCCATTCCCTCATCCCATTCCCATGGGTGTCTCCACTCTGCTGTGCCAGGCACGGGGATGTCACGTGTGACACCCAGCACTGCTGCATCTGCCACAGGAGGGTGGCACAAACAGCGAATTTTGGGTCAGGTGCCTTCCAGCACTCGGAGGAGGAAATCTTAAAGGCAGCCGTGGGGGATCTTCCCGACAAGCAGAGCAAACCCACCACGTGGGAAGAGCCAGAGCTGCGGGTTGGGCCCTGCTGAATTCAGTATTTGGGTTGTATCCACCTTGCCCAACAGCAGCCCCTTGTTCGAGACTCCCAGAAACACGAGCCAGGTCCCTGCTCCTCCCAGCTCCTGAAACCACGGAGCTTCCTCCACACAAACCCTGAATTCTTCCCCACATCCTGCCCTGGGCAAGCACGGAGAGCAGCGCTCAGCAAACGGCATCAGGTGTAAACACAGCGGCGTTTCCTCTCCAGGAAAATATCGCCTCGCCTCTCTGATGGCTCCTGGACTGAAACCCCGTTTGGAGCAGCTTTTAAGGAATTGCTTACATTTGATTTTTCCTTGTATTTTTTTCCACGTGGAGCCCCACAGCAGCAGCATTATGGCGAGGTCTGAGGTGTTTTTAAAGGCCCTGTTTGAGGTGTTTTTAAAGGCCCTGTTTGAGGTGTTTTTAAAGACCCTGTTTCAGGTGTTTATGTGCTGCTGCATATAAATCACGCCTCCAACTATGAGCCCTTGTCTGCTCACGGGCCCTCAGTGCTCCAAATATTCCTGAGGCTCAGCCCTTCCTGCCCAAGGACCCCCAAAATGTCTTCCTGCCTCCTTCCTCCGAGCCCGACCATCCCCAAACCCCCACCCCAAATTTGGTGGGGGGAGCACCAAACGCTGGGCTTGTTCTGGGAATTAAGGGAGTTTTCCTCCCAGCACCGAAGGAAGTCCCAGGTGAGCTCTGTATGTAAATTTTTCACGCATAAATTTGCATATATCTGATCAGTGGGGAAGCTGGGAGCGAAGTTTGTGTTTAAGGATGCTCAGCCCCCCCTGGTGTGGGTATCTGGGAGAGGGGAGCTGCAGGGAGAGCCCTCTCCTCGTGTTATCCCTGTTTCACCGCTGGGATAAAGCCAGGGAAGAGTTTTCCAAGGATTTGGAGGGAGGGGCTGTGTGCCCTGGGCAGTGTGGGGGCAGGTGGTCACTGCAGAGGTTTTTAGGGACAGAACATCCTTTACCCCTTTAGATGAGTAATTCCTTTCAGGAATTAATTCTGTTGTCTCTTTGGAAGATCACAAATTAACTCGCTCCGATCGCTGTTTTCCTTCCCTTGAAAGTGGAGAATATTGGCAAATCTTATTTTTCAGAAGTCCAGGCTTCTGGACTTCTGAAATCCCAGTGATCTGGGACCGCTGGCCCCTTTTCCTCCTCTTTCCCACAGTGGGATACAGGATCAGAGCACCCCAAAAGTGGCTGTAGGCAGGCACAGCCCACAGCACAGAGCCTGGATCCAAGTGTGGAGCTGGAGAAGGAGACACTGGGAGCTGCAGCCACGGGGTTGGAGGCGTTTCTGGCACCCTGCACTGAACCCTGTGGCCTCCTGCTTGTTGTGTGTCCATTTTCCTTTGGAATGCACCCAAAACCTGGGGAAGCACAACTGCAGGTTCTGTCCATGGAGCTGAGCCGTGCCCGCCGGTGGTGACGTCACAATTTGTGTCCGGATTAAAGGGAAATTAAAATTAATCCTCGGAGTCCAGGGAGATCTCTGGGGTTTAGCATTTTTTCCCTGATCATTCAGTATTTTTAGCAGATGCTTTTTTTTTGTTTTTAGTTCCTCACAGAGGCAGCAGGTACTGGAAATCCCATCCCTGTCCCAGCAGCCTCATCATCCAAGCAGGGCAGTGATGGGAGGAAGGATGGTACCAGGGAAAATAAAACTGGCTGGGGTTGGCTGTGCCACCCAGAGCTCCTCAGAAGGGAGGGAATTAAATTCCACCCAGTAATTAATGAAGTGTAAAGAATCTGAGCCGTGCTGTGCTGTGAAACTCTCCTGGGGATGTGCTGCTGGTTGGGGTGAGACCCCCAAACCCCAGAGATCCTGTGGGATCCCCCTGCAAGGAGCCGCTGGCTCTGGCACTGCTGGGCTGGGGTGAATCCCAACAAAAGCAGGGAGAGAGGAAATGGATCAGGGTTTGCAGCAGGCCAGGGGCAACCATCAGTCCTCCCCAAAGAACAGGATGTTCAGATAAACCCTTTGCTGCACTCAGCCTCGCAGCATCCTGAAAAGCGGAACAAAAAAGTGAGGTTAATATTTAATTAACTTCTCTCCTTCGGATCGCCGCCGCCGTGCACGGTGTCACGCCGGAGCAGACCCCAGCACCCTCGGGATTTATATTTAATTCCACTGGGTTTGCAGAGGCAGGAGGTGCACGAGGGGCTGCGTTGGTCTTGCTGGGAGCGGGTGAAGCCAACTTTGCTGCAAATCCAAATCCTTTCCCACCGAGTCCAGCCGGGCACACGGGCGCTAAGCCGGCACACGAGGGCCCGCCATGCCTGGCATCTGGGTCAGGTGGCTGAAAAACACACGGCAAAACTCTTGGCTGAGCGGGGCACAGGCACGGGGCTGTGCAGGGATCTTAATTAAATCACTTCCAGCTGGATTTGGGAAGGAGCCCTGGCACGCACTGCTCCCAAATTCCACTTAGAATTCCACTCAGTGCAGGGCGAGGGACACTCGGGCCCCTCCCCGCCCAGGGCGCCGCACCCGCGGCTTTGGGGTGGCGTGAAAAATTGATTTCTTGATTAAAGTCTAACGCGTGGTATAATTAAGGAAATCCTCCCGGTTCAGAAAGTCATTAGGAGGTGATTAATTGGGATGAGGCTGGGAGCTGCCTCCTGCCGAGGAGCAGGCGCGTGGCCGCTGCACCCCCAGGACCCCAGGGCAGCGGGGTCACGGTCACCCGCGGGATGGAGCCCGGCCTTCCTTGGCAAACCCATCCTGGGAATCTCTGCAAACACAGCCTGGCCAGCTGAATTTGAGATCCCTCTAAGCCACTGCTGATGCTCCTTCCATTAGCAGTTTAAGGTCTTTCACTTTAAAATGTTTAATTAAATGGTTACGGTTTAGCTGCAGAGCCCAAGGAGGTTCTCCCAGAGCTGATCCATCCCCCTCCGTGCCCATCCTGCACCTCCCAGACACCCATAACACAGCCCTGACCAGAACATTTTGCTTTTTCCCTGATTATCTCTCCAGTTCTTGCATTAGTTTCATTTATGATAAAGGGAGCAGAGGCAGCAGCTGCTCCAAGGGGTTTTTCGTTGCCTTCCAGAGACCTGGGGTCGATGCAGACACCAGGAGTTCGTGCCAGGGACTGGTGTCTGCATCACAAACTGGTTTCAGTCTTGAAATGGTAATTGAATACTAAATGGTAGATCTGTCAAATAGATCGGGTGCAAAGATCAATTTGCTTTAGATAGAGACCATATTTCATGGCAGGAAAAAGGAATTAGGGAGAATCAGTAACTCAGCCTGTCAGTGTGCACCGGTGGGAGTTATTATGTGTGTCTCAGACATGTCTGATGAGTCTGAGGGTGAAAATTATCATGGTTGAAGGAAATTTTGGTCACACAGCTGCTTTAGTGGCTCGTTTGTAAACAGTTCTGCTATGCCTGACGTGTAGGTGTGAGTTAGTTTAGGCTCAATGGATGAGTATTGAATGAGGGGGAAAATTATCTTCTGCAGTCCAGTAATGAGAATTTTCTATTTTCTTTTCATTTCCCTTTGTTTTTTTGAGAGGGGAAGAAAAGTCTGGAGAGTTGGAGAAGTGTCCAACATGGCACTCATAGGACAGGGGTGGTGAGGTGACTTTTTTTATGTCCACACTGAAATTGTGCTCTGAATGTTTTAAGAAATGGGTTTGATGAGCTGTGGGCACCCCAAGATCACCCCACAAAAGGTGTTCAGGTGCTGATCTCACCCAGGCACTGATTACAATTTGCTAATTAACCTCCTCTCCTCCAGGACCTGCGGCAGGGGAGAAGACGCCCCGCACTGCCAGTCTGCCCTGCAGGGTTGTTTTCTCTTTCCAAGTTAAGGAAAGAAAAATAATGAAGTACTAGGGAGTAAAATTAAATCTACCATGAAAATGCAGCACTCTGGCAAACAGTAACTGCAATTACATCCCCAGCCTCACCCTGTCCAAAGGACGAGGTGGCTGGAAGTGCTGCTCACGCCAGCTCACGTGTCCTGCAGGGGAATTCAGTCTGGTTTTGCTGTGGACGTTTTACAATCCTCGTTCATCTCTGCGGTGAGAGCCTAAATACTCTTTAAAAACACCAGGTTGCTCAGAGCTCCGTCCCACCTGGCCTTGAGCACTTCCAGGGGTGGGGCAGCCACAGTTTTTCTGGGTAACACTTCCTCAGCACCCTCACAGGTTCTTACCTCCCCAAAAAAAAATCTCTAATCTGAGCAGTTCAAGCAGTCCCCTGGTGCCTGTGAGCACGTGGAGGGAACAGAGTGCACAGTGTCAGCTCTCAGGGAGCAGATCTAGTTCAAACACACAGTTCTTGTGCTGAAGTCGTTAAATCTTTGGCTAAACTAAAAAGGCAGAGTGAATAATGTTTTTAATATGCTCAGGAAATCCTCCACACTGGATGAGATCAGAAGAAGCCATTAGTGAGGATGGACAGGGATTCTTCTCCAAACAAAGGCCGATACTGAGTAATTGCAATTCTATAAACAGAGCATCACTTCAAAAACTCAATGGCTGCCCCAGCAGCCGGGGAAGAATCAAACCCTGGGGTTTAATGTGAAGGTAGATGGATGGAAAATAATTAGGAGCTTTGCAGTTCCAAGCTTATTTTTCCAATCCACATTGTCCTCGAGCCATTATATATTTAACGGGTTTGCTCTGCGCTAATGGGAATGGAATTGCCAAATTCCATCCGCACTCAGGGACCAGCCTTCTCCAGCTTTGTTCTTGGGAATTAAAGGACAGAGATGGGGCTTTTTTTTTTTTTTCTGAATATGCTCACTTTTATTTTTCACAAAGCTAAAAAGCTGCTTGCTTTATAGATTCGATTTTTTCTGACATCAAATTGCTGCAAAAAAACCCCAGCAAAAACTGTAACTTAATATAATAGCTAAGACAGAGAGTTAGTGCAGGGTTTTATTAGCTCCCAACAGCTGAGGAGCATCCGAGGGGCTCTCAAACATCAGTTAACCCTCAGAACACCATTAACCACGAGTGTCGTGGTAATAGTTTTATGGGGAGCAAAGAGGTGGGCCAATTTATTCACCAATCCATGAATTCCTGTCTCCAAGTGCCTTCCCAGATTAGCTGTTGGTCACCCTGCAATACGTCTCCTTCATTTAATGTCGAGTTATAAATCCCAGTTTAAGGAGCAGGTCCGTGCTGGGCCAGCAGTCATCATTTGCTAGTAATGGACTCAAGCTGCAAAATTTGGCTTCAGAGCTCAGAGCTGTGTGGATTTAGGGTTTTAGCTCGCCCGTTATAGAAATAAGGAACAGATGGGATTTGCAGGCCTGGTTCGGACTCGGCGCTTCTCATCAGGTCAGCGTTGTTTAAGTCAAATCAGATTTTCAGGCCGATTCACTCCTGCCCCTGCCCGGTGCTCCGATGGCACACAGACTATCCCCGGGGCAGGAATCCTTAGAGCACTGGGTATGTTCTGTATATCTTGGAAAAGAAATATTACCACTGGTTCTGCAGGTGGTGTGGAATTAGAGGCAATTGGGAACATTTGTAGTCAGCCTCAGAAAGGTCCTCAAAACGCATTTATATATCAAAGTTCTCGTATTTTTAGAACTTTAGAGCTGAGAACTGTGCAATGTTTCTTTTTCATCCAATAAGGGCTGTGTGAGATGCATGGAAGGGCTGGGTTTGAGATATTCTTAGCAGTTTAACACAAACAGAGTATGTTGCCTCAATTTATTGCAGACTCCACTCCTCAGGGCAGACCTGGCAGAACGATTCCTCAGGGATGGTTTCCAAGGGAAATGGTGGCTTCCTCCTCCATCCAAACAGAGTCTGGGTATCTTCCCTTTGGAAGAATCCCTTCAGCTGAACAAATTATTAAATTTAGTAGTGAAAGAACAGGCTCAAACTGCATTTTGCAGAAGGTGAGATGAGAGTGTCTCACAGTTCTGTCTGGTTTTTAACCTAAGCGTCATTTAAAATAGGGCTGTTCAGCATCTCAGAGTTTGTGGCGGTGTGGAACCGTCTGTGGTTTGCTCTTGTGTGCCACTCATCAGGAATTCCTTGGAAAGGAGAATTTCCTGAAGGGCTTTCACTCCTTCCTGATGGCTTGTGGAGATGGTTTTAGCTGGAAAAAGGGATTTAGAAAAGCACGGTGCTAAAGGCTCGCAGACAGGCGTTGCCTCAAACAACGCTGCGCAGCTCATACTCACACCACGGGATTGCCAGATCGCGGGCAAAAGAAAGAGCTGCTGTTCCCAGGCTGCCTGCGCAGCAGCCCTGCTGCTTCTGCCAGGGATGCACAGAACTGGAGGATCTAATAAGAAAACACTTTGGCGTTGGTTGAACTTCAGTGCCAGCCCAGCTGAGACGAGGGCAGCGCCTGGGGACAGGCAGCCACGGCGCTGCTGCGGAGAATGAAAAAGCGAAGGAGGGCAAACGTTCAGTCTATAAAGGCTTCCAGCCTAATGTAGGATTAGTGGAAAGAAAATGGACTGCACATTAAAATTCATGAAGGAGTACCGATTTAAGATCCATGAATAACAGAGCCACAATTATGCAGGAGCGGGGATTTGGGTTTGTTTTTGTTTTTTCCAGGGCTGGTGGAAGAAGTGAAGTCATTACCGGGACGTGTGCGGCTGCCGCGTGCTCTGCCCTCCTTGCTGGATGTTGTGGACACGCAGAGCTGATGATACTGAAAGGTTAAACACAGGGACCAGAGGGAATGGGAGAGGTTGTAGATTCCCAGATGAAATATGAGGGGGTTTTTGTGGTCTGTTTGATGGGCTGTTTGTCCCTGGGTCTCGAGGCTGTCTCTGGTAAGGAGAAGTTTTAATACTTGTTTGGTCAGGACACAACTCTCAAGTTTGGGGGACATGGCACTTGGGTGTTGGTCACTCTGGACACCTTCTGTGACTCCTGGAGCCTTGGTCAAGCCACTTGATCTCCTGGAGCTCAGCTCCCTCTTCCAAAATGAGCTGACCCAGAGGGGTGTGAGGGATGAGTTCATTCCTGGGAGGTGGTTAGGGATGAAGGGTTTCAAACCTGCTTTTTTCTTCTCAATTAAGCCACACGAACCTCAGCTCCTTCCAAACAAGGCTGTGGAAGGAAATCCCAGGTGAGCCTGGACCTACAGTACGTGGTGAGGGCCATGGGAAGGGGAGGAAGGCAACCCCCAGCTCATCATCCTCCAGTTTTTTGTTATCTAATGCGGGAGAGCATCAAGGAGATCTGGCTTTTCGTACTGACTTAGCATGAGAAAAGCTCATGCCAGGGTTTAATTCTTCATCCTGTGTTCCCCTCCACGAGGACAGAGGCTGGGAAGTCAGCTGCTGTTATTCCATGGTCTTAATATAGAACAAAAGAGTAGTATTTTGTCCTAGATTTAACAGCTGGAGAAATAAAACTACTTTGGGTGGCAGGAGGTGGTGTCACATGTAAGAGGACATTTCCAGGGCAGTTTAGGATATCTGCTTGTTCTACAGTCACAGAAATATATTTAAATCACAGCCATGGTACGCTCTGATGGGAATGTAGACCCTAAGTGAATTATTGATTGTTTTGCACATTTGATAAGGAAGTCAGAAGAGGAAGGATGTCTGATATACAGAAATAGATTAGAAGCCTCCCATATGGGTTGTAACACAAGTGCGTGAGAAGGTCTTAAAATAGCCAACAGCTTTCACTACTGCAGGTACAAAAGGCCTTGAATCAGTGAAATGCTTCAGGTGGAGATCCAGGGAGATGGATCTGCTCCATGCCTCCCGGATTTTTTTCCCCTGCTTGTTCTCAGTGGATGCGCTAAGTGCCCATAAGCTGCCTTCCTTCATCTCCTTAGGTAAGCGTGGGACGAAAATGTTCCGATTTAACATGAAAACCACAGACACCATTTAGAGATTTAGGTATTCTCCGATCTGCCCTACCCCAGTCTCCAGGGAGACTGTTCCCATGCCATTCTGCATTTATATTTCTGCACAGATCATTCCACCGATCCAAGGGCTGCTCGGAGGATTGCTGGGGGAGCTTTTATAAAACCACAGACGCCGTGTAGTGGCTTTGCATGAGCGTCACTGAATTGTTTCCAGCGCCCAGCTCCTCACCTGTCTGGATGGTGCGTGAGGGCTGACAGACAGATGGATGGACAGACCGTGCTCTGTGTGAGAATGCAAACAGCTGAGCCAAAGCTTAATCCTCTCCCCAGCCCGTGACCTTTTTATTCATGCTTGCACCTGGCAGGAGCAGCAATCATTCATGGATGTGGCCACGGAAACAGCTGCAGGTCTGACACTGGAGTTAAATTTAAAAAGGGCGACGCAGGCGAACGTGGGAGGGGGGCAAATTAACGAAATCACTTCCCAGACCGACTTTAAAGAGAAAACAGGGCTTTTAAGAACATCAGTCGAGGCCTGCAGTGAGTGTGCCGGGTCTGTTCCGCCAAACACAATGATGTTTGTGCAGAAACCTTTGCAGAACTGGGGCACGGAGACCTGAGTGTGTGACTGCGACTCGCTGCAGCTCCGGGCCATGTGCAGACACAGCTCCAGCCCCTCGGAGCAGCTGGGAAGGGGAACGGGACCGGCCTCAGCGCGAGCTGGGCAGGGCTGTCTGGCCCACAACAAGAGGAGGAGCATTTGCTGTGGCACTTCTCTCACCCTTTGAGCCGCTGCAGCTCGGTGAGACCTGGCTGAGGAGCTCCCCAGCGCTGCAGTTGAGAGGGGCTCTCAGCAGAGAACTGCAAATCCCCTCCCAGCACAGAAATATTTTATTCCACCAGAGCAATTCCCAGCCTGGATCTGGCCGGACACTGCCCACCTGTGTCCAAGACCAAACAAACCAAGCTAAACCAGATTCCTGCCAGTGCTGTATTTCCTGCAGCCTTTTTTATTAGCAGAAACCTGGGAGTGCAGTTAGGAATAACCTGGCTGTCCTGGCAGAAGGCTGCACCGTAGGAATTGTTGTTTTCCATGGAGCTAAACACAAGGAAAATGTATTCATTATGGAGGAGAAAGGCTAAACTGCCTTCAAAAAGAAGCAATTTTTAACAAGCGGAGCAAGATCTGCAATAGAACTTGTCAATTTGTAAATGTTTGGTAGCAAGGCACTGTAAGACAGCAGATGGAAGTGTGAAAGGGGTTTGGGTTTTTTCCTGTCTAACACCTCCTTTCTCCAGCACTCTTCCTCTGTTTTAAGAATAACACTTCTTCAATAATGACTCACAGCCAGTGCCACAAAAATCCTGGCTGTCAGAAAAACTGCTGGGTGTCTGACAGGAGTGCAGCTTGCAGGGAACATTGGTTTCTTCTGTCTTTGCTGAAATCACGGCTCGGGGATTGTTCTTCCAGAAAGTGGCCCCACTTAGAGATTCCAGGCACAAGGCAATTACCTGTCTTTCCTCGCTGGATGTAATTAATAGATGTGGTTTTCTTCACGAGCACCAGGGGATGCCATGTTCGTCATGGAATGGACCACACTGTCCAGGGCTAGGCGATGAAAATTCCCTAGGAAATCAGGCCTGTCTCCTGGGAAGATGGATAAACCCCACGGTGTACCAGTAGGGACTGGAATATTCCCCACATCCTGCTGCATCTCTGCTAATCAGAAAAGAAAAGAGATCCTCTGCTCAGAAGGGAGTAAAGACATGCTGAGGGATAATCCAGCAGAGGAAGCTGGCAGAGGCACAGCCTTCCATCACCTCACAGAGTTTGCAGTTTTGTGGGGAGCTAAACCTCGGGAAAAGAGCAATTTCAGTTTTCCTGGATGGCCCGAAGGTAACGGTGCTGCCCCGTGCAGCTGCAGGGGTAGGAACACATTTCCCAGTTATTGGAGCAGGGAATTGTGCTGGGATTGCTGGGTTCTTCCCCCCCAGCTCTGCCTTTGATTTGTGGTGTGTGCAGACCCCCTTAATTTGTTTCTGTTTTCCCCATCTGTGAAACTGAGATAAGATCACAGGGGAATTGTAAAGTGCGGTTCATTAATGTTTATTAGGCAGAGGGAAATCCTTAAATGAATGGCACTGTATTCCAGGAGGACAAAGTTCAAGGCTGCAAAGGGGTTGATTAAAACCAAATCTGCTATTCCCAGGCTGGGAGGATATAAAAAAAAAAAAGAGAATTGAAAAACCTTACCTAGCCCTATGTCTGCCAAAAGCAGGATGTGATTTAAATAAAATCACGCAGACTGCAAGTGTGCGCGCATAAATGCGTGTCTATTAAAACCATCAAATACTTCTGGGTAAATACCCACCAAAAAGTGTACTGAGGGTGTGTTTGAAGTTTCCGATGTGTATGTGATCGCCATTAATTGTAAATTACCAGTGGCAACATGACACGAGTAAATTGTGAGGCAATAAATATGATATTTTCCCTGAAGGGGTGTACCAACGTAAAATGTATTGGCACATTCCATTGGTTTTTGTCCGATTGATTATTGTGGGATTTTACAGTGCCAGGTTGTTGGCGGGTTAGACGCAGCTGAAGGTGGCAACACTGATGGAGTATCTGCCAAGCCTCAGAGTGCACATTCCCAGTGGGGAAATGTTCTTCCCATTGTGCCAGAGGTGAAAACGGAGGGAATTTGTGATAACCAGAGTCGGTGGGTGGCCTGAATTTGTGGCACCAAATTTACCGTGTGGTTCTTCTCACTGACAGAGCCTAACGGAGGGTGAAACAGCAGCGTGTGAGGGGGCCAAACACTGAGGTACGGGCAAAATACACCGCAGAAATCGTGTTTTGGGGAAAACGGGAGCTGGACTGGGGCTGGTTTGTGTTCAGTGTTCAGCGCTTGCCACCTTCAGGTCTGCTGCGAATTCACAGACAGCGCTGCAGAGCCGGGGCGAGCGCCTTCACTTGTTCCTCACAGGGACTTCTGGGGTCATTAATGCCCTTAAAAATCAGATTTGTTACCCGGAGTGCCACAAGGCGGTAACTGCACGCTCCAGAGAGACATCGATTATTTATTTCAGCCTTGCCAAGCCCGGTGGAACCCCACAGATCAGGCACCCCAACTATCACAACTTTTTACTCTCGATACATTTTAGCAAACAAAGGAATTAGCGTTCATTTGCCACGAGTGACACAGTTCTCTTGTTAATTAGTGTTCTATCTTCTATTGGTTAATGATTGGCTTCTGACGCTCATTAGTGCCATGCTGAGTCTTTCTCTTCTTTGGGGTCAGTGGGTTTTTTGGGTCGGTGGTCACAGAATTGTCAGAATTCCCTTTAACCCGCTTGGAGCGGGGTTGGGTTTATCAGTTTCTTCCGTATCTTGGGAGTTCTGCCAGATATCCCATTAATTTTTGCATTCTTTGTGTCCACTACCAAAGGGCATCCTTTTTTTCCCCAGCTTTGTTAATCTGCCCCTAGGTCTGACATCACTGAAGCATGTCCAGCCTAAACTTTTATAACTCTAACAAGTAATTTGTTTTTTCTAACACATCACTTGGAGCTTGTTGGCTGCTCTCTGTTTCAGAGATTAAATCTCCTTTCTTACTGATTAGGCTTCAAAGTATAAAAAGATCAAAACTTTTTCTCTCTTAAGAAAAAGGTTTTGGTGAAGCAGGTTTGTTGATCAATATTTTATTAATTTCTATAGGTGTACGATTGTGTTCAGTATTGTGTAATGGTCTAATGTAACACAATATGACACTTGACCTATGGAAAGAGAATATTACTCTGATTTATGATAGAATTCGAGATCTTTTCTTGTCCCTTAGATTTTAAAACATGCGGCAGGATGTTTTCTTTCCAATCAGGATCCCTCAATCAGACATTCATGTGTGGACTCGAGGGCCAAGTTTTGTCACGAAATACACCTGAGCAACCTGCTCTGGTGAGAGGTGATTTCGAGGTCCTTCCAACCCTTCGTATTTTGCAAATTTGTGATTTTTGTGGAGTTTCTGGGTGATTTCGTAACTCTGAGGCGCCGTGAGGCGCTGAGGGAAGGGTGGGGGCGTGGCTTAACGAGGAGGCGGGAAAATGCGGGGGCGTGGCCTAGTGAGGAGGCGGGGAAATGTGGGGGCGTGGCTTATTGAAGAGGTGGGAAATGATGGGGCGTGGCTTAATGAGGAGGCGGGAA
>VZTH01003697.1:0-11257 GCA_013397815.1 Aleadryas rufinucha
CCAATCCATTCTGGGATTCTCTGACACCCGCCTCTCCCTGCTGACGTGCAGCTCCCAGGATGCCACCCCAGCTCCCCGTGCCTCAGTTTCCCCAGAGGAAAAAGGCAAGATGCAGAGCCTAGGGAGGAGCCTCAGCCCGCAGTGTGGAGACCCTTCCCCCTGTTCTGCCCAAGGGCTCGGGGCTGGCCAGGGGCTGCTGGAGAGGGGAGGCACCTCCCCAGCCCCTTCCCAGCTGCAGGAGGGGCAGACGGATGAGGAGGGGGAGGAAGCCGAGGTACAGGGGAGAAAGTTTGGTGCTGTTGTGGCATACAGTGGAATACTAATGAAGAGGCAAGTGAGCTCCAGCCTCATCTATCATATTATGTAATGGCTTACTTCTCTGCACTTCATTTATTTGGAGATTGCTCCCAGGCTGGCTCCTCGCCAGCAGCCACCAAATCCAAGTCTACAGAAATCAATCTCGCGCTGACTGATTAAGCCGTGTTTAGAACTAATTGCTCCTTCGTGTGTGGGGAGAATAAATTACGGGCTTTAATTTCACATCTTTAAAATGCAACTGCAGGTATGGGCCAGCCATTAACCCCTTCCTGCACGGCTGGGGAGGGGGGCCAGGGGGTGGTTGGGACACAGCTGCCCAACCAGTGCTCATCCCCTTCGAGCAGAGCAAGTCAAGCCCTGGCCAGCCTTCCTGGCAGGGAGAGTCCCCCTGACCCTTCCAGCATCTCTTCCTAAGCCACAGAATGATCCAAACTCCCCTCCATGACCGAGCTGCCATGCAAGCAGCAGGGACAGAAGCACAGCACGTGGTTGTCACTGCCCTGGCAGGGCCAGGGCCACCAGCCAGCTCAGCCCCACGGTGCTGCCTGCACCCACAGACAGTGGGGAGCTGGGCATGCCCAAGCTGGGCTTGCTGCAGTGATGCCTGGTCACTGCCGGGCCCCTGGCAGGAGTGGGGACCCCCCCTATGGCCGCAGTCCCTCCCTGCCAGCGCTGCCGGGTCTGCTCAGCCCGGGAGGCAGGAGATGCTGCAGCCTGTGCAGCTGGGATGGAGCTGCCATGCAGAGCACGGGGAGAGGGGCTGGGCTTTGGGGATGTCACAGCTGGATGGGGGTGACATTGAGCATCCTCTGCCACGGCCCCTACCACCCCAGCGACAGCACAGGGCGCCCTGAACCCCCCGAGACAGGGCTGGCAGGGTCAGGCTGCCCGAGGGAGAGGAGGGAAGGGGAGGCTGCTGCTTCTCCTGCAGCCGAGCTTCATTAAGAGCCAGAAGACAGCAGCAATTAAGTGCAAGGTGCAGCACACCCGGCTCTCTCCTCATTAGCACCTCTACATGCTCGGCTGGCCGCGGCTCGGGGCACACGGAGCAGGGCGGGGGCTGTGCTGGGGCGGGCCGGGAGCTGATTAACAGCGGGCAGGCAGGGCCCTGCTTCACCCACGGCCACCCCGGCAGCGCCTGGGCACCCAGAGTCCCGCAGCCCCGCTGGCAGTGACGTGCAGGTGGGGACACACAGGGGATATCAGGGCTGGCAGCCCCCTGTGACAGCAGCTACCTTGACAGGGGGTGCGGGAAGAGATGGTGCCAGTCCCAGGGCCCCCACGACGCCTTTGACACCGCTGTGCCCTGCAGCACCTCTCACAGCAACCTGCACCACTGCGGGGCTGGCCATGCCCTGCGCCCGCGCTGTGCCTCCCTGCCCGTCCCCTCTGTCCCCGTGTCACCCCTGTCACCGCTACCTGTCCACCCCGCTCCCAGGGACCAGCCTCTCACTGGTAACCCGGCCCCAGGCGGCCCCACAGCCCCCGGTACCCAAACCCCGGTGCCAAACAGCACTGGGCAGGGAGCATCGGTCCCCAGGGCACAGCCAGCCCGTGCCAGGGGGGACACCCGCATTGAGGGGCCCAGCACGGCCCCGCAGCTCTGCTGAGGGGACGGGGACTCTCTGGGGAGCAGAGGGGCGGGCTGGGGGTGGCATCAGGGCTGCAGGTGCACCGGACCCCCTGTTCAGCCCTGGCTGGCACCAGGGCAGGACGAGGCTGAGCCCGTGCCAGCCCCCAGCCACCAGCTGCCGGAGGCTTTGCCAAGCTGGAAGACCCCAGCGCCATCCCGGTGCCCGTCTGCCGGGGGCTGGTCCTGCTGCGGGGCCTGAGGGGGGGCTGTGAGCACCCACAGAGCCCCTCACCCCCCCAAGAGCCCTTCTCCGGCGGGCCTCATTGTCAGGGGAACAGGCAGTGTGAAATCGGTCTGATTAGCAATTAGTCCCATTGTAAAAGGATTAGCCGGACCCATTGTTTGGGAGAGTGACTTGACTGTCAATGGGCATCTGGCAGCGATGATGATGATGATGATAATGATGATGCGGTAGGAGCCGGAAGCCATTCCCCGAGGCCGGACTCCCGAAATGAGCATCGACCCCCGAGATGAACCTCGAACCCCGAAATGAAGGACCCAGACGGGCACCGCCCCCCAAGAGGGGCAGCGCTGCCCATCCCCACCCCCAGCAGCACGTCCCAGGGTCCCACCTCCACCTTGGGGTGCTCGCGGTTGTCGGGGTGCAGGGAGGGAGGCTGAACACCCTCTGCGTGCCCTGAGGAGAGCGGGGTGGGGGCAAACGAGCGCAATTCGAGCAAGAGCAGGTCCTGGCCAGAGCTGGGGAGAGCAAACAAGGTGCTCCGTGGACCTCCCCGTCCCTGTCACACCCCTCTGCTGTCCCCAGCACTGTCCCTGAGCTGTCACCCCTCCCTGCTGTCTGCCCAGCACCAAGGGTTTCCAAGCAAAGCCACCAATCCCAGCTGCTCCCCACACATCCCACACCTCACAGCCCTGCTCTCAGAGACCCCCACGGTCAGGGTGGGTCGGGGGCTCTGTCTGTCTGTCCAGGCTGCTGGGCCATCCAGCAAAGGAACCTGTTGGTTGTTACCGGGTGGGAATCCTCACGCTGTTGGCAGGAGAAAGCAGGCACAGGGACAAGGACAGGGCCACTAAGGAGAGCTCTGCCGGCAGCACAAGGACGGCTCCAGGGGTTAACTGATGCTTATTCACTTCTTGCACGTTAAAATTGCCAATGTTGGAGGAAATATTCCAGAGGGCAGAGGCTTCCAACAGCCTCAATGGGGTTCCATCCCTGGGGACTCTGTACAGGGAGGGTGGTGGCATGGGACAGTCAATGGTGACATTGCCAAAGACGACATATTCACCAAAAAATGGCTCTGCCTGTGGGCACCAGCAGCCTCCTGGCACCATCCCAGGGAACGGCCAGCCCTCCTCCCTGGACTGGTGTCACCATCCTTCCCGGAGCAGCCGGTGGCTGAGCGCAGCCCACCAGCCCTGGCACCACCACCCTAAGAGGGGCCCAGGCCTGCCTGGCAAGCAGGTGGCAGCTGGCACATGCGGCAGTGCTGCCCTCACGCTGGGGATGGCAAGCGCCCTGGATGCTCGTGACAGGGACGGATGGCCCGTGGTGACAGGAATGGACCCCAGCGCTGTGCCAAAGACAGGCAGTGGGGTGAGACCCCACCACCTCCTGTGCCTGCAGGTGCATCAGCCCACCCCACACCATCCTGACCCACATCAGCCTGACTCACATCAGCCCATCCCACACCATCCTGACCCAAATCAGCACCATATCAACCTGACCCACATCAGCCCTACACCTTCCTGACCCACACCAGATCTCCCTGCATAGGTGGGTGAACCCAGCAAGGGGAAGCAGACAGAGCCAGCCGGGGCGAGGCAGGGGGTAAATCCAGCCCAGCATGTGTCGGCCCAGCATGTGCCAGGGTTCCCCCAGCCTCACACGGAGCTCCCAAGGACAGGACCCAGCCGCACTGTGAGCCCTGACAGCCTCTCTGCTGCAAGCAGCCCCGTGAGCTCCCCGTGTCCCTGCTGCCCCAGGGCACACGGTGCTGTGCTGGCAGGAGCAGCTACCAGGTGTGTGGGATCTCCAGTACAGCCTGAGCCCTGCTCTGCCCCACAGCAGCCCCCATGCTGCCTTCCACAGTGCCCTGCGGTCATACAGCCACCCTACAGTCAGCCCTTGGCACTGCCCCACACACGACCCCCACACCAGCCCTCTGCATCACCCCACAGCACCCACACCATGCCCCACAGCATCCCACAGCAGCCCTGCACTGCTCTGTCAGCTCCCGGGTGCCCTATGGCAACCCACAGCCAGACCCCCTCAATGCCCCACAAGCTCCCTAGGTCCCCTCAATGCCCCACAAGCTCCCTAGGCCCCCTCAATGCCCATAAGCTACCCAGAACCCTCAATGCCCCATAAGGCCTCCAAACCCCTCAATGCCCCATAACCGTCCAGCACTCTGCAATGCCCCATAACTGCCCAGCCCCCTGCAAGGCTCCCCCATAACCCCCTCGCTCCCCGCAATGCCCCATAAGCCCGTCCAGCTCCCTGCAATGCCCCATAAGCCCCCCAGCCCCTCGTTCTGTCTCAGCACCCCACCAGCAGCTGATGCCCAGGTCCCGTCTGCCATGTGCCCCTCGGGGGCCGGGGCTGTCCCCCCTCCCCGGCACGTCCTTGCCCGGGGCTGCAGCCGGGCAGGGGGCCGCCCGGTGCCTCGGGAAAGGGCACGGCAGGGGCAGGGGGAGGCACCCGCCCCCCGCCGCGGGGTCTCGCCGGCGGCGGCGAGCGGAGGCAGCGCATTCGGGTCAGCGCTCCGGCTGAGCAGAGCGGGGCTGACGTGCTGCTAATTGAACCAAATGCCCATTAGAGGCGCGAGGGGCCGCGGCCGCCCGCCCCGGCGCAGGTGGCTGACACGCGAGGAGCCCCGGGCGGCACGGCCGGAGCATCCCCGCCTCCCCCCCGCGCTCCGAGCACCGCCGACAGCTCATTAGGGAGCGCTAATCACCCCCGAGGTGTGCGCAGGGCCGAGGGACAGCTGGGGCTGGCGGGTCCCGGTGCTGCGGCCCCCTCCCTGAACATCCCCGGCCCCTCTCTGTGCCGCTCCTGTGCCACCCCCCCGGCACCGGGCACGGGCCCAGCCTTGCCTTTGGGGGCACACGGATCCGCGATGCCGTGTGGCTCCAGACAAGCTCCACACTGCGGAATGCGGAGCAGGGCTGGTATCCCACATCAAGGGGCCAGACTGTGCCACCCCTGCCCACGTCCTTCTGCCATTCCCGGGGCTGGGGGATGGTGTGTCCAAGACCAGCCTCTCCTGAAGGAGCAGGTCCAGGTAGGAAACCACCACCGTGATCCTCTGCCAGAACTCACCAGCCCCATCCCAACCCGCAAATCAAGACAGAGCCCGGCTGTGGCCGCCTGGGCTCCAGGCTGGTTTCAGAACCAGTGCAGGTGCTGTGGAACTGGATGGGTCCCTGGGGTGATGCCCATTCCCTGCCTGGCCCCGTGCTGGTCCTGGCCCATCTCCACCACACATCTCAGTGGCTCTCAGTGGGTCCAACCCCAGTGAAGCCCCAGTGCGGCCCCCAGTGCACCCCCAGTGCAGCCCCCCTGCACCCCCTGGCACGGAGCTGCCCCTCAGCCCCGCTGTGCACTTGCAGCTGAGGTGGTTCCACACTTGGCTCAGTCCCTCCCTGCCCCTCCTGACCACAAGCAGTTCCCAAACTCTCCAGAGACATGACTGACACCAGTCAAACCACCCACAGCTCCCCACACCCCCCAGCAGCCCCCCATGCCCAGCACTTGCTCCACAGCCCTTGCCCAGGGACACCAGGGCACCCCCACTCTGCAGCCTCCCTGCCCCTGGCCTGGCAGAGCCCCAGGGGCTGCCAGCCCATGGGGGGTGCTTGGATCAGGGTGAGACCCCCTGCACCCCCCAGCCAGGAGGGAGCTGGCAGAGGGCACACTGGCCACATGGGGACACTCCTCATGCCCAGGCTGGAACCAGAGTGCCAGTGTGGCAGAGGTAGCACACACGGCCCAGCATCCCTCTCCCAGCCCTGGGACTGTTGCTGTTGCCATGGAAGCCACTTTATTTTAGCCAGCTGCCATCACTCCATGTTCCCTTCAAAACCAGGAGCATCCTCCCTGCCCTGGGGAGAGCCCAGGGAGCACCTGCAGAGCTCATCCCCGTGGAATGGCTTTTCCCTGCAGCCCAGAGGGGACAGACGCAGCACCAGCATCTCCTCTATATCCCACTGTGGTCAGTGGGGCTCACACCAGCTTGGCCACCAGGTCCCAGTGAGGTGGCTCAGGGGATGTGTCAGAGAACCACAGAATGTCCTGAGCTGGGAGGGACCCACCAGGATCATGGATTCCAGCTCCTGGCTCTGCACAGACACCCCAACAATCCCACCTTGGGCCTCAGAGCACTGTGTCCAAATGCTCCTGGAGCTCTGGGCCACCAGAGTAGCCCAGGGGGAAGAGAAGGGATGGATGGATGGATGGATGGATGGATGGATGGATGGATGGATGGATGGATGGATGGATGGAGACAGAATCAGGACTGGTATCGAGTGATTTCAGTGCTGGAGGAACACCTGCACATTCAATCCAGCTCCCACAAAGACACCCCTTGCCTTGGGCTTCTCCTGATGGGGCCAGCACAGCCCCAAACCTGCCTTGGCAGTGCTGGGGCTCTGTGTGACACCCTCTCCTCCAGCCACAGAAGTTCCCAAGCTGGTCCCAGCACAGCTAGGAGAGGTCCCATCACCCCGCATCACCTGCCCCAAGCCCAGTCCTGCCCCACCGCCCCAAGGGTCTGTCCTGCCCTCCTGGTTGGGACTGTCCACCCTTGAAGGGGTGACCCAAAGGGGCAGAGGAGGAGCTCAGGGGCGGTGGGGAAGGCAGTGATCCCTGTGCACCCTGCATGCAGAACCACATCTCTGTCAACCCCCCGGGACCCCCTCCTGCCCCACGTGCTCCCCAAAGGGCTCATTAGATCAGAGCAGGGCTGTGGATAATGAGCAGGCACATGCTCCCCCCTGGGGACACAGGCAGGGCTGGGGAGCTGGGGACCCCCTGTGGTACTGGGGGGTGTTTTGGGAGAGCCCAGCCTTTCCCTGCTCCCTGCCAGCGGGCAGGAGCCCCTCAGAGCTGTGGGCACCCAGGACCCAGCTGCAGCTCACCCTGGCACCAGGCACCTCCCAGGCACACGGCCCCAGTGCCATGGGCTGGCCCCACACTGTCCCTGGCTGTGGGATCCCTGCCTGCAGGCTGCAGGTGCCACTGCAGGGCTGGCAGGAGGCAGGGGACAGCCAGGCCCCCTGCCCACCTCCTGCCTGCCCCCCTCTTGTCCTGAATCCCTGCCCTGGAACGCTGCCAGAGGGGAGGAGATAGGGACCAGGTGAGCTGCTGTGTTTGTTGCCCATCTCGGCTGTGTGGCCCTGGCACGGGCGCCCACTCACCCTCAGAGCTGGAAGCAGCTGTGCCACCTGCCCTGGGCAGAGGGCCAGGGGACCTTGCAGTGCCACCGGGCACAGCACTGCCCTGGGGATTTCTGCTGGATCCCACTGCCCAACCAGCTCTGACCCAGGCCCACGGGGGTGCTGAGGGTGGACTGTGGGGCAGGGGGTGCTGAGCAAGGGGGGAGCATAGGGTCGGACTCTGCCCCTCCCTTTGCAGCAGCAGCTCCAGCCCCAGCAGCCCAGCTCACCTGAGGTGCCACCACAGCCAGGGATGCTCTGCAAGGTGCCTATGCCCAGCTAAGGGACATCAGCCCCCACCTTTGGGGACAAAACCCACCCTCAGTGCTCCCTGCCCACCCAGACCCCTCTCCAACAGGTGAGGCCGGGCCAGGTGCCTCGGGAAGACCCTCTGCACCAGCAGTCACTTACCCTGGAACGCTCTAATGACACCCCAGAGCTGGCCACCAAAATAGCTGCAGTAAATCACCCGGAGCTGCCATGTAATTTTTGCATGAAATTACAGGATTTTTTTCCCCTGGGTTCAATTTCCTCCACACCAGGTTCTCACCGCAGCCAAATCATTAAAGCAGCCACACTCCCTTTTCCTCGGGTACCACTTGATCTCCTTGCTGGCACTGGGGCTGGGGCTGGCTGGGGACAGTGGGTGCCCCAGTGCTCCCAGGCAGTCCTGCCTGTACCCACCAAGAGAACCCAGAGCTGCTCACAGTCTGAGGCAAGGCACATCAAACCCTACTGAGAGACCCCAGGGAGACCCAGCACCCCCCAGGGATGCAGGAGGTGCCCCAAGCAGGATGCTGAGCCCCCGCGGGGGGTTCCAACCGCAGCAGGCAGAGGAGCTGGCTGTTGCCAGGAGGGAAACTGCCCACCTCCTCCTCAGTGCCTGCGGGAGGCAGAGGGAAGCAGCAGGACTCAGCCTCCAGCATCCCGTGACCCACAGCGAAGCTCAGGCACCCACGGGAGGTGACCCTCCTGTGGGGTGCCATGAAACACCGTCTCTGGGTCACTCGGCTACCTGGGAGGGAAGCAGGTCCCAGCCACATGTCACCCTTGTGTCACCACCCCGTCCGAGCGCACTGAGCACCGCAGCCCCCGAGCCGAGCAGCAGCAGGAGCCCCAGCCCCGGAGTGAGTCCAGCCCCAGCCCCATCCTCCCCTGTCTGTTCCATGCAGGCTGTCCCGATTCCCAGCCTGGGAGCTGCTCCAGTGCTGGCCTGTTCCCAGCAGAGGGGGAGGGCTGGGCAGGGAGCCAGGCACTGGGCACTCGTGTTCCCCAGGGACTCGCTCTGCCCAGGGGTGCCCTGCCTGCCCCACATCTTCACGTCACCCCTGGGAGCAGCCCCACGGGGGTTGTGGCCTCCAGCTCCAGCCGCGGGGCTTGCAAGGGGCCATGGAGCAAAGCCAAGCCCTCTCTGACACGCTGTGTCCACCAGGACTCCCACAGGAGCAGGGACAGGCTCCCCGTGCCCTCAGGGCAGCTCCTGGAGATGAGGAGCTGCTTTGGCCGTGCATGGAAAGGTGCCTTTTGCTTCTCTGATAGAATCAGAGAACCACAGACTGGTTTGGGTTGGAAGGAACCTTAAAGCTCATCCTGTTCCACCCCTGTCGTGGGCAGGGACATCTTCCACTGTCCCAGGCTGCTCCAAGCCCCGTCCAACCTGGCCTTGGACACTGCCAGGGATCCAGGGGCAGCCACAGCTGCTCTGGGCACCCTGTGCCAGGGCCTCCCCACCCTCACAGGGAGGAATTTCTTCCTGCAAGAGATTTCATCCCACCAGCAGCAAGCACAGATGGCAAAGGGAGAACTCAGGGCTCTCAGCCCTGAGGGGGATGGGGCCAAGAGGGGTGGCCAGGACAGCAGGGACATCCTTGCCACCAAATGCCCTTGGCTGAGAGATTCTTCATGGAACAGTTTTATTCCAAGAAAAAAAAAATCCCAGTTGCTCAAGCAAAGAAATGTTTGTCCCAGTTTGCAGGTTTCAGGCCCAGGGGGTGGAGCAGGGGAGGGTTCAGTGATGCCTCTAAGGGAGAAAATGCTTACCACGGGGACCTGCTGTGCAGAAACGTGGCAGGAAGGACTAAAAAACATCTCTGAAAATAAGGAGCAGTTTCCAGCCAGTGGTGGGGTCGAGTCCATCTGGTCAAGCCCACGGCAGCCCAGCAGGCTCTGGGCTGTCCCTGCTGTCCCCAAGCTGCTGTTCAGTGCTGACAGCCCAGAGCAGCACACACCGTGGGCTGGCTGCAGCCCCCTCCTCACTCAACCTCGTGGCACAGCACGTCCCCAGCCCCAGCCCCTTCCCCAGGGCCAGCCGTCCCCAGGCAGCCCTCGAGCCATCTGAAACCCTCCAAAATCCTCCAAATCGTCCCTGGAAGTGCCCCCTCCCTGGAAATGTCCAAGGCCAGGTTGGACGGGGCTTGGAGCAGCCTGGTTTAGTGGGAGGTGTCCCTGCCATGGCAGGGGGTGGGACTGGATGGGCTTTAAGGTCCCTTCCAACCCAAGCCATGATTCCATGAAAACCCCACATAACTCCCTTTTTTCCACTTTCACATTAATTTTTTGCACTTGTGCCCAGGAGGTGGAGGGCACGGAGCCCCACGTCCTCAGCACAGCCCACCTGGGACAGGCAGGATCTGGCTGTTGCAGGCAGGGGCACACCCAGGGTCACCCACCTGGCAGAGGGGCAAGCACTCCCCACCTGGAGCTGGCAAGGGATGGTGACAGGGAGGCAGCAGCACAAGCTGTCACCAGTGTCACCATGTCCCTGCATGGCCAGAAACACAGCAGGAAGTGGCCTCATGCTGATGCCCCTCCTGGCCTGAGCCAGCCCAAAGGTCCCGATCCGTGTGCCGCGCACGGCCCCACAAGGGGATGTCAGCCCCTGTCACAGCTGAGGTGCCCCCGAGTGCAGCACCCTCTGCCACGGCAGCTGAGGGACACCAGACACGTCAGAGCAGCCCCAGGAAAACAGCGCTGTCCCCCGGGTCCCTCTGCCTGCTGGTCCCTCACAGACAGGGGGGCTCAGCTGCCTCCCACCCACACAGACCCCGGGGTGAGACGTGTGGGAATGGGCACTCCCAGCAGGGCCAAGCCTTTTGTGTCACTCAGTCTGTGCTTTGTGTCGCTGCTGCTCTGTGCATCCCCAGCTGCACACAGACCCCGCTGCGAGAGACACTGACACACCGGGGGGGGTCTGGAGACCCCTCACGCCACCAGCCCACGTCACGCCCCCCTCGCGTCTCAGAGCCCCCCGGCACACACGCACCAGCCAAAGTCACACAAGTGGAGCAAGGTCACCACGAGGCCCCAAGGATGTTTCAGAAGCTCCAGCCCCGTGGGAAGGAGGGATGCTGAGTCCCACCCCCAGCCCAGGACTGCGGCAGACACCAGAAACTGAGACAGGGAGGGGGTGGTGGCAGAGAGGGATGGTGCTGCAGGAGCCAGCCCTGCCGTGGTCACCTGCTGTTCCCCCCAGGCCAGCCCAGGCCACTGCAGACATCCACCCTTCCCACTCATGGAGGGGGTGATGGCACCCTGGGGTGCACTGGGGGTGTCCCCAAGGGGGATGCTCTAAGGGGTCACTGGCATGGCAGGTTGGGTGAAGGGCTCACGGGTCCTGGGGGTGGAGAGGGATGGGGAGTGCCTCCCTGCTGTGCCCTGGGGTGGCAGCCACAGCTCGGGGGGCTCCCAGCCCCTGCTGGGAGCTGGGCAGGAGCCAAAGGCAAAGGTGCTGTGGGAGGGGAGATGGAAAAACCTCCCTTTCCCAGCAGGGCTGAAGGAACAGCCCCCGGCCCTGCACCAGCTGTGCCCAGGATGTCCCCACCCCACCCAGTGGGGTGTCACACACTGCTCCAGTCCCACCCTCTGGGTGCAGCGTGCACCACTCTGCACACAGGCACCCACAGTAACAGCCCC
>VZTH01003708.1:7224-78483 GCA_013397815.1 Aleadryas rufinucha
GGCTCCGCAGGGCCCTTCCGCCCGCTGCAGCCCGCAGGCACAGCGGGAGCGGGCGGCTCAGTCCCGCGGTCGCCGCCCCCGGCCGCGCTTCCCCCAGGACCGGCCCCGCGCTCCTGCGGCGGCTCCTGCCCCTTTGTCCCTGCCCGCTGGAGCGTGGCGGCGGGCGGGAGGGAGCGGCCGAGCAGGGCGGCCTCGCCCCAGCGCGGTTCCCGAGCGAGGGAAGTGCCCCGCGGCCCCTCCGGCGGTCCCAGACTTTGGACTGCGGGCAGGGAGTGTCCCTGCGGCATCCAGCGGCTCCTCCGCGGCTTCCCGCCCCGACCGTTCCCGGAGAGCTGCCCCTGGAATGCAGGGAGACAACGGATCCCCACCCCGAGCAGGGACCCCCGGGGCGGCAGGGAGAGGGGCTGCGGCTGAGCCCTCCGTCCCCAGCCCGGTGCCACTCGCGTGCTGCCGGAGCAGGGTGTGTAGGGTGACTTGGGGGGCTGTACCCCAGTGACCCCCTCCCTGTGCCCACCTGGATCGTGCCTCACATCCCAACGACACTCGGGTACCAAAACAGGACACGTTTATTGACAAATGTAACCGGTACAGACCACGCGTAACAGGGACAGACGGTGCCGGGCCAGCAGCGATGGGGGGACACAGCAGGGGGGGCACCGTCCCCATCCCGTCCTCATCCTGCCCCGTCGGCGTGGCAGGACCTCGCCGGGCGCCGCTTCTCCCGCCGACCCGAAACTGCCTCGTGTTTAACCGAAACTGTCTCTATTTACACAGCCCGGCCCTGACCCCGCGGCCGTCCCCGTCCCCTCCTTCGCGCCCCCCCGCCCCGGTGCTGCCGTCCCCGGGCCCCACGGAGGGCGATGAGGGTCCCAGGGTGGGTGGGTGGGGTGGGGAATGTCGGGGGTGCCGGGGGACCCTGGGGGGGCTCAGACATAGTTCCTCTTGTCGTAGCTGGTGACAGCGGAGCGTGGGGCAGAGTAGGCCACCTTGCCCGTGGGGTACCTGTCATCTTTGGGGGGGCAAGAGCAGCAAAGAAGGCCCCCCCCCAGCATCAGGAGTGCGGAAGCCGCCCAGCCCACGTAGAGCGAGGTGCCCAGCTCCCGCTTCTGCGCTTCGATCACCAGTGGGTTGTAGAAATCCCGGATGATGGTGTTGGCCGACCAGCAGACAGGGATGAGGGTCATGACACCAGAGAGGAGGAAGATGACGCCGGAGACGATGGTGATCTTGGCTTTGGTGCTCTCGTCCTCCACGCAGCGGGTGCACTGGGCGCCCACGATGGCCACCATTAAGCCCATGACGGCCAAGATGATGGCCACCACCAGCAGGGCGCGGGCGGCTTGCAGGTCCTGCGGCAGCGCCAACATGGAGTCGTAGACCTTGCACTGCATCTGCCCCGTGCTCTGCACCACGCAGTTCATCCACAGCCCTTCCCAGAGGATCTGGGCCGTCACGATGTTGTTGCCGATGAAGGCAGACACCCTCCACATGGGCAGTGCGCAGCAGATGATGCTGCACAACCAACCCAGCACGGACAAGGCCACGCCACCGATCTCCAGCCCCATCGACATGGTGGACGGTTCAGTGACGCGCTCCAGGCGATGGCGGAGAAGAACCCACAGACCGAGACCGTCGCCGTCACCCGCCGCCGCTCGCAGCCGGGGGATCGGCTTACACCTGTGCGCAGCGCTATTTATACGGGCTGGCCCCGGGGTGGGGTTTCAGTGCTGGCTGCTGGACGCTCCTCTCTGCTCCTCCGTCACCATCACCTGCGTCCCACACCCTCCCCTTTGTTTGCGGAGATGGCGCCGGGTAACCAGAGAAGGGTGGGAGGAGGAGAAACGCCACCTGCCACAGCCATTCCCTGGTTTCGGCCGATGGGTATCGGGAAGCACCCCGTGCTCATCCCCACCAAACCCCTTCTGTGGACCTGGAAATTCCAGGGGTTCACCTTTCCCCCACGGAGGTGCTGGCAGGTCAGGATTTGGTTGATTTCTGGAATGTGTTATCAGGGCTCACGTTTAACTGGGGTTTGGTGAGTGTTGGGCACCTTTGCATCACCGTACAAAGTGCAACCCCTTCGCTGTGCCATGAGGTTTGTGTCACCATTCCAGGGGACCTGCGGGTGCTCCCAGCCCAGCAGGAACCCCTCCAGCCTGGCCCCTCCTGTTCCCACCCTGCTGGGCTGGGAACACTGTCAGAGATCCTCTGACTGACTGATAAATATCTTTACTCATCTTGCACAGGTCTTGTGGCCTTGAAGGAAGCAGATAGTGCACGTAACCACCCCGGCAGCGTCACCCTGACAACCTGAGCTGGCAAGCCAGCAAAGGGAAAAATATCCCAAGGCATGAGCAATCCCTTCAGACCTGGCAGCAACAGCCCCATGGCTGGGGAGTGCATGTTTCCCCCCCAGCCTTGCATGCTGTGGGTAGTGCCAGTGCTTCCAGTTCCCCTCCCCCAGGAATGTGATTGCTGGACACAGGCTTGCTCCTACCTGTTCCCTGCCTGCTCCAAAAATCTCCTCTACAACTTATTAACTACTCAAGAGCGCGGTAGGATGCTGGCAGCTGGCGCCATGCAGCTGGGATGGGGGGGGAGCCCTGCAACTGCCTGGCTGTACCCCACAGTACCCTGACACCCCACAGCCAGCTCTGGGTGCCCCCACATTATCCTGACAGCCAACAGCCAGCAAGGTTGGATTTGGGTGCCCCAGAGTATCCCAACACCCCATAGCCAGGGGGATTGTGTTTGGGTGCCCCACAGTGCCCTCATACCTGGTATCTGGTGAGCCACCTTCTATTGCCCTGCAGCACTCTGAACCCCCATAGTCAGTGGGGTCACCCCACAGCACCCTGATACCCCATGTATGGCTAGGTCAGCTGTTGTCACCCCATGTCACCCCAGCACCCTATATCCACCCAGCTTGACCTCCAACCCCCTGCAGCACCCCATGTCTGACCTCCACCATGCTATGACATCCCAATACCCCCGTATCCAGCCTCTGCCAACCCACGACATCCCCAAAATACCCTGTACGTGGCTGGGTGATCTTCTGCCACTCCACTGTACCGTGATCACCCCCCGAGGGCACCCAAAATCCCCACAGCCAGCCAGCGGGTACCAGGGGTGACCCTGTCTTTGCTGCTGGGGGGAGCCCGTGCAAGCAGCCCCCAGGGTCCTGTGCCCTTGTTGTTGGGGGCACTGGGGGTCCTCGGGGGCACCTGGGGCTGGGTGTCCGTGGTCCAGCGCTGTCACAGTGATGGTGGGCACAGGGCCAGGCCCGCACGGGGTGGGGGGGCCGGGCTGCCGAGGGCCCCCACGTGTGCAGGGAGGGGAGTGCCCATGGCCCTGGGGTGCAGAGTGCACAGGTGAACACACACACCACAAACACACAAAGCATACATGGAGAAACAGACACACCACAAACACACAAATACACAGATACACAGACACACACACAGGCACAATCACACACACACAAAACCACACACAGATACACAGACAGACAGACACAATCACACAGAGATACATGGACACACAGATACACAGACACACACAGATAGACAGACACAATCACACATAGACACACATACAGACACAATCACACACAAACACAGACACAGACAATCACACAGACACACGGACACACACACACACAATCACACACAAACAGACACATACACAGACACAATCACACAGACAAACACAGACAATCATACACACCACAAACACACAAAACACACGGAGAAACACACAAACACACACATGGACACAATCACACACACACACACGGACACAGACACAATCACACACACACAAACACACACGCACACGGACACACAAACCACAAATACACAGATACACACACAACACACACACACAAAACACAAACACACACACAAAAACATGCAGACACAGGTACAGGCACACAGACACACAGAAACACACACACACACCCCCTCTGCCGGCAGCGACGTGCCGGCATGCGGCCGCACACACAAACACGCAGACTCATAGCCACACGGACAGACACACGGACACACAGCGACAGACTCACGGACAGATACACACACAGAGACTCACAGACAGACTTACGGACACACACACAGACTGAGATGCACAGACGCACAAAGGCTCAGACACACACACAGAGACTGACACAGAGGCAGAGGTGAACAGGCACACTCTGGTGGTGCAGGTGCATACACACACACCCACACACACCCACACACCCACACACACAGTGCAGGGGGGGCAGGGGGACCCCAAGCAGGGCTGTGGGGTGTGGGGATACCCCAAGCAGGGCTTTGGGGCAGGGTTATACCCCAGAAAGGGCTCTGGGGAAGGGGGGGTGGCACCCCAGATGGGGCTGTGGGGCACAGGGGTAGGGGCAGGGTTATACCCCAGGTCTGTGGGACAATGGGAATACTCAATACCAGGGCATGGGGCAGGGGAGATAACCCACGTAGGAGTGGGGGGTAGGAGGGGGAGATACCTCTGGGTAGGGATGTGGGACAGGGGAAGAGTGGGATACTCGAGGCAGGTGTATGGGGTAGGAGCTACTGGGGCAGAGCTGGGGTGGGATGGGGCAGCAAAACACCGCAGCCCCTGACCCTGCAATCAGAGCCCCACACGCGGCGTCCCCACTTTGTCATCCCAAATTGCTCAAAGTACAGGCTGTGTCCAGTGTCGTGCCGGCCTGGGGCAGCTGCCACTGCCTGACTCACGATGGAGGAAGGGGCAAATCACCGGGGTTTCGGGGTGCCGGCCACCCCCGGCAGGACACATTCTTGTGGTGAGCAAACCAGTCACTGGTGTTTACTGAGGAGCTGAGCAGGGCCAGCATCCCTGGGGGATTCCTGGGAGCACCCCCATCCCAGCTGCTGCATCTCCCTCCCTGGTGCACTCCCACACAGCTGGGGAGGGATGAGGAGTATCCAAGTCCTTCGAGATGGGGACAAAGCGTGGTGGCTGCAAAAACTCAATGGTGACACCGGGACAGGTTTGCTCCGCTGTGATGCAGAGAGCCCAAACAAATGTCAGACCCAAAGGAAGGACACCTGCGCTGACAGGGGGGACACCCACTGCAGCATCCTCCATCCTTGCATCCAGCACCCGGCGGCACCCCGGGGGTGAGCAGGAGGTGACGGCAGAAACTGCCCCGGGCCGCGTCCCACTCACGTGCGCGGCGGGGCCGGGGTGTTCCCCGCCGCTGCGGTCGGGAGTGCCAGCGCGTTCCCCCCCGGGGGAGCGGGGCCGGGGCGGTAAATGCCGCCTCGGCTGCTTATATTTCAGGCGCGGGGCTGCTGGCTCTGCCCCGGCCAGGGCACACAGGCAGCCCATTGTTGGAGCCCCTTCGGCGCGGCGGGAGCAGGTGAGGCGGCTCCGAGCATCAATGGCAGCTCTGTCTGCTGGCGGGGCGGGGAGGGAGCTGCGGCACACGGGGGATGGGGGCGGTGGGGGACAGGAACCAGCGGGATGTGGCAGGGGGCTGGTGGTTCGCTGGGGGGTGCTGGGCCATGCCTGGGGCATCCCCATCCCGACAGCTCTGACCGGCTTCCCCAGGGCTTTGTCGTGGCATCGCGCTTCCTCCAAGCATCGCCCGGGGGAGACCCCCATTGCACCGCCCGTGACCCCCTTCCTGATCCATGATCTCCCCCATCCCTTCGCCAGCTGCCTTGGCAGCGCTTGGGCGTGTTGTCCCTGTTGAGAGCCACTTGTTGCTCAGAAATTGGACAGAGTTTTGACTTTCAGAGTGACTTCAGGCCAAAGGTCCCGTCTCTCCCCACAGGGACCCCTCAGGTCCCGGCACGTGGCTCCCCTCCTGATAAGACTTTGCTTTCCCATAGAGAGAAACAACCTGACTGTGCATATTTGAGTCGATCGGAGGGGTTTATGTTGGGCAAGGATGTTTTTTGGGAACATTCAGTCTCTGGGCTGCCGGTAACTAAGCCTCGGCCTCCTGCGGGCAGAGGCTGCCCCGCTCCCCATAGGCTGAGTGGGAGGGCTGTTGGCCGTGCCTCACTTGGCAGATGTGAAGCCAGAGATCCCGGTGGATTATCGTTTGCTGGCAAGTCTCACCTGCCTTTTTGGGACTTTGAGGTAGCCGGGTTGGTGGGTCCATGCATGGGTCCTGGGGGATGAGGGGCTCTCAGCTCAGTGGCTCAGGGTGAGGTGGGACTGTCACCCGTGTCCTGGGTGGGGATGTCCCCAAACCCTTTTTGGCAGGAGATTCATGCCCCAGGCCCTCTCTCTCTGCAGAGTGTCCTCTGCCCTGAGCAAGGTCAGGGTGACACAGCCTCTGCTGTGCACCCAACAGTGCCTGGCATTGAGGTGACACTGGGTTTGATGTCACCTCCCTGCCTGGGAATGGCCTCACTGCCCGGCCGAGGGGCTGCAGTGTGTCCCCATGCTGGTGAACCCAGGACAAGTGTCAGAAGGTGTTTCCTGATGGATGTGCCAGGACAGGAGCTCTGCCATCACCAACCTTTTTAGTGCAGTGTAACTGGGATGGGAATTCACGCTCCCACATGTCCTTCAAATCCCACTGGATTTGGGGCAGGGCATCCACACCTGTCTGGGTGCTGGGGCAGGTGCTGGGGGGTGAAGGTTTGGGATGGGTTGAGCGTGTTGAGCACCCTGTTTTGGGGTGGAGGAGCTCCCTGCTGAGCAAGTGGGCTGTGGTGCCACCAGGACATGTGCCTGTGCCACGGCTCCTTGCAGGTGACACTGGGGCAAAGCTGGGACTGGGGTCCTGCAGGATGCACTAGGAATGAGCACTGGGATGGGGCTATGGGGCTGGTGTCCATATGGGGCTGGTGTCCATGGAGTGGCTGTCCTGGATGGCATGTCCTGAGGTGCTCGGTGGTCCCGCCTGTACTGCACCACCATCCTTGGGCTCCAAGGGCACTGGGGTCGGCTGTTGCTCCTCCGCTCTGTGCCGAGCCGGTGTCTGTCGGTCCTGCTGGCCGGCAGTGCTGGGGACACGGGGCTGGCAGTGCTGTCCAGGCAGGTGTGTCACTGGGGAACGTGGGGAAGGGTACAGGGGGCTGCCCCTGTGTGGCAGCTGCCAATTGGAATATATGTCACGTTCCAGCATTAATTACAGTAATTGGCTGTCAGAGGCTGTGCTGGAACCTGCCTTGCCTCCGAGGGGGAGTATGAGCAGCTCAAGCTTTGATGCTCCGTGCATGGGGGAGTCCCTGTCCCCACCTTGCCATTTGTCCCCAGCCCAGAGACGTGTCCCCACGTGCCTGCAGGGACACAGCCCATGCGAGCCACACACACGCGGGCGTGTTTCTCTCTCCAACCCCTAATAACGTGGTGGTTGCAGCAGCCGGCTGGGAGGTGAAAGCCTCAGGCAGAGTCTGGCCCCGCCGGGGATGCTCTGGAAACTTGTAGATTAAAGGGAGCCCTTGACCACAGGGCTCTGGCCGCAGGGTGGACACTCTGGTATGTGAGCAATGCGGGCGTTCCAGCAGGACAGAGGGATGGAGCCTGGGCGGCTCCTCCGGCACAAGTCAGGCAGGCAGGACCCTGACCATCCCCTTAGGCTGGGGTCTGCTGTGAGACATGGGTGTCCCCAGGCATCCTCCTGGCACTGCAGTGCACGGGCCACCAGGCTTGTGCCACTGCACTGGGACATGATGCCCAGGGACATCCTGGCACGAGCAGCAGCAGCTCCAGAGTCCGTCACAGAGGGCAATGAGCACAAATGGTTGGATCGTGATGGTAACTCCAGCACTCGGGAAAACTAAGATTATCTCAGCGCCTCTTATCTTTTCAGAGGCCCAGGATTAAGCTGGGGTGATGAAACAGTGCAATGTCCATCTGTCAGTCTGTGCTGTCTGTCTGGTGTCGTGCTGCACCTGTGCAGGTGCTGCAGGGGCTCGGAGGGAGCAGGGAGGGGACCTGTGTGGGAGTCACGGATTAAAGAAGGACAGGTCAGCATCAGTATGGCATCAGTGCTGGCACTGGTATTGGAATCAACACTGGGATCAGTGGGTTTGGCACTGGGACACCGCGAGGCCACATCTGCCCCTCACAGCCCCAACCCACCCAACCCCACCACGCAGGCAGTGGGACACGGGCAGAGCTGGGGCTGAAGGTGGCTGTGTGAACCCTGGCTCAGCCCTGGAACACAGGTGGGCTGGGTTTGGGGTCTGCCCCCACCATTGCCCCAGGCAGTGCCGTCTCTCCTTCGTGGGGAACCGGCAGCTGCTCCAACCGGTTTGTGGGTCTGGGCGGCGACACCTCCTGCCCGAGGCCTAATGGAGGGCTGGGAAGTGCTGGTATGGACGCCAAGGAGCAAACAAGAGCCGCTTGTGTCCTGCCAGGCACAGAGCCCAGCAGCCGGAGGGGACAATGTGCTGCTCCCCCGGCACTGGGCCATGGGGGGCTGGAGGCTGGGCTGATGTTGGAGCAGTCACCATGAGCTGGAGGGAAACTGAGGCATGAAGGCGTGAAGGGACCCCATGCAAGTGATGGAGCAGAAGGTGCTGACAGTGATGACGGAGATATCCTGGTGCCTGGACACCGGCTCTTCCCCTTTAGCATCCTGGGCTGAGCCCCAACGCTGCCCTGGGCATGTCCTGCCTGCCCGCAGCAATGGGATGCACTCCTGCACCTGGGTGGCCTGATCCCAGTCCCCTGCGTCCTCCTCCGTGGGAGCAACTGGGATATTAAGTGTCATCGCTGCAGGGAGAAATACAAGTGGAAGAATCCCGGGAAACTGGTTCTACCCCTCCGTCCGGTGCCGGCGGCAGGCCGGCGGCTGCGGCAGCGCTCCTCCCTCGGCAAAGGGATATAATGCTTGCCATGGTCCCGGCAGCCGGCACTGCACAGCAGGAGGCGGGCAGGGGAGCGGGCAGCGAGCGATGGCCTCCATGGGGATGCAGGTGCTGGGCATCGCCCTCTCCGTCATCGGCTGGCTGGCCTCCATTCTCTGCTGCGCGCTGCCCATGTGGCGGGAGACGGCCTTCGTCGGGAACAATATCGTGGTGGCGCAGATCATCTGGGAAGGGCTGTGGATGAGCTGCGTGGTGCAGAGCACGGGGCAGATGCAGTGCAAGGTCTACGACTCGCTGCTGGCCCTGCCGCAGGACCTGCAAGCTGCCCGTGCCATGGTGGTGGTGGCCATTATCCTGGCCATCCTGGGCACCCTGCTGGCCGTTGCCGGTGGCAAGTGCACCAATTGTGTGGAGGACGACACCGTCAAAGCCAGGGTCATGATCCTCTCCGGCATCATCTTCATCGTCGCCGGTATCCTCATCCTCATCCCCATCTCTTGGTCAGCCAACAGCATCATCCAGGACTTCTACAACCCGCTGGTCTCCGACTCGCAGAAGCGGGACCTGGGGTCGTCCCTCTACGTGGGCTGGGCGGCCTCGGCGCTGCTGCTGCTGGGGGGGGCGATCCTGTGCTGCACCTGTCCCCCCCGGGGAGAGAAGCCCTACTCCGCCAAGTTCACGGCTGCTCGCTCGCTGCCAGCCAGCAACTACGTGTAGGAGCCGCCGCGCCTGCATGGATCCCCCGGCCGCTCCGGGGAGCGGGGACCTCCCGGGACACGCAACATTCCCGGCTGGGCTGGGACCGGCCGGGCGCCGGCGCGGTGCGAAGGAGGGCAGACAGAGCCGCCTTTGTTCCACCGGGATTCGAGCCGGTTCTTTAATCTCGCTTGAGACAGGGAACAAGGAGATCCTGTCCTGGCTGCCCGCGGTGGGGGATCCTGCTCCCCCCGGAGCATCCAGCTGAGGCATCTCCGACCCCTCCTCGAGCATTTCCTGGCTCCCGGTACCGGGGTGCGCCATGTGGTGACACAGCTCGCAGGAGCCCGTCCCACGGGTGGCCCAGGGCTCTCTGTCCCCGCGTGAAGCTCCCCGGGACGTGTCTGTCCCTCGGGGTGGGTGGCGGTGTCGGTGCTGGTAGGGACAGCGAACCTGTCCCACGTGGTCACGGGGTCGTGGTGGCGCTGCAGACCCCGGCAGGGTCCTGAGGGATGACAGGGGCTCTCACTTGCCTGTTCCCTAAATTTTGACTTTGACCTACTTTCGGGGCTCGGAGCTGCCGTACCGAGTGTGATTTCTCGCGGCAGCTCCCCAGGGCGGGGGCATCATTATCCTGGGAGTGGGAAGGCAGCGGCCGGGCTGGGAGAACCAGTCGGGGAGGCAGGACCGGAGCGGGGCTGTGCCCCCGCGTGGAGGGGGCGACTTCCGGACCCGACCCCATCCATCGCCCCAGAGTGTCCGGGGTGTCCGGGGCCGGGAGCGGGGTCTCACGGTACCCCTGGCCGTGCTGCCGTCCGTCCCCGTGTCCAGCCTTCCCGCATTAAACGGCAGCTGCTCAGACCCCTCTGTGCCTCGTGTTCTTTACCCTCTCCAACACCCGCCTGGGCGGTGGGACAGCCCAGTGCTCTGTGCCCTGGGCTCCCGTCCCCCTGAGAGATCACTCAAATCTGCTCCTCGGAGCCTCCTGAGATCCCCGCCGCCTGTTCCGACCCTGGCATCAGTCGCCGCTTCCCTCTCGAGCGGCCCCGGGGGTGACAGCGGCTGCTTCCACGGCACAAAGCCTGTCCCACGCCTATTCCACGCCTGCCCCGCCGCGATCTTCCCACTCGAGCAGGAAGAAGGTGGCGGGCGCCGGCCGGGGCGGGTCGGGGCGCGCTGGCCCCGGGGCCACCCCACAACCCCGGCTGGGAGCGCCCGGGGCCGGCGTGGGCAGTGCCGCGTGTTTTGCCTATCTCGCTTCCGGCACGGCAAGTGCTCCTCTGGCTTGGGAACATCCTTTCTTCCCACCTCAGGGCTCGTGGGGACGAGGGGTGACTCTGCCTGGCTCTGGGTGTCTCATTTGGATCTGAGGGCTCAAGGGCTCCCAGCTCCCCAGTCCCTTCACGGGGCACGGGAGTGGTGGAAAATACGCCTGTAACCCTGTGGTGCCAGCGGCCAGGTGGGAATGTGAGGACAATGCTCTGTCGAGCACCCCTGGGGATCCATGGAACCACCACCTGTTCCCCGGCAGGTGGCCATACACCCTGTTTTGGGTGTGTCCTGTGGCCCAGGTCCTACTGGCTGGGGAAGGGTGCCCGGGATGGCTCCCATCATCCCGGCCCCTGCCTGCCTGGAGCATGGGGAGAGGAACTGTGATTTTGGCCCAAAGGGTCTTTCACGGCCCAGGGGATGCAAAGGCCCAGCGCTGGGTGTCCATCAGGCTGCTGAGGGATGAGAGATGCTGGGGGAGGAGTGGGGATACAACAGGAGAGGAGAGGCTGGAGAAACCGAAACTGGGACAGGGAAATGATGGTGAAACCTCTGGCAAGAGCCGCAGGGTGTGCCAGGCACAACCGATACCCTGCTGAGCTCAGAGCCATAAAACCCCGTCTGGTCCCAGCTGCCAAGCACGGCACCAGGGGTGAACTCTGCTCCGTGAGGGGCTGAGCTGGATTTGGGCTGAGCCAGGGCCACAGTGGTCACATGTGACATGGTGGAGCTGCTGGTGTGCCCAACACACGTCCCTGTACCAGCCACCCCTCTCCCAGGGATGCGTCCTGTGGTGACCCCATAGCCCCTCACCAGGGTTCGCCCTCTTGGGGCTGCTCCAGGATGGTATCACAGAAGGTGCTGAGCCCCAGAGCCAGGATCAGAGCAGAACTGAGCTCTGACCCGTTCCCAGTTCCTCCTGGAGAGGAGATCCCGGGTCCAAAGGGCGCTGTAGCACGGCTGTGAGGGCAAAGCCAAACCGGGGGCAGGCAGTGCTGAGGGGGGTGAGGGGCTGCCTTCCCTGCCCATGCCCCTGGCACAGGGCTCATGGCCAGGGAGGCTGAGCACCAGTGGTGGAGTGGGACCTAGGGTGGGCACTGGGGGATGGCCACCAGGGCAGGACATGGGGTCAGTGTGGGGTGAGGGGTTTGCGCTCTGGAGCACTGGGGGATGGGCACAACGAGCCCCCCATCCTGCTCCACAAAAGCCATCCCTTCCCTGACACTTGCCATGCCCTGGGATGGCAGAGGCTGCGCTGTGCTGTGGGGACAGTGTGGGGGCCAGTGTGACACAGGCGGGCTCCTGCGCCTTGGCCTGCTCAGGACCTGGGTCCTCAGTGCCACACGTGTCCCCATCCCGTCCTGCAGCACTGCCCCATGTCACTCGTGTCCCCATGTCCTTCAAGTCCCCACGTCACTCATGTCCCCATGCTGTCCTGCAGTACTGCCCCATGTCACTCATGTCCCCATGCTGTCCTGCAGCCATTCCCACCCCGGTGGGGAGCAGGACACACCAAACGAAGCCCATGCTGTCCCTGGCTGGGGGCTGTGCCTGTGACACCAGTGCCCTGTCCCCACAGGAGCTGTCGATGGCGATGATGAACATGCAGATGGGAGGGCTGATGATGGCTGCGCTGGGCTGGCTGGGCTCCATCCTCACCTGTGCCCTGCCCATGTGGAAGGTGACGGCCTTCATCGGCTCCAACATCGTGGTGGCCCAGGTGTTCTGGGAGGGGCTGTGGATGAACTGCGTCTACGAGAGCACGGGGCAGATGCAGTGCAAGGCCTACGACTCCCTGCTGGAGCTCACCTCCGACCTACAGGCTGCTCGTGCCCTGGTGGTCACCTCCATCTTCGTGGCCTTCCTCGCCTTCCTCATGGCCCTTTCGGGAGCTGACTGCACCCGCTGCGTGGACGACAATGGCACCAAGACCAGGATCTCTGCGGTGTCAGGGGTCATCTTCATCATGGCCAGCATCATGCTGCTCATCCCCGTCTCCTGGTCTGCCAACAGCATCGTCAGCAACTTCTACAACCCCATGGTGCCTGAGGCCCTCAAGAGAGAGCTGGGGGCTGCCCTCTACATCGGCTGGGCCTCCAGTGCCCTGCAGCTCTTCGGTGGGGGCGTCCTGTGCTGCTCGGGATCCCAGTCCCAGCAGGACCCCTACCCCAAGAAGTACAGGGCAGTGAAAACCTGCGGCCCGATGGGCTATGCCATGAAGGACTATGTGTGAGCCACTGTGCCCAAGTGCCAGCCCAAGGCAGAGCACCACTGTCCCTGTCCTGTGTCCCTGTGCCACCCCTGCCCCTGCACTGCCTCCTCCTGCCCATCCCCATGCTGGCTGACCCCCAGCACGGTCCCCATGTGTGCCCTTCTCCAGGGCAGGGACTATAAACATCCTGGTGCCACCAAGGCTGCCTGGGCTCATTTTGAACAGCGCGGTGTGGGAGGATGGTGACGCGTCCTGGGGTGCTGTGCCCTGCCAGCTGCTGTGTTCCAGCACCTGGAACATCCCATGTTCCCATGGGGATCAGCAGTAGCTAGCCAGGGGGATGCTGAGAGCTAAGAGAGGCACAGGGGGACACCAGGGGCTCTGAGCCCTCATGGACTGGGAGGGGACCCCAGAGAACGGCTGAACCCCCCCTCCCAGGCTCCTGGCCACACACCCTGGAGGGTCCACATTCCCGCTACTCTGGGAACAATACACAGCAGGCAGACAGCAGGGACAGGGGTTTATTGAAAAGGCAAGTGCAGGGCTGGGGACAGCCACAACCCCCAGCTGCCCAGGGGACAATGCTGGAGACAAATGGGGAGGGAGCAGTAGGACAGCTCTGGATGGATACAGGGACCCCAAAACGTGGGGGACAAAGCAGAAGGGTGACAAGAGCCATGGGGAGGGCGAGTGTGGAAGATGTGGGATGCCCTGGCTGAGGGACAGGGACAGACACAGCCCTTGCCTCACACTGGGGAAGAGCTCCTGAGGGGAAAGATGCAACCTGTTCCCAGGAACATGGGAACAAGATGAGCAGGAACAGGTCTGAGGGAAGGAAAAATGAAAAAACCCCAAATATTCCAGCAAGAGATTTGGGTAAAAAACTTCCCAAGGGAGCAGTGGAGGAGGAATTGTGGAGGCAGCCCAGCAAGGGGCTGGGGGAACAGGCTGGGCAGGCAGTGCTGGGTGGCTCCTGGGTGGGGAGCAGCCACCAGCTCCCCAAATCCCTTCCAAACTCATTTCCCACCCAGACCATTAACTACAAAGCTGTGGGAAAATGAGAGATTCCAGCAGCTGTTGTGGGATGAAAGGCGGATGTGGTGCTTGGGAAGCCTCTCCAGCTGGGAGCCACCTTGGCATTGCTGCTCCGGCTCTGGATGTGGAGGCTCCTGCACCTCAGGGCTGGGTTTGTCCCTGGGGAGGATGAGGATGGGAGGCCACAGGACACAGCAATGGGGACCCACCCCCAACAGTCCCCAGGTAAAGGCTCTGGGGGTGGGAGATGAAGAAGGATCCAGATTTTGACCATGAATGGCCGAGGTGGGAAGAAGACATCCTGGACTGGACATGGCTCGGAACAGCCATGTGGGTCTGTGAGATGTCACAGTGAGCACTGAGGTGTTGGGCACAATACCTGAATGTCAGGGCTAAAGGTGGTGCCCAAGAGACCCTGGCGAATCCAGGAGACCCTCCCCGTGCTGAGGAGAAGACAAGGGCCCCAAGCCCAGATCTCGGGGAGAAGGAACCAAGGAAGGGAAAGGGGAAACTCCCCCAAAATGCTGTCACCCCCCAGCAGCTGCCCTGCTCCAGGAGGGGGTCACTGGGCTCAGTTTTATAAGGGGCCAAGTGCTCATCCCCCCTCCAGAGCCATCCGGGCTCTCAGCCCTCCTCGAGGTGGGGCACAGGGTACTTCTGGTAGATGTAGACCACCCCAGAGATGTAGCCGGTGCCCTGGGTGCTCTCCTCTTCGGTTGTAGCCCTCTCCCAGTATTCCACCTCCTGGGCCAGCAGCTTCTGCCAGGCTCCGCTCCGCTCCAGCTGCCCCAGCGCCGCCTCCAGCTCCACTTTGTACCGCAGGTTTGAGGGGTTGCTCCTTGTCGTCAGGCACAGGAAGCCGCCTGCGGGACAGGAGACAGGTAACGCTGACACAGGGTGTCCCTCTCTGGGGGTGGCATTCCCTGGAAAGGGTGGGGACACGGGGAGGCACTGAGAGCCTGCCAGGAGTCAGTGCGCAGGGCAGGGTAGGGGCACAGACAGGCCATGGACAGGGCATGGACAGGACAGCAGGCAGAGATGGGCAGGACAAGGGGCCAGTGGGCAGCAGGTGGGCAGGGGATGGGCGGGATGTCACGCCTGAGCACAGGCTGTCACACACCAGCACTGCTACTGCCACCTCCTACCTTGTCCCACTGCCCGGACCTGGCAGTGGGCAGGGTGAGGGACCCCATGCCATCGCCCATCCCTGGCAGCCGGGATAAGGCCACGTCCCAGCTGTACCACGGGTCCAGCGTCCAGCGGGGGACCCACATCCACTGGGGCCCGGTGTCCTCATCCCACCACCCCGGGGGTCCCGGCGGGGAGGGGACACGGCCCCCCCTTACCCGGCTTGGTGACTCGCAGCAGCTCCGGTAGCACCGTGCTCGGCACCTGCCCCTCGCCCAGGGCCCCCACCACCGTCACGGCGTCGTAGTGCTCTGCGAGGACACGGAGCGTCACTGGGGGGACCCTCCGGGGCTCCCCCCACCCGGTGCCGGCCCGTCACCTGCGGGACACGCGGGTGTCACCGAGGGGTCCCTGGGGTCCGGCCCCTCCTGTCACCTGAGGGATACGCGGGTGCCACCGAGGGGTCCGCGGGGTCCGGCCCCTCCCCTCACCTGAGGGACACGCGGGTGTCACCGAGGGGTCCCAGGGTCCGGCCCCTCCCGTTACCTGCGGGCGCGGGCAGCGGCTCCGTGCCCAGGACGCAGAGCCGCAGCTCCTGGTAGAGCCCAGTGCTCCGTGCCTGCTCCAGCATCCCCGCGCTGCCGTCCACGCCGTGCAGGCAGCGGAACCCGCGCCGGTGGAGCTGCGGGGAGAGGCACCGTCACCCCCGCCCCGTCCCGTTATCCGGGCCCTCCCCGTCCCGTTCCGCCGGTACCTCCCGCGCTACGAGCCCGGTGCCGCAGGCCACGTCGAGCAGCCGCGCCTCGGCGCGCGGCGCGGAGAAGGCGAAGGAGAGCGAGGCGGCGGCGAGATGCGGTGCCCGGTACTCCAGAGCTGCCACATCCTGCGGGGACACGGCGGTCAGCGGGGACAGCCGCGGCCCCCCGGCGCTCCCGTCCCCGCGGTGTCCCCGGTACCTGCTCGTAGAGGGCGGCCCAGCCGTCGTAGAGCCGCAGCCGTTCGGGCAGCGCCGAGCCCCGGTGCACCGCGGCCACCCGGTCCCGGACCGCCGCCGGCAGCCCCATCTCGGTACCTGCCGGGCCCCCCCGCGCCCCATTGACCCGCACCGGGACACGCCCCCGCGCCCATTGACCGGAGTCTCCGGCGGGACACGCCCCCCACCGCCCATTGGTTCCGCCTCCAGCTCGCGACACGCCTCCAGCGCCTCATTGGCTTCTCGGCCCGCCCAGGCCCCGCCCCAACGCACATTTCCTCATGACCCCGCCCAGGACACGCCCCCCGCGCTCCATTGGCCGCCGGAGCTGTCCCGAGAGCGGGATCGGGGCGTTGGGAGCGACCAAGTGCGCCGGGCAGAGGGAGGGTCAAAGGCCAGGTGTCCTGGGACTTGACCAAGTTGTCTGAGTGGTGACCAAGTGCCCCAGGAAGGTGTCAGTTGCCCTGGGGGGGATGACCAACTCCAGAGATGATGACACCAAATGCCCTGGGGGCGTGGCACCGAATTCCCACGAGGGGTGGCACCAGGAGCCCCAGGGCTACCACTTTCTCCCAGCAGTGTCCACTGTTTCTGTCGCTCTGTCACTTGTAGGGGTCAATTCCCATTGCATCACTCATTTCCCAGGCGCGGGGACAGTGCCGTGGACAGATCACCTCCTGCCCGGCCCCTGGCCCCAGCCCCACACGGCCCCAGTGCTGCGCTGTCACCTCCATCCTGCATCCGCATCTTCTTCCTCCACTCTGGCCGTCACCCAGCGTGGCCACCACCCGAGCCCGTCCTGTCCCACTGTGCATGGCAGTGACGGCCCGGGACTGCCCCCGGTGAGGAGGCCACCCACCACCAGGGCAGGTCCCCCTTGTCCTGACCTGCCCATTCCGCTCCCACGGGGCGGGGCTCATTCTGCGCTGCCCCTTGGGGACAGAGGACAGGAGCCGGGAGTGGCTGGGAAGGAGTAGGCACAGCCTGGCTCCTGCGAGGAGCAGGGAGTTGGAATTGATGATCCCTACGGGGTCCCTTCCAGCCCGAGGTGTGCCATGATGTACCATCTACGTGAAGTTCGGGTTTTGCTCAGAGCAAGAAACACCCCCGAGAACCAGCACGAAGCACAGGGAGGGGTGGGATGTCCCCTCCGGATCATGGTTCTCTGGAATGCCTGATCCCGACATTGGTAACGTTCCGTACCCAGCTGCGTTATCTCCTGAAGGGCTGTCCCTGGGAGGTCACTGCGGGAGTCCCCTGTCAAACCAACCTTTGGTGTCGGGACAAGCCACAGCCCATCGCCTCTGGCTGTTTCCAGCAGCGAAACAGACGGATCCAGCCGCTAATTAGTGGCGGATTCAGCTGCTAATTAATGACGGGAAGAAAATGCGGTGCTCTGACGGAGCCGGTGGCTGTCCCGAGGCCGCGTTGGTGGTCTCGTCATCTTCTCTGCGGTCCCCGTGTCCTCCTGCTTCTCTGCCCTTCCCTCCCTGGGGACCTGCCCGCGGTCACACGTGGGGACAGCTCGGCCCCGCGGCGGGCAGTGCTGGCCGGAGCCCTCGAGAGGGAGCCCTCCGCCCGCGGGACGGACCCCACGCCCCGCCGGGCTCCGGTGTCACGCCCGGGGACGGGGGCGGAGAATTCCTGGTGGAGCGGCAGAGGAGAGCGCGGGGCTGGGGGGCGGCAGGGGCTCGGCCCCATGACAGCAGGGACCGCCCCCTCCCCCCACCTGAGGACACCGGGATGGCTCCCAGGCGGCGTCCAGGGGGTGCAGCCCTGTGACAGCTCCTGCCACTGCTCGTGGGCGTTTTGTCCCCTCTGCTGCCACCGGCGTGGGCCCAATCCTGTCCCTCATGCTTGGCGTCCCCGGGAGGGCTGTGGCCTCCAACAACGGCTCTCACAGCCTCATCGTGGTTCCCACTACTAATTGAACCTTCATTTACAAACCCTGCCCCTGGCTCTGCTGGCCCCAGGGGCCACTGGGCCTTGCCTTCCGAAGCCTTGAGCCGCACAGACCCAGCCCTGAATTAGCTGCTGCTTTCCCAGGCATCCCCTTCCCGGCGCTGGCTGGCTCTGTCACAGCACAGCTGTGCAAACATCTGCACCCCGTGCCACCACCACGGCTCTGGGCTGGCTGGGACCCAGCTCAGGCCAGCCGGGGTCTGCACCGGACCTGCTGCCAGCACTGGATGCCCTGGGCTGTCCCCGCTGACAGGCCCTGGGCTGTCACCAGGCTGTGGCGGGTTGGAGCGTCCCATGGCCGGTGCCGGTGTGAGGCTGGACTTTGTCCTGACACGTGGCCTGGTGCTGGCGGGCTCCCTCTGGGTCACAGGACGTCCTGTTCCTATGGTGCAGCTCCCTGGGGCACTGTCCTTGTCCCCTGCCTGGGGACAGGGCTCTGTCTGTGCCCTGATGGGGTGCTGGGACCCTGAAGCCCAGTTCAGCTGCCCTGCTGGAGTGTCCTCACCACCCCTCAAAGGGAGCTCCTCAAAGTGCTCCCACGGCAGGGGCTGAGGCCCCCAAGCCCACAAACCTCTAGTGGGACCTCGCCTGCCCTCCCTCTCCAAGGAGCAGGTGCAGGGGTGGAAGGGTAGCTTAGGTGGCTCCTTTGCCTTCCAGTCTGCCACTGAGCTGGGACAGGAATTGGGGGAGCCCAGACCTGTGCTGGGTTTGGGCCAGGCATCTCTAGGGTGGGTGATGTCACCCGGCACCACACATGCCTGCAGGTTTCCCCTCTGAGCCTTCCTGGACCCCCAGGTGAAGTGTGTGGGGCATTGGTACCCTGGGCAGGTGGGCTTGCATGGCCCAGGGCCTGTGCAGGGCATCCCTGGCACATCCTTGGCCCTTGGGGTGGGACTGATGCTGTCCCCCTGGACATCCCAGTGATGTTAGAATGTTCCTAAGCTTCTTCGTCAGGCTGGAGTGACAGAATGCTCAGTCCCACAGCCTTGTGTGCCTCAGAGACTTTCTGGGTGGCCCACACAGCCCCTGGGTCCAGCCATGGGGTGGATGTGTTCCCTGGGGCAAGGGGACAGGTGCTTAGAGGGGCACAACTGTGGACTTGGCAGCTTCTGGCTCAGAGGACTTTGAGGACAGTCATGGTAGCTGTCACTGCAGGCTGTCAGGGTCACGGGCTGCATCTCTGTGCATCTGTCCCTGTTGCAGCTTCTTGGTGGTGCAGGAGCACACCAGCACCAGGGAATGTCCTCAGGGCATCCCAAGACATTCACAGCTCTGGGAAAGGGCCCTTTGTGGTCTCCTGAGCTCTCTGCTGCATTTCCTGAGCTGGGAGAGCACGGACGACCATCCCATGGGCCACAATGCTCTGCTGGGTGCAGAACTGGGCAGAGCAGGGAAGGAGAATCCTGTGGGGTGACAGCCAGGTGGGATCTGGAGAGTCCTCGTGGGGAGACAAAGGCAGGAGGGAGGTTCAGGTTGGACATTAGGAAAAATTTCTTCACAAAATGGGTGGTCAGGCCCTGGCACAGCTGCCCAGGGCAGTGGTGGAGTCCCCATCCCTGGAGGGGTTTAACAGCCCTGTGGGTGTGGCACTTGGGGACATGGGGCAGTGGTGGCCTTGGCAGTGCTGGGGGAGTGGTTGGGCTGGATGATCTTGAAGGGCTTTTCCAGCCTTAACGATTCTGTGATCTTTCCATGGCCGAGGAGGTGACAGATAACAGGACAAGGCGGGGGTGGCTGGTTCCCTGGGGTGGGGTTTCACACCTCCTGTCTGGGATTGCTCTGCACTCACATCCTTGGAGGACAGAGCATTTTCCTTTCCCAGCACCCAAACTTGTCCCCTAACCACTTGTCCACTTGTCCCCTAACCCCCATCCACTTCTCCCCTAACCCCCATCCCTCTGGTGTCCAAGGACTGTGGATTCTGCTCCCTGAACCCTGCTCAGCCACACGAGCTCGCCTGGGTCGCTGGGCTCCTGCCCGACTTGTGAGTCTGTCAGTCTCGGCGTTGCTGTCACTGATGGTGCCCAGGGCTGCTGCCACCAAACCTCCTGCCCTGATCCCCACCGCCCACGCGGCCCGGCCCGGGTGACAAGGAGGGGCTGATCTGTAAAGCAGCGCTGCAGGCGCGGAGCCGGGCGGAGATCGGAGCGGCGGGAGCAGCTCATGGGGCTGACTCAGGAGCCTCACATGGCCGGGAAGGGCTGTGCTGCCTCCAGCGGGCCACGCTGCCCGTGTCCCACGAGTCCCCGGGACCTGGGGTGTTCCCTGACTGTGGCCGTCACCCCGCAGGGCACTGGCCATGGCTGGTGCCCGGGGCCAGGAGCAGCGAGATGTCCCTGCCATGCTGAGAACATTCCTGGGCCTCTGTGCTCCTGCATCAGTCCCAGCCTGTACACAGGTGTCACCTGCATCCCACCCCACCTGCAGCCCCAGTGTGAGGTGCTCCCCTCCCTCCCGCACCCCCAGTGTGTGCTGCTCTCATCCCTCTTGCATCCCCAATCCTCGGTGCTCCTTTTCCCTCAACCCCCAGTGTATGGGCTCAAACCTCCCTTTGTGCTCCTGGTGCACAGAGCTCTCACACCCCCCCTGCCCCCCGGGACACGGCAGTCCCATGCCAGCACATCACAAGGGCTCCCACACTAGTGACATTCCCATTTCTCCCTATCCCCATCCCAAATGCCAGTGGCTCCCTTCACAGGCTGTGCTCTGGCTGCAGTTCTCATCTGAGCTCAGCCTCTTCCTCACCTCTGAGCAGCCCCAGAAACCATCCACACTCCCAGCTCATGAACCTCACTCCTTGTCCCTCTTCCCCCTTGTTCCCTCTTGTCCCCATTGTCACCTGCTCCTTTCCCCTGACTGGGGACTCCCCACCCTGGCCATATCCAACACACCCAGAGAGCTCAGGTCCCACCCACAGCCACACGTCCTCCGTTACCTCCCAGACTCATTCCCTGTCCCTCACAGCCCTTCCCGCAGCGAGGTGAGTTCCCCTGGTGCTGCGCCCCTGTTCCCATTCCCACAGGCAGTACCATGACATCACTGACACCGTGGCACACCTCAGTCCCTGACTCAGCGTCCCTCCTGGGACAGCACCTCTGCAACCCATCGTCCTTCGTGGAAGAGCACCCTCGTGACTCAGTGTCCTCTGGTCCACCCCAGGAGCTCCCTGTTCCCACCCTGGGACACAACGTGATTAGCTGGTCACATCCCTGCCACTCCTGGCATTCCAGGTGTGGCTGCACCACAACCCCCTGGCTTGGTGCAAACCCACCTGTCCATGTCCCCAAATCCCCCCGAGCACCTGCCCTGCCACCAGCCTGGCTGCCCAGATCACTCCTGTGAGGCTCAGCCCAGCTCCAGATCTCCTCCCTGGGACTCCCCTGTTCTGTCCCTGCATCTTGGGAAGTGACTGCCACCTCCTGGGAAGAACAAGGGACAGGCTGGGTGAGATCTAGTCAATAAAGCCCAGACTGAAGTCAATAAAGCCCAGCTCAGTAATAAGGTGCAAACTTTCACTGGAGCAGGAATTAATGAGTGGATTAGTGGCTATAAATAAACAAAGGATTTCTTGTGACTTGTAAAACATGACTCAGTGCTTCCGGGAAGGCTGGCTGCTCTCCAAGTGATCCCAGGGGAGTTTGGACTTTACCTGTTGAGGTTCATCCTGATGATCCTAAAGCACTTCTGGACATGTGGTGAGGTCAAGCCAACTCAACGCTGTCTGCACAAGGGCTGAGGTGGTATTTGGGTATCTGAATCCTAAAATGCAGTTTGTAACTTCCTCCACCAACTCCCAACGCTATGGATATTCACAAAGGAGGATGAGCTGCTGTGTTCAATTGCTGTTTTTTATTTTATCCCCAGGCTCTTGCAGTATTTCCTGGAGCCCAGTCCTTCCTTTCTGGGGGGCATCCCTGAATCCCAGCTCTGCTGTGAGCCCAACAGATTGCCATTTGCAGGAAGGATGGAGAATCCCTGTGCTGCTTCATCCCCCACCCATCCTGCCCAAATGAAGATTTGAGGGGGTCCCTGTGGGAGTGGAGCCAAAAAGGTCAAACCATTATCACTTTCTTGACTTGCGCTGAACCTGAGCCAAGCTTTGCCAATTCCGACTGGAACCAAATCACTAGACTTGGACCATGTCACACATCCAGGGAAAGCAAACAGAGAAGCTGCACAAGTGGTTTGGAGTGAGAGCAATGGAGTGGAAAGGTGTCAGTGGGTTGGGTGACGATGACCATGGGCTGAAAGTTCCTAGAATCCTAGAAAGGTTTGGGTTGGAAGGGACCCTAAAGACCAACTTGTTCCAGGCCCCTGAGTTCATCCATCCTAGAGCTCGATGACATCTTTGCTTGTTGTTGAAATGATGTCAACCCATGGCTCCTGGCTGTTGAGTCTTGCTCTCCCTTTGCCGAGGATTGCAGCTCTGGAGGACTTTGCCGGAGGATTGCATCTTTGGATTTCCTGGCTGGAGCCGCTCCTCTGAATGCTCTCCAGCCTGTACTGAACCAAATGACCTGGTTAGGCAGGCAGTGGTGGGTCTCTCCAAACTCACAGTTGCAGCTGGAAGAGGATGTGCAGTCAGAGTCCTGGAAAAGGAAGGGAGAGCAGCAGAGTGAAGGCTGCGGGCTGGGAGCTGCTCTGTCACAGCTCCTGGGAAGCACGTGTAAGGGAGGATACTGCAGGGAGCTGCCTGCTCCTCCAGAAACAGATCTAAGGGATTAAGTTCAGGGAGAGGCCAGGAATCTGGCAAAATGGAAATCTTGGGAATTATCTCAAGAACAAGGAGGAGGAGCCCAGACAGCGGAAACAACTTTAAATCATTCGAGACAGGGTGACAGGAATGTGTGGGCAGAGGCAGCACGGCCTGCTGGGGATGGCTGATGGATTTCCCAGGGTCCAAAGGAAAGGTGAAGGTGACCCATGGTGGTCCTGGTGACCTGTGGTGATCCCTGTGGTTCTGGGGAGGTGTGATCATGGCTGGGTCTGGGGTGGTTGCTTGGTTATCTTTGTTTTCTACATGCAGTGGGGAGTGCAGGTAAAGTTCTCCCACAGGGCCAAGCTCAGCCTAGGCTGGGCTGGAGGCACAGGGAGCTTGGATAAATCCCGTATTCCCAAAAGCCTGATGATGGGTTTTGTCTTACAGCACTTTGAACACTGGCTGAAGAAATTTCATCTGTGGATTATCTCAAGTAACAAACTGGGAGCTCACGTGTGTTCAAAGGGTGGGTTCAGCTCGAGTTCATGGAAGAAAAATCCACCAGGGATTATCACAGCCAAAGGCTCAGCTCTGGCTCAGGAGGTCCATGAAAAGTGCTGTAAGCTGGGAAGGAATTTGAGGCTGTGTCACCCTGTGTGGGTGCTGAGTTTCTGCTGTTGGGGTGAAGTGCAGGGGAGCCTCAGACACTGCCCCCCCCTCAGCGCAGAGCAAGGCAGGGAACCTCCTCCTCCAGCGCTTGGAAAGGCAGCTGGGAAGGACAAGTGTCTGACCTCGGCTGCAGGAACAGGTTTGACGCTTTGACAGGACCACGATTTTCCTGGCCTGTTATAATGTGTGTGCAGGTGTGGTTCCCAAAACCCTCAGCACCCTGGAATCCACAGACTCCACAGCCATGTGAGAAGCCTTGAGGGACCAGCTCAAAGTGAGCCTGACTTGCTGAAGAAATGATCTTTTAAAAAAGACACCCCACAACCCACCTCGGTAAGGGAGATGCCATAAGAGGAAACTCTCAGGCTGACCCTGGTGGAGAGCAGGGTCTGGAGGAGCCCCACAGAGGCTGGAGAGCAGGATCAGGGTCAGGGTCAGGATCAGGATCAGGGTCAGGATCAGGATCAGGATCGGGAGGAACCAGGTCTGATCAGCCTCAGCAAGGGAAGGACAATTGCTCTGCTGGTAGGACAAGGATTTGGGGGTCAAGGTGGCACAAAGTACCAGTGTCAGAGAAGATTTCTATGCCAGGACAGGGGGAATGGCTTCCCACTGCCAGAGGGCAGGGTTGGATGGGATATTGGGAAGGAATTGTTCCCTGGGAGGGTGGGGAGGCCCTGGCACAGGGTGCCCAGAGAAGCTGTGGCTGCCCCTGGATCCCTGGCAGTGCCCAAGGCCAGGCTGGACGGGGCTTGGAGCAGCCTGGGACAGTGGAAGGTGTCCCTACCCATGGCAGGGGTGGCACTGGATGAGCTCTGAGGTCCCTTCCAACCCAGACCATTCCACAGTTCTGTGCTTCTAAGCCACCCAGGTCGTGCTGATCACTCTCCACCGGTTCCTGAAGCCTTGGGCAGTGTGGGGGTCCTTGCTGTGACCTCCCACTCCCTGGTCAGGTGTGCAGTCCCCAGCCCCGGGTGCCTGCAGGCTCTGTGTGTAGCACAGATGCTCTGGGCCATGCCAGACCTTCTGTGTTTCTTGGCCCCCGGCTCCTTGGCCATCTCGCCAGGTATGTAACTATCCCAGCTATTTCCTGCTGTACTGCAAGAAAAAATGAAAAAATTAAATCATCCAAACTTTGGCCCTGTTTGATACAGATCCAGGCTGCAGCATTGCAGACGGATTGCGTGTGGTGGCAGTGCTGCCAGCACCTCGTGCCCTGCCTGTTCCCTTTGGCAAGGGGAGCATGAGGGGCTGCTATGGACATGGCCTGGAGCCAGCTCCCATCGCAGCCCGAGTGATTTATGGCCCGTGTTCCTGCTCCTGACAGGCACATCCTGGGATGCTGTGCTCCTGCACAGCCTGCAGAGAGGGGCTGTGGCTGTCTGGGGCTGTCACTGTCCCCTGGGCTGCCGCTGTCCCCTGGCAGAGAGGGGCAGCTCCCACCAGTGCTGCTGGCGGAGTCCGGGATGAGGAGGGACCCTCTCATTTCCCAGGGACTCCTTTATGTTTTCTGTCTCGTGATGGGTGCCGGGGGTCCAACATCCCAGGATTACACTTCATAATCCCACACTGGCAGCCCCTGATGCCCTGTTCCCAGGTGGGTGTGGTGAGTGCTGCCCTGTGCAGGGAGTGCCAGGCCATGCCAGGCTGGCCATTGCTCAGCACCTTTGCTGCCTGGGGCTGAGCTGGGGCTGCTGGGCTTGGCTGCGGGGCCCAGAGCGTGTCTTGAGAGCCTGAACCCCCGGGATGTGCAGCTCAGGGCAGCGCAGCCCAGCAGGTGCTCTGCTCCTGCTCTGGGACCAGGGTCACTGAGGAGATTTGCCATCCCTGGGCTTGTCCCCAGCTGCCCTCAGCAAGTGCGACATTGAGATATTGGTGGGAAATGGACACGCCAGTGGGGACACGGGCAATCACTGGAGACCTGATGGCCACTGGGATTGCTGTATTTTGAGCTGATGGGAGCAGTGGTTTCCTCAAGCCCTGCCAGACATCCCACGGGAAGGCCAGGACAGGCTGGAGGCAGGGCTGTGTCTCTGGGTGCTTCGAGGCTGAGGCTGGGATGTGGGACAGGGTATTTCTCCACGTGCCTCCAGATCCCCTCCTGCCAGCCCCTGGTGACAGGGGCTTGGTGTCCTGTTCCCTCCTGGCTGGGCCTTCAGCCTCCTGCTCATCCAGGGACTTCTGCACTTATGGGACGCACCCCAAGAGAGGGAATTGACTCAGGTCCCCTCCTGTGGCCAGAGCTGGGAAGCACCAGGGATGCATCTTAGCAGAGCTCCAGGACTGCAATAAAATCCCATCCCATCCCATCCCATCCCATCCCATCCCATCCCATCCCATCCCATCCCATCCCATCCCATCCCAAGCTGTTCTGGGACATGCTGGGATGTGTGGGATCCCAGACCTGTTTCCCCAGTCTGTGGGATCCCCCCCAGGCTGGCAGTGCTCTGCAGAGGTCGGGTGCCATAAGGACCCCGAAAAAGCACCCTGAGTGCCACCAGCCCCATTCAATTGTAGGCATGACCCCATGCCCCTGGCTCCTGCCATGGACCAGCTCTCCAGGGCTGTGTCCAGCAAGCAGGAGCTGGTGCCTGTGGAGGTATTTTGGGTTTTTTTCGGCTTTTTTCCCCAGCAGAGCAGGCAAGCCACAGTCTGGATTCCAGTTTGGCTGTAATTGTGCTCTTATCTCTCCCCCAGGGTCTGGTTTCACTCATGTCTGGGGTCTCTGTGAGTGAATGGATGTCTCCCTTAGGGCTGCTCCAAAGCTCTCCCTGCCTCTGCCCTCTCCCCCTTCCCATGCTGCCCTCGCTGCCCTCTGCACTTCCCTTGGCCCCGAGCCCCAAGCCCTGCAGGGCAAAGGAAGCACCTGCAGGCCTGGACCTGAGCGCCCCAGCAGCCCCTGTCCNGCTGCCGCTGTCCCCTGGCAGAGAGGGGCAGCTCCCACCAGTGCTGCTGGCGGAGTCCGGGATGAGGAGGGACCCTCTCATTTCCCAGGGACTCCCTTATGTTTTCTGTCTCGTGATGGGTGCCGGGGGTCCAACATCCCAGGATTACACTTCATAATCCCACACTGGCAGCCCCTGATGCCCTGTTCCCAGGTGGGTGTGGTGAGTGCTGCCCTGTGCAGGGAGTGCCAGGCCATGCCAGGCTGGCCATTGCTCAGCACCTTTGCTGCCTGGGGCTGAGCTGGGGCTGCTGGGCTTGGCTGCGGGGCCCAGAGCGTGTCTTGAGAGCCTGAACCCCCGGGATGTGCAGCTCAGGGCAGCGCAGCCCAGCAGGTGCTCTGCTCCTGCTCTGGGACCAGGGTCACTGAGGAGATTTGCCATCCCTGGGCTTGTCCCCAGCTGCCCTCAGCAAGTGCGACATTGAGATATTGGTGGGAAATGGACACGCCAGTGGGGACACGGGCAATCACTGGAGACCTGATGGCCACTGGGATTGCTGTATTTTGAGCTGATGGGAGCAGTGGTTTCCTCAAGCCCTGCCAGACATCCCACGGGAAGGCCAGGACAGGCTGGAGGCAGGGCTGTGTCTCTGGGTGCTTCGAGGCTGAGGCTGGGATGTGGGACAGGGTATTTCTCCACGTGCCTCCAGATCCCCTCCTGCCAGCCCCTGGTGACAGGGGCTTGGTGTCCTGTTCCCTCCTGGCTGGGCCTTCAGCCTCCTGCTCATCCAGGGACTTCTGCACTTATGGGACGCACCCCAAGAGAGGGAATTGACTCAGGTCCCCTCCTGTGGCCAGAGCTGGGAAGCACCAGGGATGCATCTTAGCAGAGCTCCAGGACTGCAATAAAATCCCATCCCATCCCATCCCATCCCATCCCATCCCAAACTGTTCTGGGACATGCTGGGATGTGTGGGATCCCAGACCTGTTTCCCCAGTCTGTGGGATCCCCCCCAGGCTGGCAGTGCTCTGCAGAGGTCGGGTGCCATAAGGACCCCGAAAAAGCACCCTGAGTGCCACCAGCCCCATTCAATTGTAGGCATGACCCCATGCCCCTGGCTCCTGCCATGGACCAGCTCTCCAGGGCTGTGTCCAGCAAGCAGGAGCTGGTGCCTGTGGAGGTATTTTGGGTTTTTTTCGGCTTTTTTCCCCAGCAGAGCAGGCAAGCCACAGTCTGGATTCCAGTTTGGCTGTAATTGTGCTCTTATCTCTCCCCCAGGGTCTGGTTTCACTCATGTCTGGGGTCTCTGTGAGTGAATGGATGTCTCCCTTAGGGCTGCTCCAAAGCTCTCCCTGCCTCTGCCCTCTCCCCCTTCCCATGCTGCCCTCGCTGCCCTCTGCACTTCCCTTGGCCCCGAGCCCCAAGCCCTGCAGGGCAAAGGAAGCACCTGCAGGCCTGGACCTGAGCGCCCCAGCAGCCCCTGTCCCCTGGGCAGGGCACAGGACACTGGTGGGATGGTGGAGCAGGACACGGGCTGAGGAGGGGCTGGGCCCAGCAGGGAAGGGCTGCTCTGTTTCACCCGGGCCCAGAGGTGACAGCTGTGGCCTGCAACACAGGGAATGCCTGAATTTGTTCTGATGGAATATTTTTCCCCTACGACGGTCACAAAACGTGGGAACGGAGCAGCGGGTGGGACTTTGCTCTTGGACATGTTCAGAATGTGAAACATCATCACCTCGGACCTGGGGGAGGGGGCTGGGCCGGACACCTCCACAAGGCCTCTCCCACCTCAGGCACCCTGGAATGTTCTGACTGTGCACAGCAATGCCTGTGACAGTCTCTGAGGGGCTGAGGCTCTGGGAGACAGCACCAAGCAGGGCTGTAGAAGAAGGTCCAAATCATGAATGCAGTTTGCAGAAAAGAAGAGCAGAAGATGCAGAATGGGTCTGCCCTGGGAGCTTGGCCTCCCTGCTGAGCTCTGAGCTGTTCACTGCAGGCTCTGGTCAAAGCTGGGACATTTCCCTGGGATGTGACCCTCGTCTGGCTCCAGCACCTGACCCGGCACCAGGATGGCTCACGGAGCTGATGGAGCTGCACAGCTTCTCCCAGCTGCCAGAGCAGGCTGTGACAGGCTGATCCCAGATATGGTGCCTGCTGCCCCAGGGATGGTCCCACTGCCCCATCGTGGTGAAGGCTCCTCTTCCCTCACTGTCCTCTCCTGATCTCAGGGTCACTTCCCTCAGTTTGGTTTCTCAGACCCTCAGAGGACGTTCCCCAGGGACCAGCCTTGGGATCCCAGGATTCAAGGGCTTCACTTTGCTGCTTTCACATCTCCCTGTTCAACAGCAGCCCAGCCCCCCTGGTCCCAGCATCCTCAGGGCTTGGGAATGGCCCCTGACCCCCGCCCAGGATGGCTGGTGGTCACACAGACCAGGACACATCCCTGTGTCCCCAGCAGTTCCCAGGCACTGCTCCACATGCTGGGCCAGAGCTGGTGTGACACTGCTTGGGACACTGAGATGCGTGTGGGTGCTAATCTTTGGGGCCATCAGGCCAGGCACTGAACCAAAATCCAGCTCTAATTGGCCTCCTCCAGTAATTCTTCCTGACAAAACAATTAAGTTTCTCAGGCAAGAGATGTTCTTTGCAAATGGTCCGTGCCAGATGCTTTTGCTTTTTTTATCTGTGGTATTTAAGGATCTTTTCCTAATACTCACTCATTATTTTATGAGGCACAGACTGGTTCTTCCTGCCCTTTTGAAGCTCAGTATCACACTCATGTTTGTTTGTTGACTCAGGGCTTCCCTAACTGCATGTGAGGGTTTTTTTGTTTCATTTAAAAAAAAAAAAATTCAAATAAACATTCTTGATTTGTAAAGGGCTGGGCCCTGTGAGACAGGGCAGGGAACGGGATGGGCTCCAGCCCTCCCAAGCCTGCAGAGGCTGTGTGTTCTGCAGTGGGACTGAGGTCAAAGCTGGAAAAACTTGCAAGGCGGGATCACAGAGCAGGGCCCCTGCCAGACATGTGGAAAACATGAGATGGGGGTGGCTGCAGTGGGGGCATGGGCTGGCACTGCCCACGGTGCCCCTTTCATCCCTGCCCACCCCTGCAAATCCTATGGCTTCTGGGGGGCCCACAGTCCTTTGTCCCCTCACCTGGGAGCTTTGTGACTCCACCTTCCTGCCACCCACTTTTAGTGGCTCCAGTTCCTCCTTTGGGGGAGCCCAGCCCTCGTTTCCCCAGCCTGGGCCCACGGAGGCTGCACGAGTTGTGCTGGGGTTCTGAGGAGCTGCTCGTCCGAGGTGTGCTGGGATTCTGAAGAGCTGCTCATCCATGTGCTGCCCACACCTGCCCCTCCTGGGGCCCTGCTCCCAGTGGTGTTTGCCCCATCCCCACACCCCTCCCACCTGCACCAGTCTCAGGACTGGTGTTCCTGCTCCCAGGAAAGGGAGCAGCCCTGGGGAATGGTTCAGCACTGGTTCTGCTGGGAGCAGCACCCCAGGGAGGCTGGCAGCTCTTGGAAGTGGAGTATTACAGGAACAGAAGAGCATCTGGACAGGATGTGGTGTAGGGTGACACCAGCTGGGTTTTGGGGTGCCTCTGTACTCTCTGTAGGGTGACTGGGCACAGTGCTGGGTATGCCCTCATGGTCTCTGACATCTTGCCCAATGACTCCAGCACTTCTGGCTGCTCTTGCAGAGGATCTGGGCTGGGGTGGGTGTTGTTTGATCAATGAGATCCCAAGTGTTACCTTGCCTGGCCTTTCTGGAGCCAGGAGGGTGTTTGGGGATGCTGAGGAGGGCAGGGTGGGGTTCTGGGGGAGAACGTCAAGGGGGAGCACAGCTAGGGTGCAAGGTGTGGACTCGACATGAGTGGGCCCACAGCAGGTCCCAGCCCTCCTGTGCCACCAGTGCATCCCCACGGGGAGGGGACAAGCAGCTGTGGAGAGGGGGTGGTGACTCCCTCCCCGTGTGTCCATCACACAGCCCGGGGGCTGCGCTGGACGGAAGGAAAGCCCAGGTGTCCGAGGCTGTGGCAGGTGCTCCCGCGGCTCGGAGTGACCTCTCCCAGTGGGCTCCGGCCCAGCGATTCGGTCGCTCCATAAATCTCCCTTCCTCTGCCGCGCTCACCACGGCGAGGCAGCCCTGACTCAGGGCTGGGAGTGTCCAGCTGCGGCCGCTATCTCCGTGGAGGAGCCGTGTGTGAGGGTGCCAGCATTTCCAGGCGAGAGACAATCGGGCTTTATTTCCCTGCCACATAGGAAAAATAATAAACATTCCTCGGGTTTGTTTTCAGGCTGCTTTGCGGAATAAATCTCAGACTGTTGTTGTTTCCCCGGCCTCCCTGGTCCCACAGAACTGCCTGTTCTCACTCTGTGAGTCACCGACGCCTGGCGGCACCTCCGAAATCCCGTGCGGTGCCCGGCGCTGGTCCGTGCCAAATGTGCTCTGGACACCTGGAGCAGAGCTGCTCCACATCCACAGGAAGCTCAGCTTGGCACAGGTGTCTGTCGGGATCCACGAGCCCCCTGGATACCTCTGCAGCCTGGACAGCCCTGGTCACCTCGTCCTCTGGACCTGGGTCTTCCTCCGAGGGCCCGAGTCCAACAGCATCTCCAAGGAGAAGGGGCTGTCCCAAGGGACAAGGACTCTCCAGGAGGAGACCAGCTGGAGCCTGTGGCCATTTCCATCCCCTCTGCTTCAGTGGGAACGAGATCTAAGGGATGGCCTCTGTCCTTCTACCTGTGGGAACATCTGTCAGCAGCACCCATTTGGAGTAGTGGGATCTGGCCCCTTCCCACACGGTGCAGGAAGCTTGGCCTGATTTTGACCCTCGTTCTGGAGATGTGGCTCCATGGGGAGGAGGTGCCCACACCCCTGCCCTGGCGGATCCCCATGGAGGCATCCCGCTGCTGTGGGAGCTGTGTTGAGAGGGAGTGGTCTGTGGAACGGGCTGGGAGCCAGGTTCACACCACTGCTGATGCACCAGCTGGGTAACCTGGGCTGGGAGACAGCCAGAGCTGGACTGGCACCTCCTGGAGCAGCAGATCTTGGTGTGACCTACAAGCAGGGATGACCCACATCACCTTCAAAGTGTGCCCAGTGCCAGTGCGGCACTCAAACCTTGTCAATGTTCCTCCCACAAATGATCCCACCATGGAAGACCACGGAGGCCCTGGAGCATGGTGTGGGCAGAGGGCTGACCCCAGGCTGGGTGGTGCCTGCTGTGAGTGACTTGTGCTGATGAACTGAGCCCCTTGGCACAGGTTTGGGGCACCTGAGTATCCGAGCATGTCCCACGAGGCGGAATGGAACAGGAGAGTGTCCAGTGTGTGCACGTGGTGGGATGGTGACCTCAGCCACAGCCACTCACGAGTCCCAAAAATAGCTGGGTTTAGAAACACGAAGTCTGCTTGTGCCGCTGCCCAACATTCATTGCAAATGTAGTGGCAGCTCAGTCCAGTGAAACTATGGCCAGAAACAGCGTGAGTTTCGGCAAACAAACCGGCTCCAGGAATGAAGGTGGCTGGGAGGGACTCAGGGCCCAAGGCTGCCAAAAACGTGGCGAAGGATTCTGAGGTGAATAATGAATAAAAACCCCAGCCTCAAAGGTAAAGTTTTTAAGTGCCTCACAAGGAGGAAAAATGGGATGAGGGATGAGGAATGAATGAAACGCTATTGCCAGGAGGGGCTGTTCAAGCCCTGGAACAGCTGAGAGAGGCTGGATGAGCACTGTGACCCTGGGCAGCAGCTGCTCGGGGAGATGCGCTGGCTCAGCCCAGGGGCAGGACAGGAGCTGACATCTCACTGATGGCCCTGGATTCCAAAAGCAGCCCTGCAGGCAGCTGGGCTTCTCTCATTAGACAGGGTAGTTCAGGTGAAATGTGATTGCAGCTTGCAGGAAAGGCACTGAGAGGGTAAGTCATTCCCTGGAGATGCCGGGTAGAGGCTTAAGGGCTGTGCTGTGCAGTCAGCAACACAAATTCTCCAGAGTTTCTAAAAGTCAGACAAGAACTGATCTGTGCACAGAGCTCAGGACACTGCCAGGGTAAGGAGTGAGGGGGCTCTGCTGGTGACAGGTGAATTCCTAGGCTCAGGATGGGGGATCCGTACGCACCGGAGAGCAGCATGGCTGTGCTCGCCTTGGCCATCAGTGGAAACAGTGTTTATTTGGACATCTGAAAGGTCAGTTTGCTAAAATTCGAAACAATTGCTGGCGTGACCGACTGGGACTGTAAATTTAGAGTGGGAGGTGTTAGCAAAAACTGGGACTCATTCAAGGACATCTCAACAGTGCCCCAAAAGCCATGATTTCATAGCCCAAAATAATTCTCCCAGGGAAGAAGCTGTCAGAGGCGGTTTGGACGTGTAAGTGTGGTGGCCTGCAGCTGCAGGGGGAGGACTACGCTGCCCGAGTGCTGCAGCAGGTGGGAACCAGGCAGGGGCCTGGCCGGCATCTAGGGCAGAGGCAAGGAACTGAACGAAGGCCAAAGTGTTGACTTTGTTTTGCTGTCTTGGAGAGGGCAGCGTGCCTTCCCCTCTTCTTCATCCTTCTGCCTCAGCCATGGTTTCTGGAGGGGTGACTCATGCTGACAGGCTGTGTCACGTGGTGGGGAGGCTGGTGGTGTGGAGCTGAGCGGCCATCGGATGGGAAAAGAGACCTTGGTGGCACGTCCTGGGACAGCAGGATGATGGCAGCTGGTGAAGGCCTTGGGAGGGATCTGCCTTAGACCCAGCAGAGCACCCAGGGTCCTGGCTGGGCTGCTCCATCCACCTGGGAGAAGCTCCAGCAGATTGTCTGTGGACAGAGACAGGAGAGGGCTGTAGGAGTGGTGATGGAACACCCAGGGTTGGCAATTCAAGCAGAGTCCATCTGGCCCATGGGACACTCCCATCTGTCCTGGAGGAGACAACTCCAACACAGAGGAGGTTTCTGCTGAGAGCCTGGTATGTGTCAAAACCCAGGGTCCAATGCATGGGCTGGAGAAGGAAGAGCACCTCAGGGAGGATGAGGAACAGGGAGGCCTCCAGTGATGTACAGAACTGCTGGTGGTAGGAGGGGAAGCCAAAGAAATCAGTGAGCTGTCGCTGGCTGATGGCAGTGAGAAGCCTTTGAGAACATACATTTAGGACAACCAAGGGAAGCTAACCCCAAATCCCAGCCCTACGTAAAACAAATGGGGCCTAATTCTAACAAGCAAACCCGTCAGTGTTCAACAAACGACTCCACCCTGTGCTGGGTCAAAGCAGAGAGACACGTTCGATCCTGGCAGGGTAAAGTAATTAAATCTGTAATGAGGGAGACCGGGGTAAAGCATTACATCTGTGACAAGGGAGGCTGTGCAACCACAGACCAGGCCCAGTTCACTGATACCCTGGAGCTGGGAATGAGCTGCTGGAAGAGTCCCTGAAATGCTGACACTGACATTGAACAAGTCTTGGAAAGACCGGACAACACTGAGGGCTTGGATACCAGCCATGAGCCAGGGCTTGATGGCCCAGGAGGGGGCCATGTAGCTGGACGTGGTTGTCCACTCGTCACGGACCCTGGTCCCAGGGGCTGGGAATGAACGGCAAGATGCAGGGCGTAGTTTGTCCCACTTGCTCGGAGGAGCCTGGGCGGTGATGTCACCCTTTTTATAGGTACTTGCACATAAAGATATTTCCTGGTGGGGGACGCTTTGGGGAGCGTTGACAAATGCACGCCACGGTCCACTGGCTGCAAATCTAATTTAGACAAACTCAGCCTTGAAACAAGCTGCAGTTTCCTACTCTTTGGGGGTCACCAGGCACTGGAGGAGATTCTGGATCCTGGGAGGATTCACCACTGCCTGGAACTCTGCTGCACAAGGTTTTTCTGTGAGTCAGGCTCCGGGCCAGGCTGTAGGAGAAATCCTCCAGGTAAACTTTGCTGGCAAGGACCAAATCAAGGTATTCATCCCATTCCTTTGTGGCCCTTGTGGGAGCCAGCTGGTGTGTGTATGGCTCCTTAGAATATCAGAATCACTGAATCACTGAGGTTGGAAAAGCCCTCTGAGATCATCAAGTCCAGCCACTCCCCAAGCACTGCCAAGGCCATCATAACCCACGTCCCCAGGTGCTGCATCCACACATCTGTTAAACCCCTTCAGGGGTGGGGACTCCACCACTGCCCCAGGCAGTTCTAATGCCTGATCACCATTTCTGTGAAGATGTTCCCCCCAATTATCCAGCCTGACCCTCCCCTGGCACAGCTTGAGGCCATTTCCTCTTGTCCTGTCCCTGTTCCCTGGGAGCAGAGCCCGACCCTCACCCTCCGACTGCCCCCTCCTGTCAGGGCTTTGCCGTTTGGTAGGGGGCACCCAGCTAAGAAAGGAGCAGAGTGCTCACAGGAGAGTGGGTCCAGTTCCATGTCCAGCAGCAAAGAGCTGCTCAGACCACAGGCCACCCACAGAGGACCATGAAACCAGGACGTTGGTGGACATTGGATATGATACAGGAGATAGATAAGACAGTGCAGAGGGATGGAGGTTGTTATGGGATAGAGGTCTCAGCCACCAAGGGTGATGATACAGACAGGCAGCAGACGATGCTGGGGACAAGGGTACAGCTGGTGGCACTGACACCACCTGCGTGTCTGCAGAAGGAGCTCACTTTGTGTGTGAGAAGTGTTCTCTCACCTACCCGGAACCACCCAGAGGATGGCACAGGCAGGATCAGGATCTTTTCCCAGGACACCCAGGATACACTTGGATGCTTGCTGCCCTTCTGCCTGGGGGCACCCTTGCAGTCCCACCACTGCCCACTCCCTCCTCCTCTGCTCCATCCTCCCCAAACCCAAGGGAGAATGTGCTGATTCTGTACAGCCCTGTGGCTGGGGCACGTTTCTCCTCCACCTCGTGGGTGCCCCTTCCTGCAGGAGCTCTGGGGAAGGGGAGGGCTCTGAAGAGGCCATTTCCATGCCAGAATAATGCTGGGCATTTTGCCTGGTGCCATTTGCACAGCTCGTGCTTTGGCCAGTCCCCAGAGCCATCCAGAGCTTTGTTTCCGTGGCACTCATTCAATGGGCAGGAGGCAGTGAGCGAAGAAAATAGACCCTGAGAGGAGAGCAGATGAGAAACCACATCCTGGAGGGGAGGGGATGTATCAGAGCAGTACACCTGAGCCCCAGGGCACACTCCGTGGGAAGCACTGAATCATGGGCATTGGATCCACAGCACTGGATCATTGGCTGGCCCTGAATCACCCCAGCAGTGGGGTCATGGACCTATTCCCTATTCCCTATTCCCTATTCCTTATTCCCTTGGGGATGGGATCAGATGAGCCTCAACTGCCAGAGATGGTACCAGCTGCTTTGAAGCTCTGCCCAGCTCCTGGGAAGATGGCCTGGCAGCATGGGGAGGGACTGTGTCTCTGAAGAGTTCCAAACCAGGTGGTGGCCTCAGGGAACAAGTGTTGGGGAAGATTCCTTTTGTCTCAGCACTTCCCAGGTTTGTGAAAGGGTTCTTGGGGTGCTGGGCTGGTGGTGGCATCCGTGCTGGCTCACCCATGTGGAGGCAGCTTCCCACCGTGCCTGTGTCCCTGGGTGAGGGAGCTGTGCTTGGGATGGGACCCGAGGTGGTCTCGGTGGCTCCCGCTGAGGCTGAGCTCCCGAGGGTTCGGGCTGCAGCCCTGGGTGCCTGCCCAGCTGGGGCTCTCAGCTCCGTCCCCTGCACCTCCCCGGGGAGCTGCTCCACAGCTCCCATCTATCCCCTTCCAGCCTCGGGAGAGGTGTCCACTGCCCACTCTATCTCACTGTCTGGGAATTTCTCCTGAGACTTTGTCTACATTTTGCTGTCCTTATTTGCACCTCTTTATGCTCATTTATACCCTTACATCGTCTCCTCTTCCCCTTGGTGCATCCCCTTCCCTCTGCCAGCTATGCTCAAGGCCCCTCCCGGACCTCTTTTGGTGGCCCTGGGGCCATTGTCCAGCATGGGTGAGAAGGGCCATCCACTACCGGACCCCCCTCCCTGCTGACCCCCATCCCCAGAGCTGATCTCTGACCCCACCTCCACTCCCAGCCAGTTTCTCCCTGCCCTGCTCCACACTGGCCACCAGGTCCCTCACCCTGCAGGCTTGTCCCTGACTTGTCCCCAGCTGCAGCCCTTGGTTTTGAGCCTGTTTTTGGCTTTCCATCTGTTCGTGAGCTAAGGCCAGGGCCAGCTGGGTACCTGCACTCCTGAAGTAGGTGCAGCCTCTACGTGTTTGCCTGTTTCTCACCCCTCCTTGCAGCTCTGGGGTAACATCTGGATTCCTTGTGTCCAGCCCCTATCTGATGTGCCACATCTGGATTCCTTGCATACAATCGCTGTCTAACAGGCTGTCTGGCTTCCCAGCATGTGATTCCTAGATAACAAGTCACTCCTGGATTTCCTACATGTGATTCTTGGATAACATGGCATATCTGGATTCCTTACATTCAATTCCTGGACAATATGGCACATACGCTCTCTGGCCAAGACTGGGGCTGGAACAAGACTTTCTCTTTACAGTTTAAAGGATTTCTTTTTTTTTTTTGGAGAAAATGAAGCTTTGACCTGAATTCCTGGCTGCCTCACAAAATCTCTCTTCTACCTCGGCTTTGGCTGCTCTTGGCTGGGAGCCTGGCTGGAAAACAAAGATCCTATCTCCCCCCACCCCCTGGGCTTTGGGACTGCTGGCGGTGGACACGCCGCCCCTCGCCAATCAGTGCTTACAATAATATTTTTCTCTAGGATTGAGCTTGGAATAACTTTGTTTTGACATAATCTGAACTAATGTCTCCCCGGCAATGACAGTAAACACTCGACAATAAGTGTCAGCGCAGCCCTGGAGCTCTGCACAAGGGGCTCCAGCAGCTGGACAGGAGGGAGAGGGGACAGGGCACAGCCTCAGGGAAGGGCCTGGTGATGGCAGGGTGGACCAAAGCCCCAGAGGTCCACTTCTCACCCTTCTCCCCCCCAGCCAAATCCCTCACTCGCTCTGCAGAGGGTGATGGAAAATGCAGCCCGGGGCCGTTGCTAATCAGTTCCTCGGGCACCAGGAGTTATTGTGTCTGCACTGGTGGCAGCTCCAATTTAAACACTGTCACTGCACTATTAATGGTCCTGGCACTTGCTGACTCCAGAGCTCAGCCTGGGACCCAGCAGCAAGAATGTTTGTGAAGCCCTGCAAGAGCCACTGAGCTTCAGTCCCTGTCCTGTGCCGGCCGTGCCCTGATTCCTGCTGGAGCTGGTGTGCTTGGGGTGCCCTGTGCTGGCACAGCCCACCCAGGCAGGATTCCTCCCCATGCCCTCCCTCCCAGGAGAGGGCCCTGGGTGGTCTCACCTTCATGATATCAAAGCAGCTGGACATGGGCATGGACATGGACATGGGGAACCAGGCATGGACTTGGGCATAGATCTAGACCTGGGCATAGATCTGGACCTGGGCATGGATCTGGACTTGGGCACAGACCTGGACACAGGGAACTGGGCATGGGGAACTGGACATGGACCTGGACATGAGCCTGGATCTGGACCATGACCTGGCATTAGCCCTGGGGTGATGCATGGGCATCTGAGCTCTCCACATGTCCCAGAGCCTCTGGTACTTCTCCCTTCCTAATTTAATTCCTGCGCTGTGCTGGTCCTGTGATTCCATCTGCCATAGGATCCCTGATCCCAAACAGACACTTCTCAGGCCCCTTGTGATTTGTTTCATGAGCCATCAAAGTCTGTCCAAAGGCTGAAGCCACTGGCAGGGTCTGTCTCTCTCCCTCACCTGGAGAGCTCTGTTCCCCTGCTGGTTCCCCTCGACCCCAGCTGCACCTCCTCATCTCATCATACCCAGTCCTGAGAGCTTCCTGCTGGTTCAGTCTTGGGGACCAAGGAGATCATCCTCCCTCATCCCTCTCTCCTGTGAGCCAGACATCCCTCTCTGCCGGCCTGATCCTCACAGCAGCAAACAGCAGTGACTTCAAACCCCAGGGATAAGGACACCTGAGGGCAGGTGACATCACTCGACCAATCCCTCCCTCAGCAGGGTTTGTGCTCCCTGGAAAGGCAGAGCTGCACTGGGAGATCCACCAGGGCGAGCAGGACTTCAGGCTGCTAAACACGGCTTTCCTGGGGACCTGCAGGCTCATCTCTGCTTCTTCCTGGGGACCATGGGGGTTCCCACAGCTCAGGAACTGTGTCATCCCTGCCTGGGCACTCAGCACTACAGCAAGGAGTGTGTACACCAGTTCTGAACATCTCCCAGGGGATCTGAGCTGGTCTCAGCATCCTCTCCTTGGGTAGAGTGAGAGCTGCAGCTCCTCTGCTTATTCTGGAAGATCACGGGTTGCCCACATTGTTTTTTTCATGGATGAAACCATGTGCTGGGTATTGGGGCAGAGAAAAGGAGCTGAGGAACAATATATGGAAGACTTTGGAACATCAGTGGAGTGAGCCCTGGAGGGCTGGGAGATGGATGGATGTGCCTGATGTGCTTGGTGCCAAGGACAGCAGGAAACGCCTGCCTTGGGCTGTGTTTCATGCAAAGAAAGCAAAGGGGAATTGCTCAGGGTGGATGCAAAAGGGGCACATTTTATAACTGCAGATCCATGAGCTGCTCCAAGTCGTCAGGGCAGAGGTTGGGAGTTAAGGAGCCATGTCCATGCTTTGCAGAAAGGAGCTCTTCACTGGTCATGCCCCATCCCTGGCAGTGTCCAAGGCCAGGTTGGACGGGGCTTGGAGCAACCTGGGACAGTGGAAGGTGTCCCTGCCCATGGCAGGGATGGAATGGGATGACCTTTGTGGTCCTTCCAACCCAAACCATTCCATGATTCTGTGAAGTTGCACCATGTGTCCTGTCTGAGTGCATGTTCCCAGCAGGAGGAACAAGGGGGACAGGCATGCAGGGACAGTGTGAGCTGAGGTCCCTCTCATCAAGGGAATGGTGGGCTCCCAGAAAAGCCTAGGACCTGTCTGGGTGGCCTTATTCATCCCTGTCTCCTTTTCTTTCCTCTTTGTCATGTTCTAGGAATCCTTTTATCCGTGTGTTTGTTTTTCTTTCCCTCTCCTTGCAGATGCTCAGTAATTCTTTGAACATATCAGATGGATTTGTGTATCCCTGTTCTGTGGATTCCCCATAGAGGAAAACAGGCACCTCTGGAGCAAGTTGCACATTGGCCTGAGGTCATGTCTAAGGCAGCCTGGCAAAGTCCCTCTGGAATGCTCACTCTGAGCGTGGGGCAGGCGAGGGAGGGTGATGCTGCACATGGGAGCTGTTTCCAAAGCCAGGAGGGACAGTGGGTGCTGACAGGATTAAACACTGCGGCACAGAAAGGATGAGGCAGCGCTGGCTGGGGAGTGCGAAAGCCTGGGGCCATGGTGGAGCCATGGACAAGTCTGGCAGCTCCTTTGGAAAAGTGTATTTAGAGACCTTCCTTCCCTGGATGCCTTGTGGAGCATCAGATGATGACTGTGGGGTGTGGGTTTTCCTGCAGGCCCACCTCCCCTCCGAGGCCAGCCTGGCCCAGGAGCGCCGGAGCGTTGTCTGCCCAGGGTGAGTGTCACACACCAAGTCCTGAGGGAGCCTCTCACTTGGTGTCTTGCTCATCCAATGTTCCCCTTAAATGTCTGAATGAAGATGTGCCCCAAAGCCAGACTGATCCCTCAGAAAGCCATGGACACGCAGGCTCTCCAAACATTGTCCTTCCCGTGCCCAAAACCAGCCACTTCCCACCTTGTGGGTGCTGTGTCATGTCCCTGAGGGACAAGTTTGTGATGGATCAGGCAAGGATCCTTTCCAAGTGCCCAATCCTGGCCTGCTGGGGCAGAGGGAATCTTCTCTGGGACGTGGGCAGCCTCACTGTGCTGCTCTGTGACCCAGCCCGTCTCTCACACCCTGACCCTTCCTCCTTCCCAACATCCAATTTTTCTCCCTCCTGGGAGTCCCTTCCAGGACCTTCCCTTCCAGGCTGGTCCTGCATCACCCATCACCTGCTCAGGGCAGGGACCACCTGCCCTGTGTGGGTGGGGGACGTGGTGGTCACTGTGACACAGGACAGTAACTCTGAGGTCCCTCCCCGGAGATTTTGGTGAAGCAGGGAGGACTCGAGGCTGTGCTGGGGCTGGGGGAATGTGGGAGCAACACTGTGTGTGGAGAGCCAGGAGGGTGAGCGTGGTCCTGGGGGACAACAGCAGCCGTGGTCACAGCATTCCTGAGGTGGCTTCAGGAGGGACCCATGGATGGGCCTGGAGAGACAAGTCTAGAGCTACAGTGGGGAAGGAAAAGGAACATCACTGCAATCCTGGCAAATGCTGGTGCAAGAGATATTTTTGGATAAATATTTACTCTGAAGACTTCCATCTTCAAGGACTTCCAAATTTTTGGTGGCAAAATATAGAGGTTCTCCTGCCTGCCATGCTGAGCAGACTTCACTGTCCCAAACAGGTGACCAGGAGGAGGAAAAGGACAGACCTGCCATCCCTGCCACCCCACCATCAGTCCCAGGGGTGGGACAGGCTTGGGGCTGGCCAGAGGCTTCCAGGAGCAGCTCTGTGGCCCCCTCCTTCCCACAGCCACGTGCCAGCACAGCAGAGCAGAACCCCTGCAGCAAGCAGGGTCCCCAGAACCCTGGAGGCCCTTCTGCAGGGCCCTTCCCCTCCTGCCTCCCCGAGGGAGCAACGTGAGCAGCATCCAGGAGCTGCCTCTGCCCGAGTGCAAAGGAGGCCTGAGGACAGGGATGGAGTGGGGGGGAGCAGAGGGAGGCAGCACAGAGGAACAATTGAAAAGAGGAAAAAGGAAATCCTCCTGGAGCTGTGAAAGTGTTTTCCCAGACTGTCTGGCCGCTCCAATGACCTCATTCTCCGAGGTGCCGTTAACTGGGCTGGAGAACAGGACGTCCAGCCCTTCCAGCCCCTATGCCCGGTCATCTGCACAGCCCCTGTGCCCAGCAGCCCTCCCCAGCCCCGCCCTGCCCCTGAGGAGGTTCCCAGTGCCCAGGCTCGTGCCAGGGGTCGTTAACCAGGGTTAACAAGACCCAGACTTCCATGAGTTCATCTCAACTGCTTATCCTGGAAACCCCCTCTGCAAAAGCAGTGATGTGTGCACAGATCTGGAGTGGGGACTGGCACCAGAGTCCCGGGAAGAGAGAGAGCCTGGCTCTGAGTTCTGGGATCCTCCCTGGGGTACAAGTGGCTCCTGTGACAGAAAAGGCATGAGGGACTGCGCACTGTGTGGGTGCAGGAGCAGGAGCCAGAAGCCGGAGCTCAGGTGGCTGGGCTGGGTGGGAGAAGCAGGACGGTGCATCCATGGTGATAAGGAACTCACAGAGCTTTCCTATTCCATGCACAAATTCCAAGGGGATGTCTCCTGCTGGGTCAATGTTTTAACTGAGATAATGGAGGTCTGAATAATGGATCCCCTTCAGGATCATCTCTTCTATAAAGCTGTGGGCACCAATGAAAGCTTTTTTCACATCCTTCCCTGGAGAAATGGTATGGGTAGGAAGAAAAAACAGCAGGGCCTCTCCTGCCACATATTTGCCCAATTAAAAAAAAAATTAAAATTTACAGAATCACAGAATGGTTTGGGTTGGAAGGGACATTAAAGATGAACCTGTTACAACCCCCTGCCATGGGCAGGGACACCTTCCACTCGCCCAGGTTGCTCCAAGCCCTGTCTGACCTGGCCCAAATCCTTAAAAGCTCCCTCAGAAAGCCACTAGCTGTCGTTCAAATTCACCTGCTTCACACATCAGGAAGGGATGAAGGACAGACACAAGATTGCATCAGCCTTGCAAAATCCAAACACCAAGTAAGTACTTGGGAGCTCTTTTATTTAGCAGAGAAATTAAAATAACGAGACCCAGAGGCTGGGAGTGAGAGCTAGGCCTGCTCAAGTGTAGATTAGCACATATTTCAACACTGACTGTGACTGGAACTAATTGCAGAGAGCAGAGGTTGAATCCTGCTCCGTAGGAAGCCTGGCTGCCTTTCCAGCAGAGGGGCTTAAGCCAAGAGATCATTCCCGGTCTTGATGGTCACAGGACAACACTCTCAGGCCCCTGATGTCCAAGCCATGTTTAGGTCTCATGGCCTTGAATTTGGCACATCTGAAAGATGCCAAGCACAGGTCAGTGTCCTGCAGCTGCCTGGTGCCTCCAGACCAGTGGTCACCTCCCGTCTTCTGGGCTCTCCTTCCCTCCCCAGGCAAAGTGGGGGTATTTTTAAAGTAGGAAAAGGTTTCTGTGGGTTTTATGTTCCTATTAGAGAGGCCATTGTCAGAGCCAGGCCCCTGGGACAGGGGCTGGAGTGGGAGAGCTGAAATGTAAAACAACTGGAAGCACAAAGTGTCTGAATCAAGGTTTTTTACTTTTGTCTTTCAATAATTAAAGGAGCTTCTATTTGCCATCAGCATTGCTGATAAATACTCTCCAAAATGCCAAATGCCATGTCCTTGTAGCTTTCTTTAAAGATAAGAGAGGATTTCCCATGGCATTGGATACTCTGTTCCCACTCCCACTGGGAGCCTTTATCATGGTTTTAGTGCCATATTTGTCTGTTCCAAACTCCAAAAGCTCTTGGTATCTTGGTACTTGGCGTTTTGCTCTGGGATCTCAAATGCTAGGGACTGATAATGGCATTTTTTTGTGGGGGAGTCTCATCAAATTTTCCTTCAGGACAGACAACAGCTCACAAAGCCAAGGAGTCCTCCTGGGAGGTGTTCTGTCAACCCTGAGCCATGTCCTGACCGCAGTTTTGGGTTGGAATGGCAGTTTTGGGTTAAAGCAAATTGCGGCACTGCTGACAGCACTCGCAGGCCACTCGCATCCGTCGGGATAATCGTGGAGTTATCCCTGTCTCATCCGTGCAGAGCCACTGCTCTGGATGGAGTCTCATTTCCTTGTCTCCATTTTTATTCCCGGGTGTCACTTTGCAACCCCCTTGTACAACTTCCTGGAATGTTTTGCAATTAAATGAGAAACACTTGGGGTTTGCCTACGAACGAGGGTGATGAAGACAAGATTTTCAGACAAATAACAGATGCCAGCTGGTCCCAGTGCCCCTGTACTTGGGGTTTTTTTCAGGATTTCTTAACCTTCTCTGTGACAGTCTTTGTGCTTTATTTTTTGAGTATCTTCTTTTAATCATAAAACCATAGAGTTGCAAAGGTTGGAAAATCCCTCTGAGATCACTGAGTCCAGCCTTTCCCCGAGCACTGCCAAGGCCACCACTGACCATGTCCCCAGGGCCACATCCACATGTTTTTGAAACATTTCCAGGGATGGTAACTCCACCACTTCCCCAGGGCTTTGTTGGTTGCTGTTCCAACACTGTTGTCATGCCCTCATTATTCTCTGGAGCTGGGCAATCTCTTCCAAACCTGGAAAGTTGAGCTCTGCTCCTGCCGACCTTCAAGATATCTTTTCCTTGGTTGGTAGCGAGAGTGGTTTCTTCACAGGACTTGATTTTGCTGCAAGAGTTTTATTTTTTGTGACATTTGTCTTACCTCTACCTACTTTATTTCCTCCTAGTTTTGCTCTTATTCCCCTTGGAAATGCTTTAGGTTGAGACTTCAAGCCCCCTTTTTTTCAGAATAATGCTGGTTCTTCTTATGCAATGGCTGTGGCTGATGAGCTATGACTTCATCTCCATTTTTCAGACTACTTGGGAAGCAGCTGATCTTAATTGTTGAGTCTTCGTGATGTCATGGGATTGTATTTGGAACAGAGCTTCCATTATGCTCTGTCTCAACTTGAACTGCAGATTCTAAGAGTGAAATCTTGTTGTTTTGCTCTCCAAATTTGTTTTAAAAGTCTCTTGCAATGCTGATGAGTCCATCTCTTCCTTAAGGATGTCACTGAAAGCATTGTTATTAGGAGAGTATTGACCTCTGCATCTGGTTTTGTGTTGTTTTGAGACATAACTTGAGATCCAGATTCTTTGCTAATAAAATCATCATCTCAGGCAGAATTTAGAGCTGGCATATTTTGTCCTAGTACTTATGTTTTAATTTTCTCTATTTCTGAATAAACAAACCAGACCTGAATATGGTATTTCTTCTCTTTCCTTTTTTTTTTTTTCCTTTTTCCAGTTTATTTTTTAGTTTAGTTGAGCCAACAACTTTACATGGGCCCAGCCCACGCTGTTACTCACCTCTCTTGCCTAATCTAGATCTGAACTAATTGGGAACAGCCTCGCTTTCCCCTGATGAGCTACTGGTGCTTCATTAGTGATGTTTTAGACTCCAGCCCTGGGACACCACTCCCTGTCTCCCCTTCCCCCAGCAGAGTGTTGGTGGGCAGTGGTGGTCACCCCTGGCTGGGGAGGGGCTGGTGCTCAGCAGATGCCCTGGAGATGGCCAGCTGTGAGCAGCACAAACTCCAACACATGCGCAGGCAGGAACCTCCCTGGGCTGGAGCTGCATGGAAATTGTCCAGAGTGGCTCGGGGAAAGCACCTGGATGGAGAACCTTTGCTTTAGAGCAGACAGACAGTCCTTGGAGAGAGAAATGCAGGGGCAGGGCAGGGGCTGGGTGTCACCTCGGGGTCTGTGCCACGTTTCTGGTGCTTTTGCCCATCTGACACAGAAGTGCTGCTTGTGGCACTGAGAGCAGCTGCTGACAGACCCTCCAGGCTCCAGGAGAGCATCCAGGTGTAACCTGCTCCGTCCCCTGATGGAGGCTGGTGTGGGAAGACCCTGCCTGGCCAGGGGAAGGGGCAGGGTGCCTGAAGAGGGGTGGTGGAGAGAAGGGCTGTGCTGGGACTCTCTGCTGGGCTGCGGGTGGATTTGTTGGGCAGGAGTGGGGCTGGGACATGTTTTCCTTCTACTGGTGGCCCCACTCACCCACATGCCACTCATCCTGTGGTCACCATCTCCAGGAGATGTTCCAAAGCCTGCCTGGGATCTTCCTGGCTTCTCGCTCAGGACCACACAGGAATCCCATGGAAAGTGCACTGGCTGCAGAAGAGGAGGATCCTGAGGTCCAGAGGGATGGCTGATAGAAGCATTCAGGTCCAGCAAGGGCTGGGCTGCTCAGGCTGACCCTTCCCAGCCGGCTGTGCCCATGCCTTGCGTCCTCCCTACTCAGTCTGCTTGTGTCCCTTGTTCCTGGCCACCCCTCCCATCTGTCCCTCCAGGAGACACCTGTGGGCAGTGAGGGGGTGCTGGCAGCCTGTTCCCCCTGTCCTGGGTGGCTGCCGTGGCATCTCTGTGGCACCCTGCCCTGCCTCTGCTGCTCAGCCAGTCTCTGCAGCCCTGGGGAAAAGGGATGAGATCCTGTGGGTCTGGAGCAAGAGTCACAGAACCAAAGATTCAGAGAGTCACAGAATATCTCCAGTGAGAAGGGACCCCCAGGGATCATCCAGGGCAGCTCCTGTCCCTGCACAGACACCCCAACAATCCCTCCCTGGGCCTCCCTGGCCGCGCTGTCCAAACGCTCCTGGAGCTCTGGCAGCCTCGGGGCCGTGCCCATTCCCTGGGGAGCCTGGGCAGTGCCCAGCACTCTCTGGGGGAAGAACCTTTCCCTGATCTCCAGCCTGACCCTGCCCTGGCCCAGCTCCAGCCGTTCCCTGGGTCCTGTCACTGTCACAGGGAGCAGAGATCGGAGCTGCACCTTGGGAGGAGCTGCAGCACCCGGTGAGGTCTGACCTCAATCTCGTCTTGTCCAGCTGAACATTCCAAGTGACCTCAGCCGCTCCTCGTGTGGCTTCTCTTTGAGTGAGTGGGTGGGCACAGCAGCGTGTCCTGGGGTGGGTCTAGTGGGGTGCAGTGACACCCCCACTGCCCCCAGCCTGCCCTGCCTTGGCAGAATGACAGCCCTGCCTCTGCTGCCCCGTGCTCCGTGGGCAGCTCCCGGCCCTGCCTGAGCAGTTCCAGATGTGCCGGTGGCCAGTGACCAGCTGTGCTCTGCTGCCGGGGGGTCCTTGGGGCAGCCGTGTCCGAGGGACGCTGCCAGCACGGCTCAGTGTGGGGCTGCGGCACAGCCCTGGCACCCCTGACCTGCAAGCGCTGCCTGTCCGTGGGGAGCCCCTCGGGTGCAGGATGGGCTGCGCCTCCCTCCAGATGTTCCCGTGGCCCCTGACCCCCTGTTCCCTCGCAGCAGGGCCTGTCTGGGCCACAGGAGGGGCCGGGCAGGCTCTGAAGCTGCGGCTGTTGCGGCTGCCGGAGCTGGTCAGAGGTGGTGCCATGCAGCCACGGACACGGCCCCGCGGGTCCAGGCAGCCGCTGTCCAGCACCAGGGCAGGGCATCTCTCCGGGATGTGCTGTGGGGAAACACGAGGTGCTGGGACACACCAACCATGGTCCGAGCAGGGATGGAGCGTGGAGAGCACAAGAGAGGGAGAGGGGCTGTAACACAGACAAAGAAAAACAGGACAAGGGGGACAAAGAGGAGAGGTTTGGATTGGATGCTAGGAAGAAATCCTTCCCTGTGAGGGTGGGAGGCCCTGGCACAGGGTGCTCAGAGAAGCTGTGGCTGCCTCTGGATCCTTGGCAATGTCCAAGGCCAGGCTGGATGAGGCTTGGAGCAGCCTGGGACAGTGGAAGATGTCCCTGCCTATGGCAGGGGATGGGACTGGATGAGTTTCTGTTCTAACCCAAACCATTCCATGATTCCACGATTCTCTGGTGCCAGCCCATCCCCTTGCTCATGAAGGGCTAAGCACTCCCAGTTGCTGCTGGGCTGCTTGGCCATCTATTGTCCATGGGCAGTGTGGCACCAGAGTGGGGACAATCTTGGGGGTACGTTCAGAGGGGCTCAGGAGGAAGCTCTGGTGTCTGAGACAGCTCAGGGACCATCTGGCTCCAGCGAAAGCCCCTTGTATCTCCAAACCATGGGGTTCTGTGAACAGGAGGACACAGAAATGTGCAGGTGGTGCCTGGGCAGAGCACGACCCCTCTGCTCCAGCTCTTTCACATCTCTGGAGCGCAGGCTGCTGGCTGGGCACTGGTGCAGATGCACCTGAACCAGCCCAGGCTGCAGGGACCCTTTCTCTGCTTGACAAGGACACCGCGGTCCCGCCCTGCCGGAGCCAGGCTTGTGCCTATTCCCAGCCTTCACCCCCCCAGCCCAGCACCCCTCGGCTGCTGCCAGCCCTGGGATCCCGATGTGAGCAGGGTTGTCCTTGGGCAGCCCGGAGCCAGCCCCGTGTCCCCACCCTCCACACCCTTATCAAGTTCCTGCAGCCTTCCCCCCCTGCCCGCCCGGGCCCGCTGCCAGCTGGGACGGGATGGAGGCTCTGGCAGTTCCACAGTGGGGACACCATTGCCCCAAGGCTGATCCTGCAGACCTCTGACAAGCAGGACCAGGGCCTCGACCCTCCCAACAAGCTTCTGGTACTTTTGGGGCAGCAGGGTTGGGACACAGGATGAGGAGACCACTACCTGCATGAGGGGGCCTTAGGGCCCAGCAGCCTTGGAAACACAACAGCCTGGAGGAGGACAGTTTTTTCCAGACTTTCCACCTTCCCACAGCCCCTGGCTGGCTCTGCAGGAATCTCTCCCTGCCCAGGAGTCACCTTGAGTATCAGGAGTGACATTTGTGGATCAGAAACTGTTCAGCAGTGGATGGGACAGGATGGGCAGTGTTCAGAGGAAGTGAAGATTGGGATGGGATGGGATGGGATGGGATGGGATGGGATGGGATGGGATCGGATGGGATGGGATGGGATGCGATGGGATGCGATGGGATGCGATGGGATGCGATGCCCAAATTGTGCCAGAAGGACCAAGCACTGCTGGGCCACCTCCAGCCCCACAAGAAGCTTCTGGCAGCACGGAGAGGTTGGGCTGAGATAAGAGCAGGTGCTAAAGGACACATTGCTGATGCTGAAGAGGGATGTGGGGAAGGAGTAGATGGGAATGCCAGAAAATACTTGGTGAAGGCACTATGGGGTGTGTCTGGTCCCAGCTCTCTGGGGATGGGGCAGCACAGGGTTTGGATCTCAGGGTTTGGATCCCAGAGTTCAGTTCCCTCAGAACCAATCACAGAACCATTTAGTTTGGAAAAGACCTCTGAGGTCATTGAGTCCAACCATCCCCAGCACTGCCAGGGCCAGCACTGCCCCCTGTCCCCAAGTGCCACATTCACAGGGCTGTTAAACCCCTCCAGGGATGGGGACTCCATCCCTGCCCTGGGCAGCTGTGCCAGGGCTGGACAGCCCTTTGGGAAGCTCAAGAGCTGCTGCTGCCCTTGGGCTTCTGCTCAAGGTCACAGAAAATCCCAGTGGGAGACCCAGAGTGACTTCTACCAGAATCTTGTCCCATGGAGCAAGTCCCAGGCTGAGGACCCAGATGCTCAGTCATAAAGAGTCATGCAAAATAAGCAGTTTTCAATGAAATAGTTTTCAGTAACTTTTTTTCCCAACTGCTGATCAAAATCCAAAGTAACCTCAGAAAACTCACAAGAAATGATGAGAAAACAAACCTGGAGCCCACAGGTCACTTTTTCCATGAGTTGTGCCTCTAAACATGGGGGATGTGGTCTCTGCTGGCTGGACTCCCTGCACCTGGACTGTCCTCATGGCCCCTGTCCTCCTGTGGCTGGAGAGGACTCACCCACGCAGTGCTTTCTCCCTCCTCCAAACCCCCTTGGTGCTGGGGGCTGCCCTACAGCCTTGCACCCGGTGTCCTCGCTCCCCCTGGGATGGGGTGGTGGCTCCCACCAGGGGCTGAGGCCCAGGCAGCCTCATGGCACAGGATCCTCCCATCCAGCTGCTCAAATATCAGACTACTCCAGGTCACTTCTGCAAGGAGCCAGGAGAGGTGGCCAAGTCCTGGGCTCTGTGCCACAAGCTGGGAAGCAGAGACCAGCAGGACCAGGGCAGTGACTGTCCCCTGTGCTGGCACTGCTGGGGCACCTCCAATCCTGGGGGCAGCTCTGGGCCCCCCACTACCGAAAGGACACTGAGGGGCTGGAGCATGTGCAGGGAAGGGAACAGGGCTGGGAAGGGGCAGGAGCCCCAGGAGCGGCTGAGGGAACTGAGAAAGGGGCTCAGCCTGGAGAAAAGGAGCCTCAGGGGGGACCCTGTGGCTCTGCACAACTCCCTGACAGGAGCGGGCAGCCAGGGGGGGTCGGGCTTGAAACAAGAAATTACAGGAAAAAAACCTCAAGTTGTGCCAGGGGAGGTTTAGGTTGGATATTAGAGAAAATTTCTTCACTGAAAGGGTTGTCCAGCCCTGGCACGGCTGCCCAGGGCAGTGGTGCAGTCACCATCCCTGAAGCGATTTAACAGCCCTGTGGATGTGGCACTTAGGGAGTCGGTGTAGTGGTGGCCTTGGCAGTGCTGGGGAATGGTTGGATTTAATGATCCTAAAGGGCTTTTCCAGCCTCAGTGATTCTGTGATTCCATGAATGGCTCCTCCCTGCTCCTCAGCTCCACCATCCCATGCCCCCCTAATGCTGCTGTGCAGCCCTACGGCACCAGCAGGACACAAGGCCACTGTCTCTTTGTCCTCAACAGCACCAGGGCACAGCGAGGATCTTCTCTGGCCCTGACCTCCCTGTAAGGACAAGGGGTCCCTTTGGAAGGTGCAGGTCTTGAACTCTCCCGTGTGCCTTGGCAGCCTTGGCTTTGCTGGTTTTTGTGTCTGGACCCCTTATCTCTCTGCCTCACCTCGCTGGGTGCTGGCTCTGGTGTCCCCGGTGCCAAGGCTGCCCCGTGCCCAGCCCAGTGGCTTGGGAACAATTGGAGGAAGCCGTGTCCCACAGCAAACCCTGAGATTTCTGCTGGAAGTGACAGCAGCTGGGAGGGTTGGCAGGAGATGAGGCCACACGTGGGGACTGGCAGGGTGTCAGGCAGCACTGTCTGTGCCCTCCCCACCCCAAACCCACCCCTGCACACTGCTCAGGTGTGGTGGGGATCTGGTGTGCACACTGCAGGGTGCAGGTGACCCCAGCCAGCGTCCCACAGGAGAGTGAGCAGCTTCCTGTGGCCACGGCAGAGCCCCATGAGGGAGGAGGCAGCACGTTGCCGCTCACACACCTGCCCAGCATCGGCCACCACCACAGCACTCACAGACAGAGGCACACGGACCTGCCTTAGTGCAGCCACAAGTGCTGCCCTGCCTCAGGACACACACACACCCCAGGGCTGGGCATGGCAGCACCCAGACAGGCACCAGAGGCACTGTGTCCATCCACGTGGGCAGAGGAGAAGGTGGTCACACACACTCAAGGGTGCTCTCCTGCTCTGAGCCCCAGCCCAGCAGTCCTGAAGCTCCACGGTGCTCCGAGCGTCTCCTCAATGCACCTCAACTCCTTCTCCATGTGCTCAGGACTGGAAACCCTCAAATTCGTGCTCGAATTCTTCCCCTCTGCTCTGATACCCAGGTGCTGCAGGCTCACCCTGGCTGTGCCAGCAGTGTCAGCGGTGCCAGCAGAGCAGGCAGCCCCTGTCCGTGCCGTGCTGGAGCACTGCCGGCCATGCCCGTGCCGCCCAGGATACTCGGGGAAGGCAGAGGGAGTTCAGCTGGGGAGGACAAACTCCTTAAAAGGCTGGACATGCAGGCAGCCGAGGCTTTCCCAGGCAGCCAGGAGTTCCTGGAAGTTGGCTCCTGGTGCCAGAGAACAAGTCCTGGAGAGCTGCACGGGTGAACCTTCCTGAAAGGAGCCGCGCTGTGCCAGCTCTTGCCCCGCCATGGGCTGTCCTGGGGTGGCTGCTGTCCCTGCACGTCCCCCGCTTTCTCCCACAATCCCTGCCACGAGCTCAGTTCCCAAAGGAGACCCAGCTCTTGCCCAGGCTTTGCAGATGTGCAGCCCAGAACCCCGTTATCACTGTCCCAGTGCCTCTCTGGCCCCATTCCCTGCGTGGGAGCCCGTCCCAGGCACAGGCTCGGGTACCTGCCAGCCAGGATGTCCCATGGCTGATAATGTCACATAGCTTGGAGCCCTGGAGCTCCTTCTCATGCCTTGTGCCCTCTTGGGCTCCCAGCAGCAAGGTGGGGTCTCACACCCTTCCTTCCCAGTGGGATAAAAGTGGGTGTCACCTGTTTCAGCCTCCCCATGACCTGGAAGCAGTCCAGCTTGTCTCAGTCCCGCCACATGCTTGGGATACCCAGTGTGAATCCTCCAGGAACCCATCCCATGGGTCAGAGACACCTCCAGTCCCTTGAAAGGCACCTCCTCCCCACGTGAGACCTCCCATGGCAGTGACCAAGGTCTTGTTCCTTTGGAAATTGTGATGAATCTCCAACCATCGGGTCCCTCCAGTGACCTGAGGCCATGTAGAACTTCTATTCTCTCCTCTGAGTGCTCCAGATCCTCCCACCCAACATCAGCAGCCACTCCAGCACACAGCTGGACAGAAGATGAGACAGTGGGCAGCCTCCAGGACCTCAAGGGATTTCATGGAGGCCTGTGGACAGCTCCACCCTGGGTCTGTGCTTCCCAGGAGAGGGAGAGGACAAAGGCACATGGTGGACCAGCAGCAGCACAGAGGTGGCAAATCCCATCCTCCAGGATCCCAGGAGCCCAGCCTCAGTCCCCCCAGCATCCTCTTGACCCTTTGACACAGCCACATCTCATTGCTGGCTTGGGAGTGGCACCTGCATCCTGTCTTAGCCTCGGGGGCTTCCACCAGACAAAGTCTCCCCTTCCTGCACAGCCCCGTGGACCTCTTGAAGTGCAAAACCTTCTTGCAGCATCACACTGTGCCCAATTCCTGACTCCAGCTCTCCCTGTCACCCATGCCTGGCTCTCCTGAAGCCTCTTGACCACCGTATTCCTTGTGCCTCTTGTTCTTCAGGGATGTGGGTGGCCTGGCTCCGCAAACATACTGCAGGGAGCTCTGCTGGCTGCTGTGCTGGCCCTCCAGCACCGCCTGTCCTGCCCCTTACAGCCCAAATGGTCCCATGTCATCTTCTCCTTCAGCCTTCCTCGCAGTTGCCTTGTCCAAAAAAACCGCACTAACCCCCCAAAATGAGCTTTGTTTTTTTTTAGCGATGCCAAGTCCATCTGGTACAGTCTATCCCTGATAAACAGCCCTCCCTTGGGGCCTCTCGGGACCAGAAATAGCACCGGGGCTGGACCTGCCCGAGCAAACATTCCTCCCTGCACACGCACGTCTGCTTCCCGCTGGCAGCCCGGCTGTCCCCGGGGAGCCGGGGCCTCGGGGACAGTGCCACAATGGCTCCCTGCACGTCCCGGGGACGGGGAACCTTCCCCACCCAGGCACCCGCACATCCCTCCGGACACTGCCCCCAGCAGCCTTGCCCGGGTCGCGGCTCGGCCGAGCTCGCTGCTCCCGCAGGGACGAATCCTGATTTCTGACAGCGTGTCCCTGGGTCCTGGTAATCCCCGAGGGGCAGCCGGCAAAGCCTCGCTGATCCACGCTGGAATGTGCTGCTAATCCTCCCCCCCGGCCACCTCCCGGACCGGACACCAATGGCCTGGGGGGACCCGGCTTGGTCCCGCTCGCTCCCCGGGGAGCCGACGGCCGCACTCGGACGTGTCCCTGCCCCGCGGGCGGTGGGTGGCCGCCGCTCCGCAGGGCTCCGTCTCCAAGGACAGCCGCAGGGCCCCTCCTGGAGCTCAGGGCCAGCCCTGCTCCCCTGGCACTGGCACCACCGGGGATCTACCAGCGCTGCAGGGAGGAGCTGTTTGTTTCCAGCCCTCGCACCACTGCTGGGAGAAAAGCTGGTTCATTTCACGCGACAGATGTTGCTCGCTGAATCCTTGTCCTGTTGGTCCTTCAAAGGATTTTCCATGACCTCTTAACCCCTTTATCTCGTGGGGGGTTCCAGCACTGACATCTGACCACAGTAGTCTGTCTCTTCCCATATTCCTGCTGGGACACAGGTTCTTGCCCACCCTGCTGTACCTGTGACCTTCCCTCCCTGTCACTCCCCAGGGATCGAGTTTTTCCTCTGCTTCAAGAGGGGTTGCCTGGTGCAGTCAGACCCTTAAAGGATTGCAAACACCCCTCTGAAAATAAAGGCATGGAACCCTCATGTACTGCCCATCAAAACACCTTTGTGGACATCACAAAGTGTCCCCTGTACCTCTGTGGCTCCTGATGCTCTTTGCTTCCTCTATAATTGGTTCTGTGGCTCTTCCCAGACCTTCCATCCAGCCCTCCCCTGTGATGGGTGGGAGCTCAGCCCAGCCCCCTGGTGGGGCACACCAGGACACTCACAGCCTTCCTGCTTCTGCCCCAGCTCCTCTGTGTTGCTGTTTTGGGGGCTGTGATCACCTGCCAGACCCTCAAGCTGCCTCCTGGCATGGAGTCCCAACCTGTGGAAAAGGGAATCTTGACCCTCAGTCTGCAAATACGGGACCAGAGCCCCTGTTCCGTACCCTGCTCATGTCAAAGTGGCTTCACATGTGGCTAGAAAAATGCTGCTGCTCCCAGGGCACGGTGGCTGCTCTCTCCCACTGCAGCCTGTGCCATCTGCAGCCAACATTAATCATGTTTTTCAGCCATTAATCATTTCTAACATTAATCATGTTGTCTTTGTGGTGAACAGCAGAGGACTGGGACTGCGGGAACTCTCTTGCAAGTGATGGGCCTCAGCTCAGCTGCTTCTTGGAGCTGTCAGCCGGCCAGAGCTCCATTCCTCTCTGTGTGTGCCATGTGGCTTTTGTATTGTTTAGTCTCTGATCAAAATCTGGGGCCGGATTGAATTACCTGTCCCACAACAGCCCCGTGCACTGACACAGCCACCGCCTCTCCAATGACATCACAAAGCCCTCGTGTTCACTGGAGCCCGTCCCGCGCCGTCATCACGCTCAGCCCTCAGACATCCGCCCCTGTCCCATGGAACACCATCCCTCTGGAAGGGAACACTGTCCCTTTGCTGCTCTGGGGCTGCCCCTGACTGAAGTCAAGCTGGCAGGACTGTGCCCGTGGAGAAACAGATGCCTGAGACATGATCCTCATCCTGCGTGCAGAGCACCTGCATCTCCTGCCAGGAAAGGTCCAGCTTTGAAGGCATCCCCTTGGACCTCCAGAATCCCCCAAGACTTGGTGGGAGGGGGCCCCTGGAGGGCTCCAGACCAGTCTAATTCCCAGCAGGGCTGTTGCCAGCACTCTGTTGGGGTGGCTGTGGCTTTGTCTACCTGAGGTTTGAAAGTCTCCAAAACCGGAGCTCCCCCACCTCTCGTGCTTGTCCCCATGCTGGAGCCCTTCCAGAGTCAACAGTTCATCTTGGAACAAACACCCCAAGTCCTGGCCACAAGCTGCATTCTCTGTTTTCCTACCAAGGGCAGGGGAAAGCACTTTCTCCTGTGCTGTGAAGCACTTTCGGAGGGGGATCCAGTCCCTGTTTCACTGCCACAGCCACATATGGACCTCTCCTTTCATGTCAGAAGGAAGGATTTCTGCACATAGTGACGCTTGGCACAGCTTTTCCACACCTTTTACCCAAGGTTTGTCTGGGGAAGACTGTCATTCCTTTGGCAGAGGGACAGGGGGACAGCTTTCTCCTGCCAGGTCCCTCCAGTTCTCCCTGGGGATGGAGCTCCTGGAGCTGCTGGAGTTGCTGGAGCCTGAGCACCAACAGAGCACTCACAGCAGCTGGGTCAAGGAAAACCCTCTCAGGGTCTGGTGCACAAAGTCTGTTTTCCCCCAAAACTCTGATATTTGGAGCCTTGGTTTTGTTGGGACATAGAATGAACCCAATACACAGTTTGTCCTGTCCACAGATTTGTTTGGGAGGGTGGGGGTGCCTGGATCTGAAGCCAGCTGCCCTGACACCCAGGTCCAGGGAATTCCTGGGAACGCTGACTTCACGCTACTCCTCTTGCTGCTCTGTCCTCCAGCCAACAGCCAGGCCAGCCATGGGAGCTGAGCTTCTCCTGGAGCGGTGAGCGGAGACCTGGGGCTCGCAGACTCTGCAGGCTCTTGGGTGGCTGCCTGTGCCCCAGGCAGCTGCTCCGGAGGTGGAGCATTGCCAGGCAGCAGGTCTGGCAGTTTCTTGGCAGTGTTCGGCTGCAATCAAACCGTCTCCACAAAACGTCTCGATGAGCCAGCACATTCCAATGGAGAAATGTCTTGTCTAAATGTTTCTGACCAACTCTCGTGCGGCGGCTTTCTCACTTTTCCTCCTGGCTGTGTTTCTGAAGGAAAAAACACTTCAAAGGCACAGCCCTGGCTTGGGATGCTGTAGGTGTGACTGTGCTCTCAGCCCAGGTCCAGACTCTTCCCCTGGGGTCTGATGAGACAGAAGAACCCTTACCAGTGCTCGGCGGCCTGAGGAGCCCTCACTGGACATGAGAGCATGGTGTCTCAGGAGTCAAACAGCCCCACCAGCCCTTCCTGCAGTGGAGTGAAGCCTGAGGAGCCCCAAGGTTGGGCTCAGTGTGTGCACAAGGCCCAAGAGCTGAGGTAATGTTCGGCTGCAGGTGAGAGCCAGCCTTGAGATGTGCTGGACGTGTGGAGGACAAGATGCCCTGTCCACAGCAAGACAAGTCCCAGCTCTCGGTGCCAGGGTCTGCTCTGGCGGGGGGTGTTTGTTCCCAGCCTCCCACTGCAGCGACAGCTCCTCTGCATCCACATCAGAGGGACTTGAGCTTTCTTCCTCTGCTGAGAGCTCCTAATGGTCTTCAAACTCCTGCTGCTTCTTTAAAGATGTCCCTCAGCCCTGTCGTCACTCCTGGCATGGGCAGCAGAGCAGGACAGGGTGTCTGGATGCCTGGAGGCTGTTGGAACAGGTGTCCCTCACCTCAGGGAGGGCTCATCCTGCCCATACCAACCACATCAGGGAGCAGGAGACAGCCAGGACCCTCCAAGGGCATGTCCCAGCCCTGTGGCATTGCCAGTGAGGGGTACCTAGACAGGAGAAGAGATGTCCCCACATGGAGGGCAGGTCCACCATCATCATGGGGCTGATCAGAGGGGCACATGGTCCTGCGAGGTGGGGAGGCTCACTGGGAACATGGGGAGGCTCACTGGGAACACGAGGCTCACCGGGAAAACGAGGCTCACTGGGAACACGAGGCACGCCAGGAATATGAGGCTCATACGGAATGTGAGACTCACAGGGAACATGTCAAGGCTCACCAGGAACGTCATGAGGTTCACCAGGAACTCAGTGAGGCTCACCAGGAACACGAGGCTCACTGGGAACACGAGGCTCACCAGGCACATGAGGCTCACCGTGAACTTGACACTCACAGGGAACATGTCAAGGCTCACTGGGAACACAGTGAGGCTCCCCAGGCACACGAGGCTCCCCAGGAACACGGTGTGTGCTCTCTCAGGGCGCGTGGGGCTGCACGTGGCTGGCGGGGCGCAGGCGCAGGGTGTGGGCTGCGTGGAGTGGGCACGCACCGGCCAACATGTGTTTTGTGTTTAGAGTGTGTGTCTGCCGGTGCTTTGTAAATGAGGTGCACTCGGCGCTGTGTGTGTTCACTCCGGCATGCCAGGGCCGGTGCTGCTGCATTCTTTGGCCGGCCCTGGTTTTGTGTAGCGGGGCCTGTGTTCGACTCTGCGGAAGGCTCATGCGCTTGCGTGCGTGTGCGCTCCGTCGCGTGGCCAGCCTGCAGCCCTGCTCCTTCTGGAGACTCACTTGAGGCTGAAAACCATCTTCCCCATGTGACTGCCACTCCTAGAACAGTGGTCCGTGCCCCCTTGCTCCATGAGCAGACCCCCACCGCGATGTGTGAAGGGGGAGGCCCTCCTCTGGTGCTCCCCACCGTGCCACACTCCCTGGGGAGCTGATGAAGTGTGAGGGTTTGGGTGCTGGTGAGCAGCTGAGCCCAGCAGACAGTCCAGCCCTCCCCAGCACCCTTTCTGCATGTGAGACCTGAGCAAAACCACCTGGAGCCAATTCCCAGCCCACAGGAAAAACAAGGAGTCCGAGGCCTTGTGTGGTGGCTGAGATGGTCACTTTCCCCAGGAAGGAAGGGTGGTCCCGTGGGAGGGCTGGCTGGTCCAGGGATGCTTGGAGTTGGATGAAGTGCAGGGAGGCTGCACTGGGGCATCTTGGCACCACACCTGGGTCTTGGACAGAGAGGGCCAGGCTGGGAACTGAGCATCCAGCTCGTGGCTTTATAGCGCTCTGCAGAGGCGGAAACGCCGTCTCCGTGGTGGTGAAACCACTTTCCAGCACTGGCAAAAGTTCAGCCATCCTGAGCCCAGGCTGAGGGATGAGAGGGGAGAGAGCGGGAGAGAAGGCGGAGATACACCGCAGTAACCCTGGAAAAAGGCCCCCAGCTCTCCTGCAGCTGCACAGAGAGGGCAGCTGAGCCAAATCCTCCCAGTTCCCTGGGCTCGGGGCATGGTAAGGCAGCCCCGAGGTACCAGCCAGTGATGTGGCACAGGGACCACCTGCTTCTCCAGGGCCAGGACAGGTGGACAGTGCGAGGACACAGCAGGTGCTGGCTCCTGGTGTACACAAGCAGGGGTGACCTGCCTGGAGGAGCAAACCCTGCTCTGGCAGGAGCAATCAGGGCACCCACCAGCTCCTCATGCCTGGCTCAGGAGGGGAAATAGGGCTTTCGCACAGTGTGACATCTTCTGGGCTTCCCAGCCAGGTGTGGATGGCGTGGAGGTGTTCTCCCCCTGACCCAGAGAGCAGACAGGCTGCCAGGGAGCAAACCTGGCAGAGGATGGACAAACCAGCCCAGCACAGCTCAGTGAGAGCAGGGACAGGCTCTGGAGGAGCACAGAGCGTGCCCGAGGAGCCGACTGCTGCACTTGCATAAAAACATGAGCAATGGTGAAAGCAGCAGGACGTGGGAGGGACGGTGGTGCAGTGCACTTCAGAAAGAGAAGGATGGAGAGAGTCTGGCAGTCAACATCCGACTTTTATTCCTAGTTAAATAACAGAGCACGTCGGATGAGAGAAAGTCTTTAAGTGTCAAGAGTCAGATTTCGAGGAGCTTGGTGCCAGGTTTCCCAGCACTCAGCACCACAGCCGGGGCCAGGCTGTGCAAAAAGCCAGATCCCATTCGGAGCTTGCAGCAGGGCTGGCTGGGGCTCCCCAGGGACGTGTCTGGACAGACTCGTGCAGGAGATGAGTGCCCGACCTTCGTGGCTCTTGTCTGAAGTGCCTGATGGTGCCGGTCACTGAGGGGATGCTCCCTGCACTGACCCTTCAAGGTGCATCGCATGGTCCTGCTGGGTGACAGCAGTCCCGTCACCTGGAGGGCTGTGGTGGTTTCAGCCCCTCATCTCCCAGGCTTTTCAAGCAGGAGACTGACAGATTGTGGGTTTTCAGCTTCCTGTGGGAATTTCTAAGTGCATAATCATTGTGAACATCATGAAAAGCATTTTAATAGTCAGAGAATACCATCTGGATGTTCACAAACAAAGGCGATATAAATCCACGACTGACAGCACTGAACTCAGTGCTTTTATAAGTATTTCCAAATTGTTTCCCAAATTATTTAAGCAAGTCTTTCCTCTAATGAAACTCAGAAAAGATCCTAACATAGGCAAACAGTACAGACTGAGCACAACAGAGACTTTATACAGAGGGATTAGAGCTTGGGTCAGATGTAATCAAATGACATCCCCTGCATACGAATGCAGTCCGTGTTCGGAGATAGGAGGAATCCCAAACACTTCTGCAATGGGAGGAATAAATCTGGAAGTGCCAAAAGGGAACTGGGGGAGAGAAGGGGAATAACTTAAACCAGTTTTTGTGGGTGTGAAGGCCTTGCATGATGGCACTGAGCACTGTGGGGAATATTTGAGAGTGTGCAAGAGGGATCTGGACACAGTGCTGGATCTGGTGGCAGCTGCTGCTGATGTCCTCGCAGAGGGGGACACTGAGAGGGGCATGGGAGGAATGCTGGAAGGGAAGATAGGAAGAGCAGAAGCCAGGCAGGCACAGGGCTGCTTTGCAGGGAGGAGAGAGGTGCTAACAGCCTGGCTGGCTGCTGGCTCCAAGGTGACGTGCCAGGAGGAGAAGCTGGCAGGCCTGGGCATGGGATTGTCTCCAACAGCAGGGATGGACCTCCCATTCCACGGGCTGTGGGTCAGAGGTGCATAGACCAGCACGAGCTGGGCTGAATGGGGACTCCCAGGTTTTCCTGATGGTGACATTCACAGCTCTGCTCCTTTCCTGGACAAAACCCCTGGAAATCAGGCAGCAGTGCAGATCCTGACCTCGCAGGCCTGATGTCCTGGAGTGCACCTCTTGACAGCCCAGGGCAGTCATGGAGCCAAGGGCTTTGTTCAGCATGGGCCTCTGTGGAGAGGAACTGGGAATGGAAGCAGTGATCCAGAGCCAGGGGAGGCCACACTGACAGCAGAGCAACCCCAGACATATTGGGGACGGTCCAAAGCAGATAGTGAGGTGGCCACCAGTGGGCAAGAGAGGCCACCAGAGAGGAGATTTCACCAGCAGCACCTGGACAGCTGCAGCTGGCACATGGCTGTACCCTGAGGGCAACGGTGCCTCTGTCACTCTCAGGACCCTGGCCAGACTTGAGGTCCTGGCAGATGATCCAGAAACATCTGCTTTTTCTGGTTTTTCCTGATCCAGCTCTTGCAGCAATGGTTGAGGGCCCTCCAGCCAACTGAAATCTTTGGGCTGTGGGTGAGGGGTCCAAAACCAGACCATGGCATGCACCTGGAGATGTGCTCTTGTAAACACGGCAAAAATCTGTCTTGCCCTCCATGCAGGAAGATCACCTCTCTGCTTTCTGGAGAAGCCTTGGCTGGAAAGCGGGCAGACCCCACCTCCACCTCCTGCACATGACCTCAGAGCAGAGGACACCCTGCTGTCCCAGTTCCTGGATTTCATCTGAATTCACCTTGCCCTGTGGTGCTGGGCAGTCTTCTGAATGAAAAAATGTCATGTTTATCTGTCACTGTGTCAGGCCAAGTTCTCAGTGGAAATGGGTTTGGAAGTAAAGGAGTTGCTCTCAGAAGGCAACAGGAAACAAAATCTGATCTCTCCTCCGTGACAGGACGCCTGGTTGGGACAGGACACCTGCTGACAGCTGGATGCCTCTTCCACCAGGCCCTCTCTGCTGGGATGAGCCTTTCCTCCTTGTCCTTGCTGCTCTGCCAGGACAGCACGGCTCAGGACAGGAGCACAGGGGGAGGACATGGCCTGGGGTCACTTGGTTGCGCTGCCTCTTGGCTCCTGCTCCTCCCCACCTCCCCACCTTGTGCCAGGGTTTGCTGCCTCCATGGGGCTTGGAGGCAGCTCCAGGAGCTTTGCAGTTTTCCCGTGCTGTGCCTCAAGTTTCTCCTTGGAATCATGAATAGGATGTGCCTTGTGCTCAGCCCGCAGCTCCAGCGCCATCTCAGCATTGGACCCAGACCACGTTTGGTCTCTTTGGACAGATCAGAGAGATCCCAGACACGGAACAAAGTGTTTGCCCAGACATGCTGCTGAGGGCAGGCTGCCCCACATGGAACAGGCTGCCAGCCTGGGGGTGCCATGTCCTTGTGTGGCCCCAAAAGCATCACTTCTGCGGGTCCCAGCAATGAGCCCGACGGCCGGAGCTCTCCTGCCTGGATAAACGGGACGAGTGGTGGTGCTGCCAGCCATGGGGTATGGGAGAAGCTGCCTGTTTCCTTCCAGTCACTTTGTTAACATGCCCCTAAACCCTCTCGCAGCCAGAAAAAGCATTAGTCACCCTTACAAAGTCAGGATGAGCCGACAGGAATAACAAGCGCCTTCGTCTAGTGCATGTCCATGCCAGGCAAAATATTGTGGCCGGGACTGCTCTGTGCTTGTTCTGGGGAAGGGACAGAGGAACTTGCTCAGCCCGTGCACAGGGCAGTGGTTGTGTCTAACACCCCAACACCTGGCCAGCTGTGGGAGGTGCTGGTGTTCACTGGAGCTGGCCATACCCAGGGCCTTCATGGGGCTGTAGACAGGGATTGACCTGGCACAGGGACTGATGAAGGCATTTGGATCCTGGGGGTGCAGTGAGATGAAGAAGGACTTGGGGAGGCAATGCTGTGACCTCCCTGCTCATCAGGGGCTCTCTGGGTCAGCTTATGGCCAACCATGAGCTGGTGGACATTTCAGAGGAGACCACAGCCTGGGGCCTCCTCCATCCCACCTCAGCCCCGTCCATGATGCCAACAGCCCCTCCCAGAAGACAGAAGAGGCACCACACTGGCTGCAAGGACCCAGGCAGCCCATCCCTGTGGGAGACTCCTGCCCCATAACACGGCCCATCTGCCCGCTCCAGCACCACCTCCAAGAACCAGAGAGGCAGGGCAAGCCAGGACCTGGATCCCGGCCGACGAGGGGAGAGAAGAAGGGAGATGTGAAGCTGATGAGTGGAAAAGGAGAGCTGTGAGGATGTGGCCGGGCGCGGCTGGCGGGGGTGGCTGCAGACGGTATCGCAGCAACGTGCTGGCACGGAGCAGGGGCCAGGCCGGAGTCAAACATTGGGAACATTTCTACCAGACGGGACAATTACACACTAGAGCTGCTTGCCAGTGACGCCCCATCACGAGTGGAACAGATCCCATAAGATACTTCTAAGTTTAGAGTAAAGGAGCCCTCTCCAACAGGGGAGGATGCGAGACTGCCGAGTTCAGTCCCGCCTGTTGCCGCCAAACCACACTCCCCGGAGGAGCACTCACGAACTGCTCTTGCAACACTTGAGCTACGGCTGAGACACACATTCCAGCCGAAACCCCTGTTTGCAGTTGTTTATACATCGCTCAAAAAATATCCTTTTGGATTGAATTTGTTCATGCTTGATCTCAGCCCAAAAAAACGAAGAATTATTTGGGGATGGTTTGAGCAAAATCTGTTTGACTGTTTCTGTGTTATGTAAGCATCAGAATAAATATGTTTTCCTATTTTCAAACATTTTTCTCATCCTTACTAGCTGTCAGATACCTCAAAATCAGCTTCATGATTTGGAGGAGTTGTACTTAGCCCATGCCTGGCTCTTGATGAGGGACCAGCCTGTTCCTCAGCCAGACAAGCTCTCCTCAGGAGTGAGAAAACCAGGAAGGACTATAGCTCTTACATGTGGTGCTTGACATCCTTAAAGGTGATCTCCAGGGGCATTGGATCACAGCTGGGCATTTTCGAAGAGTGTTTGACAAGAAGGGATTGGCCAGTGCTAAATGAGAGTTAAATAAACAGGTCTTGAACAAGGCTGTGGAAAAGAGCCATAAGCTTTTGTGTGAAGGGGAGGTGAGTGCTGTGCACAGACCACGCAGCAAGAGGAGGGCTCACCTCATCCCCCCACCCACCTCCCAGCTCCAGGGGAGCTCACACTCTGCAGGTTGCGCTGGAGCTGCTGTTTTTGTGCTGTGCCCGTGCTCGCTGGTTTTGGTGGATCATGTTTTTGGATGAGGAGAAGTGAAGGAGAAGAGCTCACAGCCTTGGAGACACTCTTTGACTCCAAGATTGTGCCCAGATGCAGAGAAGTGACGGATGATGGGCACTGCAGAAGGAAGGCCAGGCCTTGGTGAGGTGGATGAGTCAGATGTTGGGAAGACTTTGTGCCAGCACCATTGGGGTGGGGCAGAGCTGTTGGAGGTGAACACAGAAATATCCTTGAAATCCAGCTCCAGGGCTGGAGAAGATCATTGTCCAAGTTTCTGGAGTTCACACTAAGCCAGCGGAGAGGTGACCTTGATCCAGGCTCCTGGGACTTCGTCTCTGGAGGAAAGGATGAAGAGGCAACATTCACCCCGTGATGTGCCCCAAGGAATGAGGGTCTCCAAGACGTTTGGGTCTCGCTGCTTCCCAGTGTGAAGAGGAGTTAAACACCTGAATGCCTGGGAGGGGCTGGGATGTCATTCCTTACCCAGCACCTACAGAAACCCAGGGAAGTCTGTCCAAGTGCTGATTCTTAGCTCAGGGCAGTTGTTCAAGGAATGACATTCAAGCAGCTACAGACAAAGTGCTACAGCTACGAACCCCAAGTGCCAGCAACAGGCACTCCAATGTCCTGTCAGTGCTCTGTGCAGAACCCATGGGAAAAATGAGAGGGATCGTTGTGAGCTGGAGATGGGAAATTTTTGAGAGGATCAGGAAGCTGATAAAAATGCCTGAAGCACAAAAGGAATTAAATTAAAGTCCTCCAGCCGAATGTAGAGGCTGCTTCAACATCTGTACAAGGGCTCACAAAATTTGAGTGAAGGAAGAGGGCAGGAACTGGAATCACTCTAGGCCTGTCAGCAGGGAAAAGGTTTTGAAACCATGAGCAGGGAAAAAATTACATCAGGGGAATTCCAGAATCATCTTGATTTTGACTGAAGTCCCCAACCTGGGTTCTGGAGAATCAGGGAAAGGCATCCACAGCCAAGGGGAGATCTCAGTGCCCCCAAGGGAAGACCAGGAGCATCCTGGAGCTACTGTGAGCCCAAGATGGCTCCTTGGAGCAGCGGCATCACTTGGATCCACAAGATCCCCCAAAAACTTCCAGCAGCTCTAGTTTGGCTTCCCTGGTGAGAAACCAGCATCTCCAGGGCCCTGGGGCAGGAGGAATGATTTAACTGGAGAGGGAATGCTGAACGCTGGCCTGGACTGAAATGGAATCATAACCTCTGCCTCCTTCCTCATTCCATTGGTAGATCCTGTCAACGGCTTCAGGGATAGAAAAGGATGTGTGAGCACCCCCAGATTTGCTTTAGGGCAGCACCTGGAAACCCAACTGCGTCCTTTTGACAGTTCAGCTTAACCAGGGCAAATTTGTGCTGAAGCAGAGAAGCAGTACTTCCATGATCCATCCCACGAGCAGGCAGAAATCCGTCCTTAAGCCATCCCAGATGTTTGCAAAGCAGACGTGGGTCTCAGTCCTGAGGTAGCAGAAGGAAAAGCGCTGGAACAAAATGAGACGTTAAAAAAGAAACTGCCAGATCCACATGGTGGAGCTGAGACAGCTCGGGGAGACCAGGAATGCAGCAGCTGCTCTGTCTGCTGGAGCAGACAATTTAACATGGAAGCTACTGCTTTCCAGAAGTCTGGAGTGAAGCAAATGTTGTACTGGTTTGCAAAAACAGCAGCAGCAATGATCTTGGGAATAGTCTGGCAACTTTTGTGCAGGAGAGCGTGCTGGAAGGAGCAATCATCCAGGTTCAGATCGAGCTGCTCCAAGGGACCTTGAGGTGCCACTGTCTTTGACAAGCTCGATGGATGGGACAGTGGGAAAGTCGTGAGGGTCAACAGAGAGAGAGAGATACCAAGTCCTGAGCCTGGGATGGAGCAATCCATGTGCCAGGAGAGCCTGGAGAACAACCAGCACAGGTGCATGAGCTCTGCAGCACAGAGCATGGAGACAGGGAAGGGAAGCTGACCATGAATCAGCAGTGAGCTTTTCCAGTGAGGAAAGCCAACTGGTGTGCTGTGGTAGCCAGCTGGTGTGCCATGGTAGCCAACTGGTGTGCTGTGGTAGCCAGCTGCTGTGCCACGGTAGCCAACTGGTGTGCTGTAGTAGCCAGCTGGTGTGCTGTGGTAGCCAAAGCACGGCCAACACCTGCAGGGAAGATGTGTGAGAAGAGACAGAGAGGTGAAGTTGTTCCACCTGGAGGAGAGAGGTGGAAAGGGGGATCTGATTGTGTTTTCCTCTGCCTGAAGGGAAGTTATGGAGGAGACAGAGCCAGACTTTCCTCAGGAGTGAAGAGTAAGGGGGAAATGGGCAACAAGAAGGAGCTGCAGGTAAGGAAGGACACAAAAACTGTCATGCAGTTCTGGCATAGGGGCCAGTTCAGGTTGCTCATGGACAAGGCCTTGAGCCAATGGATTCAGCTTTAGAATTAGACTTGCTCTGAGCACAGCTGACCAGAGACTTTGGATGTTTCTGCAAAAATCACTTATTCCAAGAAGATCAAGGAAAATCACTTTTCTCAGCCTGTAACACAGCCTTGAGCAGGTTGGCAGAGCCACATATGGGGAAACACTGCAGGGAGTTCCCTCTGCTTTAGGGTGGGATTGTGCCGCCACTGGGGAGCACCCAGAATTTCTCTCCAGCTCTGGAGAAGCGTGTCTGTGTTTGGTGAAGGTGGGACAGCAAATTATCTGCTCCCCCTACAGCGTGGTGGGCTCCTGATGGTGAGGAACATCAGAGCCCCAGGCTCTGGGATGCCCACAGTAGTGCTGCCATCTCATCGCTAATTCCCCAAAGCCTGCAGTCACAGGCAGAGCTTCAGGAGATGCTCCACCCCAGGAAGAAGAAGGAAGGATACGGTCCCCAGGTTTGCTCTGCTCGGTGTGTGCTCAGTGTGCAGACAGAAGCTCTGGGAGAGCTCTGGCAGGGCCTGAGGAGCGCTTGGCACCTCTGGGCAGCACAGAACATCCTCTCCACTGAAGGACACCTCCAGGCCACCCTCCCCATGCTCAAATTTTTCACTTGTTGGACAAGGTTTCCACCCCATCACCTTTCCCTTGCAACCCTGGACAGGAGCAGATGTGTCCCTGGGCACCCAGCACAGCACCTAGCTGACCTGCACAGGTTGTGCTGGGGACATTCCCGCTCCCCTTCAGACACCGGGATGGCCCCAAATCCTCACGGACATCTCACATGTTAACTGTTGCTGGCCTTATCTCCAGGATCAAGACCATATTTTTCTTCTCATTCCAGGAAGGACAAGTTTTAATAGGCCTGGAATTGGAAACAGCTCCCTTTGCTTTCCATGCTTCCCACCCGGTTTTCATGTGGGGAGTTGTTTACCAGTTATGCAAGCGGAGGCAGAAGGCTGGGGTGAGTCCTGGCCTGGGGGCACAGAGGAGGAGGAGGGCTGGGGTGACAGTCCTGGCCTGGGGGCACAGAGGAGGAAGGGGCTGGGGTGACAGTCCTGGCCTGGAGACACAGCAGAGGAAGGCTGGGGTGACAGTCCTGGCCTGGGGCACAGAGAAAGAAGGGGCTGGGGTGACAGTCCTGGCCTGGGGGCACAGTGGAGCTCCTGCTGCCCTGCATGGCCACCCTGGCCCTGCATCCATCCCACACATCCCAATACTGCCGGTAAGTGAGCAGAGGGAGAAGGAAATGTTCTGCTTCCCTGTCCAGAGGGGACAGCCCTCAGGACTGGAAAGGACTGAATCTCAAGGAAGAAGTGTGCGACACGTTCTGGTCTCTGTGGAGGGGACACACAGAGGTGGCTAAGCTCCCCAGTTCTTTTGCTTGGATCTGGTGGCAAGCCAGGGACAGTGACCATGACAGGTCAGCACAGTGTCCCTGTTCCCTGCCAGAGTCCCACAGGGACAGTGGTGATGGAGCAAGGAGTGTGGAGGGGACATGACACCTGTCCTGTGTGGTGACCAGGTGAAGGACTGGTTGTAGGGCTGGGCATGGGCAATGGAAATGGGTCAGGGACGTGGTGGCAGGAGTGGTGGCACTCTGGGGCTGTCCCCCCTTTGAACAGAGTCCCTTGCCCATGCTGGGGTGCAGGTGGGGCAGCAAGAGGCACAGGGAGGACCCTCAGTGCCACGTGGGAACACAGCCTGGTCAAGGATGCCCAGAGCTGACGGTGCTGGGAGAGGCTGCTGGGGTGAGATGTGAAAAAGAGGCCATGGAGACAAACTGTGATAAAACCCAGCTCCTCCTGGACTGACGATGATGGTTCCCACCCTGAGAGTGATGCAGGAGGACAGGGACCCTGTGGCATGGCAGCAGCTGGAGGGGACACTGAAGTTCATGAAAGCCATGGAAAACTGTCCTGGCTTTAGAGAGAGAGAAGTGTCCGTGGTGAGAGCTGCCTGAGCACACGGCTGGGCTTGGCACAGGAAGAAATGGAAGTTAGCAGCTCTTGGATAACGATGTGGAAAAGCAAGTCCATAATTCCTTTGTGCCACGGAGCTCTTCTTTAAGGCAATGTCCAGACAAGGGGAGGTGGCACTTGTGGAAATGTCTGAGTGGTGAAGTGGAGGGGAGCTCAGGACCACCCTGGTCCCACGTGCCCATGAGCACAGGGCAGAATCGGATGTGGTCAAGGGACACACTAACCCCTGCCCCAGCCGTGGAGTGGGCTCTGAAGCACCCACAGGTGACAGGTCCCACTGGTGATGAGGACAACCTCTGCTGGTGTGCTGGCCAGCCCCTGCTCATGCAGCCCAGCCTGTCTCACTCGCCAGAGGAGCCCAGTCCTGCCCCCTGATCACGGCACCAGCCTGTGCCATCCATGGATGTCTCTGCCCAAGAGGATGGCACAATGTCCCAGCTGTGTGGGGGCATCATCCTTTCAGACACATTGTCTATCCATCTCTCACCTTGGGGGGCTCCACAGGCAGAGCTCCCTGCAGTTCTGCCCTGATTGCTTCCCTTCGCACCCCCATTCCTGTGTGCTTTGTGCAGCAGGGTCCAGCTCTCCCACCAGCCTCGTTCCCCTCTGCATCCTGCCCATCCAGACTGGTTGCTGCGGCCATAGGCTGCATTCAGCCCTCCTGGAGTGGTGGATCTTCACCTGTGGATGTGTTCCAAGTCCTGCTTCTGGAGGATCTCCAGTCCCTCCTGCCTTGGGCCAAGTTTCTCCCAAGCACAATGGCCCATGTGTTGTTCCGGGGAAGGCCTTGTGGCACTACCCCAAGCTCCCGAGCTGGATGCTGCTGGCCTGACATCCACCTGGACCTGGCAGATGAGCTGGGGTGGACATGGAGGGGTGGGATGGGCCAAGCCCCCCGTGGGCTCTTCTCCTGTAATTTTGGCTTTCTGGGTTGCATCCACAGAGCTCGTAGCAGACTGGGCCAGGCTGACCCGGTTCTCCGAGTGGGCTGCTGGTCCCCCGGGTGTGACAGCCAGCCCCTCTGTGACAGTCAGGGGGCTGTGACATGGCTGCTCCCTCTTCCAGGGCACAGAGAGGGAAGGTGTTTGCAGCAGGAGCTGAACCCCATGAGCACAGCCTGTGATCTGCAAGACTCCGCGTGGCTGTTAGGATTTTGGAGCAGCCCCCCCATTTCACACACACACACACACACACACACACACACACACACACAGAGACATCCTCCTTCCACCTGCAGTACACCCAGGGGTCTGTACTCATCCTGAATTTATCACAGTGACTCCATGCCAGCCCCTCCGGCCAGCTCTGCTCCGGTGAGGGCTCCTGCAGAGCCCCCGTGCCTTTGCAGGGGTGGAGAGAGGAGAGAGCAGCCTGTGCCAGGCACAGCCTCATGGGGACCATCTCGGGCCTGCCAAGCTCCCCCTTCACTCCTGCCCGGGCAGTGTTCCCAGCTCAGCACTTAAGGCCACCAGCCCAGGAGGTTTTGGAGGCTCCTCAGGCTTGCTGAGGGTGTGAAGAAGGCTGATGGAGATGGTGCTGGTGACAAGTCCTGCCACAATGGGGTGGTGCTCGTGGAACAGGTGAAGGGAAGGGCAGTGGGTTGATGATTCTGGTTGATGCTGGTGCATCCTGAACCCCTCAACCTGCAGGGACCAGCAGAGAAGGTGACCCCAACCAATGGCCTAATGTCCTCAGTGCTGGCCTGGGGAGGTGAGCCCAGCTTGGAGGACATTGAGGAACAGCCAGAGCTCTTGGCAGCCCTTGTGCAGCCAGAACAATGGTTGACGTCATTTTTATTTAAGAGGGAGAAGGGAAAAAAAATTGTGACCAGAGAACCGTAGCCCTGGGAGAGACGGAGTTTATTTTTCCTGCCTGCTGCTCTCTCTCGCACTTCCCCCAGCCCTGGCTGTGGCACAGCACATTCCTTTGCTGTGATCTCCTCCCTCCCATGCAACAGCACATTCCTCCTGCATTGGCTGCTCCCTTTGCTCTGGCCACCCTGGCCTGGCTTGTGTGGAGGGGACAGTGGCCACCCATCCCCTGTGCCAGAGCACTGCTGGACGCTCTGCTTTCAGCTTTGCCGGGGCTCAGGCTCAGAGCTGTGTCCGTGTGCTGGCTGCTCATGTGCAGCTCCGCCCTGGGCACAGGTGTCTGTCCAGGTGCTAGCCTCTCCATCCCAGGACAGTGTCCAGGAGGGATGCTGGAGCCTCACCTCTGCTGTCTCCGTGGCAGGTGCACTGAACCCGTGGCATGGAACCTTCCAGGGGGATTCCCACACACCGATGGGCTCAGGGAGCGTGGGGTGCCAAGTAGGGCTTGTCTTCCCTCGCTGGGTGGAGCAAGACCAGCCTGGGCTTGGGGTCATCCCTTTGGATCCCAAACAGGCAGCAAGGAAGGTGTCTGCCAAGCCCTGTGAGCAGTGGGGAGATGAGCTAATGCCTCGCAGGGCTGAGTTTGTGGGGCTGGCACAGCTCCCAGTGCTGGGGCCACCCCGGGCAGGGCAGGTCACCCCAGAGGGCTGGGCAGACGTGGGTGCAGCAGCCCTTCACCCTGGGGTCATTGTCCCCTCTGGCCAGCGCTGGTGTGGGGTGAGAAGGTCAGGCTGTGGGTGCTGCTGACCAGCGCATGCAGCACATCAGCACACCCGGCCCCTGTGCTCCTGCTGGCCTCACTGGGTTTTGTTGGAGCTGCTGGGAGCCCAGGCACGGGCCTAGTGCCTGCTCTGTAGTATTTTCCCAGTGCAGTCAGATAAAATGAGATGTTACCTACTCTCAGGAGATCCGCCTTTGCTCACCCCAACACCCCTCCCACGACTCTGTCCTATTCCCAGCCACAGAGGAGACCAACAGCACCCCTGTGCCCCCATAAGGATCTCTGAGAGCTGGGAAAGCTCCTTCCTCCTGTTTTTTTACCTGTCCCAGCACTGCCTTTCTCCTTCTCAAGCTGAGGGCTGTGGAGGAGAGAGCTGGGGGCTCTGGTGAGGGCTCTGGGGGCATTGCAGGGCTCTGGCTCTGGGCAGGGCTCAGGGAGCTGGACCAGGGCAAAGGGTTGAACAGGGCCATGTGTGCCCCATCTCCTGCCAGACTGGGCTAAACCAGGGTTAACCAGAGGGGCAGCTGGGAGCTGCCACATGCCAAGAATGTTTCCAGACTGGGGAAGGGCTGGACATGAATCACCCGCTGCCTCTGCCAGACACTGTGTGCAGGCTGGGCTCTGCACTGTGCTGTCCTGCAGCGAGTTTGGGGACCCTGTGCAGACCAGGGCTCCACCAGCCCCACCAGCATCACCTGCTGTGGTGGCTCCAGCCTGGTTTTGTGGCTCCTGGGAGCCCCAGCTGGCTGAGGGACCGGCAGCCCTGTGTGTGCGTCAGGCTCTGCTGGCTCGGGAAGCCCACGTGCGGATGTTGTTGCAGCCATGGACACGCTCCTCCCACGCTGCTCCAGCCCTTTGTCTCCGTCACTTGTGTGAGCCTGAATGTTCACAAGTTGTAACTCAGCCTCTGGAGACCTCCAGGTACCATGGAGACTCAGCAAGGTACCATGGCTGGCACCAGGACCCTGCTCAGCCCAGTGCTGGCTCTCTCACTGAGCAGCTTCTCTCGCTGCCCACCCCAGCCCAGTGCCCATCAGTGTGGGGGATGCTCTTCCTCCTCCTCTGATGGGCATCAGCGTGGTCCTGCTGCGATCCCAGGGAAACCCAGCAGCCCAGGAGATGGGGACCTGAAGCCTTCCTACAGCCAACAGGAGAGCCAGGCCTGGGGAGCTCCTGTCCATGCCCAGCATTGCTGGGCTCCTGCACTGGCTGCCCTGGAATGTGGGTGCATGGTTCCACATCCAAAGACACCCACACCCCTTAATGTATCGATATCCACACCAGGGCTGCAGCCTTGGAGACAGGCAGTCCATGCTGCTGAAATCCAGCGACAGCAGCGGGGCAGCCACAGTCTCCCCACAACCTCTGTCCCTTGCATCTCCTTCAGAGCAACAGCAGGAGGGGATTAGGGCTAAGAATGAGGGAACCTTGGGCTTCTTGGCAGACAGAAGTCCCCCAGCACGGTCCCTGCAGCAGCTCCTGGTGCACAGATGTGTCTAATTCACCTGCTCACCACGTGCAGGGAAAGGGTCTGAGCACCAGACCGGCCACAGGGACATCTGTGAGGCAGTGGCTGAATGCAGAGAGCAGGAAAAACACAGGGAAGAAGGGCAGCACCCCAAGCTGCTTAGGGCTAAAACCCTGGTAACTCCTTTCACTCAGAACATCTCCATTTCCATCTGGAAATAAAGAGGTTTCCACATTCAGCTCCTCCTTGCTGGAGCTGAAAGCACTGTCCCCGTGGATGGTGTTGGGGTGGGGGTCCCTGCCCAGGATG
>VZTH01003709.1:2146-13081 GCA_013397815.1 Aleadryas rufinucha
ATTTTTATTATTTTGTTTATATTATTTTACAATTTATATGTTATACATTTTATATATATATGACTTTATTTGATATGTTATATATTTAATATGTATTATTTTATTTTTATCTGTTACATATTTTACATATTTTTATTTCTAATTTTTATCATTTTTTTCTGTTATTTCATTCCTTCAACCCCTTTAATATTCCAAGGGCCTGAAATACGAAATTCCCACTGAACTGCGGAATCCAAACCAGAAATTGTGGAGAAATCCCTGCAAAGACTTTGGAAGTTTTGATGATTTCAAATCTCTCTCTCACCCTAAATTATTTATTTATATCCTTAAAAATCCATATTTCCACCATTAAATCCATATTTTCCTCATTAAATCCATAATTATATCCCTAAACTCCGGGCAGGGTGGATTTGGCTCAGGCGTGGTTTGGTGAAGGACAAATCGACCCAATCCTGCTAAAATTTGGGATTTATATCCCAAATTACATCAAACTGCTTTGGGATCCAGCGGATCCACCTCCAACAGGAGCTGCCATGCTCCCAGGAAATCACGGAATTTTTTAAAGCTTTAAAAAGATTTTTTTAAAATTTTTAAAAGCCAGTGGGACCTGTTTATCTTATCCATGGAAAATCCGCCTTTCCCCCCTTTTTTTTAGTAATTTTTTTAGGTAGCTCTGGAAATGCCCCTCCCGGATAACGAGGAAACAATTCCCGATTCTTTTCCCTCCATCTGGGGAGCCAAAAAATTCGGGATGGAGCAGCAGCTGTTGGACTCTGCACATCCACGCTCCACGACAGGTCGGGGCAGGAAGCGGGGAGGAATCCATGGAAACCTTCGGGGGAATTTCGGGAGACGGAACGTAATTAACGCCAATTAGGTTTTGGCTGGGATTCCGGGGCTCTGCTGTTGGGAAAGGCACAGCTGGGATCTGGGGTAGGCAGCTCCTCAGCTGGTGGGAATAATTCCGGCTCTGTCATCCTAAATGGGTGAAAATCGGGATCCTCGGGAGGAGGAGAGCGGGATTTGCTCGGAAAATTCCGACATCTGGCCCAGGAGGTCGGGAAAAAGCAGCTTCCCGCTCCGGATCCGGCTGGTTCCTCTCCGGAACTGCTCTTTTGGAAATAGAAATGCAAAAAATTTATTGATATAAAAAGTGAATGATGAATTTAGGGGGGAAAAAAATCCCTGGAAATACCATGGAATACGGAAAAACCCCCACAACAATCCAGGTTTCCGCAGTGTCTTTCCTGGGATAGGGAGCTTTTCCTCCGAGTTTGTCCTGTGCTTGTTGTTATTCCCATAAAAAAATGGGACTGAGGGAGTGGAGGGGATGTAGTGCAGGGATTCCCACTGGATCAGGGAATCCTCCATTCCTTTGGGAATGCTCTGACCCCGTGAACACGAAGCCGGACACAAACCCCTCTGTGGGATCATGGATCTGCTCCATACCCACATCCCGGTGTCCTGGTGGCTTGTGCCTTCCTTGGATCTGCGGCCCAGCACGGAGCAGGGGTTTTCTGGGATGAAGGGCTCCAAGAATTCCCCAAACCTCAGGAATTAGGAGCAGGAGGGAAACCCAGAGGTCGCTCAGTCCAACTCCTTGCCCCGGGGCGGGATGAGCTTTCCCTGCGTCATTCCTGATATTGTCTAAACCATTCCCGAAAACCTCGGGCAGCGATGGCTCCTTCACCCCTTCCCGGCAATCCATCCTTTTTCCTCATCTCTGTTTTCCTTCCCATCCGTCTCTCCCGTTGAAATTCAAATCCCAGACTCCTCATCCCAAGGAGGGAGCAGTGATGGGATCATCCTTTTCCTCGTCTTTCCCCATAAACCATCCCCGTTTCCTTCATCCTTTCCATGCTCTCCCCCTCATCCTGGATTTTCTCCAGCTGCTCCTGCTCCTCTCCAGGGCGGAATTCCGGGATCAGGCTGCCTCATCTGGCTGTTGCCACTTCATTCCCGGGGGTGTGGGCACAAATCCCTGTCTCCTGCTCCTGAATTCCCGCTTTTTCACCTCCTCCTGCCCTGTCCATCCCTCCTGGCCTCCAAGGATCCTCATCCCCGTTTCCTTCGGACCCGCTGTTCCGGTTGGTTTGGGCAGGGATATCATGGAGCTTTTTTTTTGGGATGAGGGTGATTTTCCAAGGATCAAGGAGCTGCAGGAGGCAGAGATAAGGATCAGAGTAACTCGGGCAGGGTGTGGGAGGCGGGAGAGCCGCGGCTCCAGCCTTAATCTCGGCCTCTGTGAGTCAGACCCAGCCTCTGCTGAGGTCAGGTCAGGCTTGAATTTAAACCCAGCCTGGGCTGGGGGCACCTGAGGGTGTTCAAGCCACGTTCTGGTCCTGGAATTCCATCAAGGATCAGGATTTCCAAAGCCTTCTGCAGTTAAACCTGGCCTAAAGGAGCAGAAATTCCATGAACTTCACTCCAAACCCCGTTCCAGGAAGATCCCCGTCCCCATCCTGCTGCTGCTCATGGGCAGGGCTGGAGGTGGCAGATTTGTGTCCTGAACCAAAGTGCCTCTTATCCCATGGGATTCTGGAGCTGCTGATCCCAGGATTCTGGAGCCCCTCTGCTCTGGACCAAGGCTGGGAGCGCTGGGAATGTTCCCCTGGAGAAGGGAAGGCTCCAGGGAGAGCTCCGAGCCCCTTGCAGGGCCTCAAGGGGCTCCAGGAGAGCTGCAGAGGGACTGGGGACAAGGCCTGGAGGGCCAGGAGGCAGGGCATGGCTTCCCAGTGGGAAAGGGGAGCTTGGGGTGGGATGTTGGGAATTAGGAATTGGTGTGTGTGAGGGGGGGGAGGGGCTGGGCTGGAATTGCCAGAGCAGCTGTGGCTGCCCCTGGATCCCTGGCAGTGTCCAAGGCCAGGTTGGACATTGGGGCTTGGAGCACCCTGGGATAGTGGGAGCTGTCCCTGCCCATGGAATGGGATGGGATTTAAGGTCCCTTCCATCCCAATTGACGATTTTATGTCAAGACCTGTGTGGCCAAATGAGAGCCGTCACTTCGCTAAACTGGGAATTTCATTGTATGGATTTCAGGGAACCTCCCATCCCTCCTCTTCCCGCTTTGCCCCTGGATTGCTCCTCCCGAAGCAGCACAGGGACCCTTTCTGGGTGACACTGCAGCAGAATCCCCGGATGAGGCGAAAACCCCAAATCTGGCCACTTTTGCAGCCATTCCAAGTGAGGATTTTGCAAGAGTGGGTGTGGGATCCCTGGCTCAGCTCCAGCTCTGCCGATCCCATGGAAGCCTGGAAAAGAGAAACCCCAAATCCAAGCAACAAACCCCAAACCTCCTCTGCTGCAATTTGGGATGTGTCCAATCATTTTCCAGAGCTGCTGATTTTTAGGTGTGGGTGAGGTGATGATCCAAGTGTTAACGAGATAAAAATTACGGGTGAATATCCCAGCGTTTTTTTGGGATTTGTGCTGCTGTGGGTGATGGGAGGATGGATAAGCTGAGCTTTGCTGAGCTCCCGGTTCTGCAAATCCCCACAGTTGTTGGTACCAAGCTCTGGGATCAAAGCTGCTCCATAAATGGGAGTTATTAATAATCCTAATTATTGGATGTTGGAAAATCAGTGCTGGGTGTTTTCCCATTAAAAAATAAAGGGAGAGGGATGGACCCCTTTCAATTTTTGCCCTGGAACATCAAGTTCATTTATCAAACAATATTAAGGAGTTGCCTCAAGGAGCCTGGGATTTGGGGTTGTTCCTGGGGATTTTATCTTGCCGTGAAAACAATTCCCAAACTCAAAGGGGAGAATTTTCGGGAGCTGGAATTTAATCACGGTTTGTAATTCCTGACATTCGCGTCGCCCCTTTCCATCCCGATGGATCGCAAATCGCTTTCCGGAGCAGGGATAGAGGGAAAGGGGGTGCTCCCCTCCCGTTTGGATGGGGTGGAACTCGGGAATTGTCCCGTGCCAGCGGAATGAAGCAACAGCTCGTTAGGGAGGTGAAGTCATGGGATCACAGGAATTAGGGCTGGGAAAAAGCTCATTAAGGAATTTGCTCCATCCCTCTCCCCCTACGTGCTCGTGGCTCTGTCCCGAGCTTTGTCCGGACTAGTTGGGAACATCCCAGGGGAGCGGAGGAACTTCTCCAAACGAAACTGCAACCGAGGAGCTGAAGCCCGGCCAGGAATGGGAATTTTCCTCCTGAGGAAAAAAAAAAATAAATAAAATCCATGGAATCTCCAGGCTGCCAGGCTTGGAATGAGCCTCCAGCAGCACAAGGGTTAAATCCCAGGATCTTTTAGGTTGGAAAACCCCTCTAGGATCGAGTCCAACGCAGCCAGATCCACCACTCGCTTTTCCTGCAGATTTCCTCTTCATGTCCCGACCAACCCCATCGTTTTCCCGTGTGGAAGCAGCGCTGGCAGGGCGGCTGCAAATTCCAGGCGGAGCTGGAATGCCGGAGGGTGCGCGTGCACCTCAGGAATGGTGTCCACGAGCCTGGAATGAGCGTTGCTCCCGCAAAGGTCATTCCAGGTCAGGGAAGCAGGAGAGGGTTGGAGATCCGCGGTGGGAAGGAAACGTCTCCCCACACGGGAAGCTGCGGAAGTTGGAATCGTCCAAAGCAGGGCTGGAAAAGCGGATTCCAGCGTGGAAAAGTGTCCTGTGTTGTGTGTGCGGGGGGTGGGGGAGCCCCCAAAATCTGGGAAGTGCTGGGGGAAGGAAAAGGGATTTTTTTTTCCCAAATTTTTGTGTCCATGGAGAATTCCTCACCCTTTTTGGCCTCTGGAATGTCACAGAGGCAGCAAACCTGAGGTGCTGCTGTTCCCTCCACCCCCAAATTCCCAGCAAAACCCCATCCAGGCCTTCTCCCAGACAAATCCTCCCGTTCTCCCTAAACATTCCCTTGTCTAAACCCTCCTGGCCTCAGTGGCTGCTTCCTCCTTTTTCACTCAGTTCCAATGGATCTGGAATTCCCTCCACCCCCAAATTCCCATCAAAACCCCATCCAGGCCTTTTCCCGGACAAATCCTCCCGCTGTCCCTGAACCTTCCCTTGGCTGAACCCTCCTGGCCTCAGTGGCTGTTTCCTCCTTTTTCACTCAGTTCCAAAGGATCTGGAATTCCCTCTGCCCCCACATTCCCTCTGCCCCCAAATTCCCAGCAAAACCCCAGCCAGGCCTTTTCCTGGATAAATCCTCCCGTTCTCCCCTAAACCTCCCGTTGGCTAAACTCCCTCCGGCTTCAGTGGCTGCTTCCTCCTTTTCCACTCAATTCCAAAGGATTTTTTTCCCCCTGGGATGAATCAGTTCCTCGGGCTCCATTTGGGGTCCTGGCTGCAGGGCGACCCTTTGTCAACCCGGGAATGAAACGCCGCGTCCAGGCGGGACGGGAGGGAATCTGGCCAACGTTTTCTTTGGGAATGCTGCCTCTCCTGGCTCCTGGACACTCCCACTTTTTCCAGGGTTGACCTTCCCGCCTCGGGATATTTAACACACAATGGCTGGCACGGCGGGGCCTTCATTTTCCGGGCAATTATGGGGAAGCGGCATCCGCCACGTTCCTGCCCCGCTCCTTTGATGTCGGGTGATTTCACGGCGCTTAATGATAGGACACGGAGCAGGGGAAGATCCTCACCCTCTGGAATCAGCCCCCATTCCCACAGCCTCATTCCTTTCTCCATGTATTTATAGATAGGATTTGATTCTCTCCCCACAGCAGCTGGAGTTGTTTTGCGCCTCGTTACTGCGGGTCCTTAATTAAAGCACCCTCGTTAATTATCCCAGGGGACACTCCTTCGGCAATTATAAGTTGGAGAGCGAGGGTGGCTGCTCCCATTATCCAGAGGCTTGGGAGACATTCAGCAGGATCGGTTGGGTAGTTGGGATTTGCTTTTTCCACGACTAAAATCACTTTTTTTCCATAATTTGTGTTTTTTAGGGATGGATCAAAGCTAATCCTGGGCCTTTCTTTTTTCCTTGTGAGCAGCCAGGTAGAAAAAAATCCATTGATTTTAGTGGATCCATTGATTTTCAGTGGATCCATCATCACCTGTCCGTGGATTTTAGTCTGTCCATGGATTTTTAGTCTGTCCTTGGATTTTAGTCTGTCCATCACTCCAAGCCCGTGAGGAAAAGCTTTGGAAGTTGAGGTGATGCTTTGGGAGCTCCTTGGAGCCTCTGGAAGTGAAGGAGCTGGGGGTGAGGACCAACAAACTGCTCCATGTCCGGGAAACATCCTTGGGAAGCCGTGCCCTGAATTCTCTGGGAATTAAACCCCTCCTGGACTGGATTTCTGAGGAGCTGAGGGATTTTTCTGTTTTCCCATCCCTGTTTTCCTCGCTCCTCTGAGGCTGGGAAGTGCCAGTCCTGCTTCCCATGAGCCTGGGTCACCCAGGAGTGCCTGATCCCGGCTCCTGGGCTCGGGATGGCTCCCAGGATAACATGGATGGGATGGAGAATCCTGATTCCCTGTGCTGCATCCTTCCCATATTCCCAACCCTCATCATTCCAGAGGAGGCTTTCCAGAGGAAATCCCAGCTTTGGTGGACACGGGGGTTTGTGACACCCTGACATTCCCTCTTCTCCCTGCCCCCACCTCCCCAGGCTCCTGCCTTCCTGTCAGGGGCCTTTTCCCAGAGGAATTGCGGGTTTGGGAAGACAGGATTTTTGGGAATTGCAGATTTCTGGAGCAGGGACAGCCACAGAAAACTGAGGAGCTCCAAGAAATCCAGGGAGGGTCCAGTCACTGCTTGTGCTCCAAGATCCCTCGGCATCGTTTGGTTCCTCCTTGTCTTGGAGGTTAAGGGGATGGCCTGGAGGAATTCCAGGCGGGAGTAATCAGCTTGGAATTCCCTCCTGTAGTTTCTCCCGAGGGAATTACCCCGGAATTCTGCTGCGGGAATCACTTCAGAGAAGGGGAGGGTGGGGACAGGGATTGTCACCTTGAGAGGTTTTTCACAGCCCAGGTGTGGAGCTCCCTCACCATCAGGGTTTCAGGGATCCCGGGAATTTAGGAGACAACATTCCCTCTTAATGGGCCCAGCTGGCCAAAAAGCCTGGAATTCCACTGGAGTTATTTGATAATTAATTCCCATCTTTTAAAAAAGTGTTTTAATGAATTTCTATTAATCCAAGATGATTTTCCATTAATCCAGGGATCTCTGGGAGTGAGGGATCTCTGTGTCCCCTTGGATTTCTTCTCCCTTATTCAGCCTTTCTCTATTTTTGTCCTTCTCCCTGGAGAATTCCTGAGCGTCCCCACATTTCCTCCTAAACTGGGGTCAGAAATTCCTTATCACAGATTGATAACGCATTAATGATAAAGGTTAAGCCCTCCAACTTCCTCTGGGAGCTTTTCCTTTTCCCTCTCATCATCTGGGAGTTCCTAGAGAGACTCTGGGTTCCAGAACTTGGGATTCAGAGCTCACCCAGGAGCTTCTGGAAGTTGATGCGGTTGAGGACAACCCTGGTGGCCAAACCCGATCGCGGATATCAACCATCAAATCATGGAATCATGGAACATTCCAAGTTGGAAAAGATCCGTAAGGATCATCTAAGTCAGCTCCTGTCAACCCTCCATCCCTGGAAATTCCATCAGCTTTGAGATCCAGGTGGGAGACATCTGAGGGGGCTCAGGAGAGCCCTCGGTGTTGTATTTCCGTGTTTATGTGTGGCCATGAATTCCCAGTTGGTGATCCCACCACTCTGGATAGGGAAAGGTGGGAATCCATTGTCCCAGCTGCTGGTCCTTTGTTTTCCAACCCTTTTTGGGTGTCCCAGGGGGTCTGAAAGTCCCTGACCACACGTGGACTGTTGGGATGAGCAGGGAATGACCCCAGGGGACATCACCATCACTCAGGGTTTGAATTTAAGCTGAGAAAGGTCCAAATGTGGGATCCAGGACACAAGATGATTGATTTTTCCCATTTTTCACAATCCAGGATGGATCCACCCTCTGGAACTTTGTTGCCCCGTGAACATTCCCATTCTTTTGGGACAATGAGCTCTTACACCGGGAAAAAACCCAATGGCTTTGGTTTGAGCTGCTGACAGAGGGATGTGAGATGAGATGATGATGATGGTGATGATGATAAATGATGGTCCATTCTTCGTTCACCTTCTCCAGGGCAGCTTTGTCCGGATTTCTGTTCCATTCCCTTTCTTCCCAGCCAGGATTTGCTTCCCAAGTGCTTCACCGCAAAGCTCTCCAGGCTTGGAATCACCTCAGGGTTGGGGACTCTTCCCTTTCATCACCTTGGGTTTGGGGACTCTTCCCTTTCTCCTCCGGATCTTCTGAACCAGGAGACCGGAAGCGCACTCTGGAACGAAGCCCGAAATTCCGTGTGGAATTCCACATTTTAATTTTTTTTTTTTTTTTTTTACCCACTTTTATTTTATTTCATCCAATCTCTGGATAACCATCTCCAGGTAATTCCCTCACAGGGAATTACGGTGCCCTCACTCCCAGAGGAGGTTTCAGGTCCATCCCAGAGTGATGGATACATTCCGAAGGCTGAGGGAGGAGAGGGAACCTCGTGTTTGTATGTGTGTGTTCGTGGAGGAACTCCAGACTTCCAAGACCATCCTGCAGGGATCCACCCGTGGATGTGCTGGAATGGGACACTCGGTGTTGGCTCTTATGGCCAAGGGTGTCCAGGTGTGGGATGGAGAGCCTGAGAGAGCCTGGAATCGGGAAGTTTTCCCAGCAGGGCTTTCCCAGGAGGCCTCCAAATTAACCCCTGTCCTGCAGACAGGGTTAAAACTCCAGAAGATCCCAAAGGGTCCCTGCTGGCTCCATCCTGTGGAGCCTGACCCCAAAATCCAGGCTGGGATCCTCCTCCTTGGACATTATCGGAGCTAAGCTGGAAGAAATCCCACAAAGTCTTGGCCGGAAGGACCTTAAGGATCATCCAGTTTGGGACAAACCTTCCTTCCCAGGAGAATCCGTTTTTCCCTGGGCCTCCTCATGTGTTTTGTGGTGTTATCCCTGGAAAATTTTTGTGTTGGGTTTGGAGATGATCCGAAACAAAGCAGAGCCTTGCTCAGGTGGGGATTTAGGACCAAAGACCAGGAGAAGACCTTGGGCCAGTCTTCGACTCTCTGAGCTCCTCTGGCTGTCGGAAAAACTTCTGGATCCACTAGCTCCACTCCACTGATGGGAACTGTGGATGTGGAATATGAAGATCTCTCCATCTTTTTTTCCCAACGTGCAAATCCATGAATTATAAATATTGTAAATGAGGGAAATTTGGGGTGGAAGTCACTGATTGTCCATGTTGGGGGGGTCAGACCCATTCCCAGAAAATGATTAAATATTTGTCATTCATCAACTGATCCTCCAAGGGACTCTGGGGTTTTTCCACCAGGTTCCTGCTTTTCTTGGGAGCTGAGACATGTTGGATATCCAGGTTGTTTGGCTGTGTATTCCCAGATTTTGGGTCTAGTTTGGAGTCTCTTGGGCAGTCACACGGGGTTTTCTTGGCATTCCTTGGGGTTTAGGGATCCATTTATCCCAGAAACCGCCAGACTGGGACTTTCTGGGCTCTGGAGTCCTCCCTGGTTCAGGGAATGTCATTCCGGGATGATAAAAGGGACAACGCAACAATTTAGACTTCCTTAACTTTCTGAACAGGTTTCAGGAATTCCAGCTGGAATTTCCAGGCACATAAACCCCCGATATCTCTTCCCATTGTCCGATCTCATTCCTTCATGGAATGTGAGCCACGGGCAGTGCTTTAACCAAACCTCTTCCCTTTGTTCCAGGAGGAGGAACAGCCTGGAAGGAACCTTCTCCAACACTCCCCATCTTGGAGAGGCTGCAGTTGGATCGACCCGGCCTGACATCGTTTGGGAAGCTCATTGATTCCAGGTGCGGAGCCACTGAGGGAGGCGGCCCCTCCTAGGAATATTTCCAGCGTAATCCAAAGCAGGATGGTCGGTTTAGATGGGCCATAATTGCCCTAATTTGGGCAAGATGGGACTTGCTCAGCTCTTAAATCAAAAATGAGGCTTCACATTTCATCCAGACACGGCTCCGGTCATCCCAGAGCTCTTAAATCCATGAGTTGTTGATTTGGGAGATAAACAAGGGATGGGTTTGGACCAAACAAGAGAAAAAATAGAATTTCTCAACCACCCAAACTCCTAAAATTCCCTTTCAGGACGAATGGATTTCATCCTTTGACCGAGAGGAATTACAGCAGGTTTCCATCTCTAAACATATTCCCATAATTAAATTTCAGGAGGGGAATAAAATCTCAGGCAGGAAAATTCCACCATTTCATTTGGGTTTTGTTTCATTCCTCTGACTTCAAAAAAAATGTAATTAATTACCCCAAACAGCTGAAATAATGGACCTGAATTTCATCTATTTATGTGTTTTATTTATATATTTATTTTATTTTGTGGCAAGTAAAATATTCCCTGAGGGAATGAGCAGCCCAGAGTTGGAAAAAGGATCCCTCAGGATTCCTGCGGCCCCTTTGCCTCGACATCCAGTGTTCCTTGGTTTGGATTTTCAGCCTCGTGTCCTGTTTGGCATCCCCTGGATGATCCCTTGCAGGGAGAGGTGGAAAACAGAGGAGATATTCCGGTTTTTCCCTTTTCTCCTGCTGTCCTTGACCTGGCACCACATCCTGCCCTTTCTCCCCCACGGATTGCCCAACTCTCCGAGGCCTCTGGCATCACTTGGCCTCCCACACCCTGCGCCTCCACACCCCTTTCATCACAATTCCACACCTCCTCCACTTCCCTGGGCTCCTTCCCCAGCCGGAGCCGTGAAGTCTCCTTGTTTTCCACCCCTCTCCCCACGTTCTTTGCTGGCTGCATGTTTGGGACAGCTCTTACTTCACCTGCCCTGCCTTGACTTGTGGGTTCCTCTCGGCACTGAAATCCCTTCCCACTCCTGCCAACACCTCTGGAAAAGCCATTTATCATGGAGTTACGGAATGGTCTGGGTTGGAATGACCTTAAAGATCA
>VZTH01003711.1:0-41648 GCA_013397815.1 Aleadryas rufinucha
TCCCCACGGGGCTCACGGTGTCTCTTGGGGTACCATTGCCTTTAGGTGACCATTGGTGCTGGTGGGGAGCAGGCAGAGAGGAGATGAGACTGAGGCTGTCACCTCAGGACAGTGTAAAGTTGCAGCTGGCACAGCTCTGCCAGGGCAAGGGGAGGGGGCAGCATGTCCCTGTAGGGCCTGGGGACCCCCAAACCCAGCTGGTGCTGCTTGTGGGATGTATTGGGCTCCCTGTGCCGGGGGTTTGAGTCAGCACTGGGGGCGTTCCCAGCAGCAAAAAGAGATGGAGTTTGCAGCTGGGGAACCCCAAACCTGAGGCAGCAGTGTGGGACATGGGATAGGGGGAGAGCGGGGGGCAGAGAGTCAGGTGTTTTCAGGAGCACTCAGTGGGAGCACGACCAGTGGGCGCCATGGCTCAGCTGGTCAAAGCGCCTGTCTAGTAAACAGGAGATCCTGGGTTCGACTCCCAGTGGTGCCTCAGCCTGGGGGGCTATTTTTCCTCCCTGTCCCAAACTGGGGGCACTGCTGGGGGTCTTTGTCTTGCTCTGAGCACTGTCAGCCCCCAGTGCTCTGACCCCGGTGACTCTACTCTGGGGCTAAAATGTTTCCTTCTGCTTCCTCCCCCTTCACTCCTCACAGTGGAGAGATGGCCCAAACTGTTCCCAGAAACCAGGGAATTTGGGAAATAAGAGATACATTAGATGCTGTCTAGACCCCCACCATCTTCCTTCCCTATTACTTTGCACAACGGGTGCCGAATCATGTAGGAAAACCCTCTGGACACAGGTTGGGTGTGGGTGAGTAATGAAGATGCCTGGTGCATGCGTTTTCATGGCAACAATAAATGCTACATTGCCCTTTGCCACCCCGTGAACACAGAAGGGAACAGGGAGAGAGGCAGATGAGTCACAAACGCTTGCTTGTCTCCCTGCCCTGCTGTGACGGGGACTGCCAGAGCTCTGCCTGGCCAGCCGTGCTCGCCAAAGGACACCCTGAAGGACCAGCTCGTTTTGCTGTCTGTAGGCAAAAAAAGCAAAAAAAAAAATCGGCTAAAAAAGGGGACTGCCACAGGGGACGAGGTGGCCGAGTGGTTAAGGCGATGGACTGCTAATCCATTGTGCTCTGCACGCGTGGGTTCGAATCCCACCCTCGTCGGGTCCCCAGAGACCCCTCTCCCAAGGCAGATCTTTTGGTGCAGCCTGCCCAGTGTCCTCCTGCTCTCCGTGTTTTGCTCTGCTGTGTCAAACACATCACACCTGCCCCTGGACTGCTGCTCCCACGGGCTGAACCCGCTCCTGGTGGCTCAGGGACTGGCGTGGCCCTTTTGTGCACTGCCCCACGGGAGCAGGGTGCAGTCACCGTCCCCCTCCGTCCCCCAAACCCACCTGCCAGCCTCTCTGCTGCCATCCCATCGCCTCTTTGCCAGAAACACTGAACTGTAGGCAAGGAAGGTCAGGATTGGGCATCCCCAGGGATGCTGATGGGAGCCAAACGTCTCTGCTGTGTCCCAGAGGTGCTTGTTCTGCTGCCATTGCACACAGCAGAGCTGCTGTGCAATGGCAGCTCCCTCCCTCCCTCCCTCCCTCCTGTGCCTGCAGGAGTGCTCACAGTGGAGTTTCGTGGAGATAGGAGAGCATGACCTACGGCAAGATGAAGAGGACAGATGTAAAACTGCCTCTGAAATCTCAGTGGTCTTGCAGAGAGGGAAGCCCTGCATTCGGCAGTGCTTCGAGGCACCTGGGGAAAGGCATCATGCCAGCCTTGCCAGTGCCGTCCCTTCTCGCCTCTACTCCTCTCCACTAATGAGGATGTGGCCAAGCAATGCCATGGCTTCAAGGCAAGGTGAGGATGGTCAGGCTTGGCTGCCCACACCTTTTTGACCTTCCCTGTGGCTACATTTCCTTCCCATGCTTTGGGGAGATGTCTCTGGGGACCAGTGAGGAGCTGCTTCTCTCCATCAGCTTCTCCCGAGCCAGAAACCATGATCAGGCTGTGGGGAAACACCGGCCCCATCCCATTCCACTGCCATGAGATGCTGTGGTGCTGGGCCAGCTCTGCCACTCCAGGCAAGGGGGATGTCCCTGCCTGGACAGCCAGACGCCCTGCAAGGGATCTGTGGGAGATTTCCTGGGAAAAATGCACGGGTTTGGGCCCAGCCCTGGAGAGAGACCAACCTGCAGCTGGAGATGGTGAAAGGGGCCGGGGTGGTGGGTGCAGGGGTGTGGCGGTGCATGGCAGGGGGATTGCTGTCACAGGATGGGACCTGGGACTGGCAGGGCACAGGCAGCCAGGAGAGGAGCCCCACTGATTCCCTCGGGACACGGTTCAACCCTGCCCTGGCACACGCACGTCCCTGTCCTGGTGAGCGGTGAGGAGTCCTTCTGAAGGGAATGTGCCAGTGTTGCTGGTGCTGTGGGGCATCAGCCCACCCAGGGACCCGGCAATTACAGGGATCCCGTGGCAGTGTGGAACTGGATCATCTGCAGCCTCGGGACAGCGCCTGGCAGCCGGAGCCTGGCTCTCCGCAGTGGCACCGGCTGGGCTCCGCTCCCTGGGCTGGGCTGGGCTGCACACGGTGGCCCTGGAGCACCCTGACTCTGCCCTGACAAGGACACAGGCAGCCAGGATGCTCCGTGCCTGGGTCTGGCTGCATCAGGATTCTGCCTCCTGGCACTGGGGTGTCCCACTCATCCATCAGCCATCTGGGAGTGGTCCCTGACTGTCCTGCTGCCAGGAGGCAAGCCCTGGGTGAGCACCCTGCATGCAGACTTTCCTTGAAAATAGGATGCTGTAGGTCTGTTGTTGTTCCAAGATGTGCCCTTGCCTTTGGCTTTCAGGAGAAAATTTAGGACAGGGACAAGCTCCTGCCCTCCAGCCAGTCTCGGACACATCCAACCCTTGGGTTGTTGGAAATCAAAATGCAAAGTGGGGAAATTGGAGTTGCAAAGTGCTGCTGGGGCTGGTGATAGGAAGGGAGACACATGGATTATTGATCCTGAGCCATGTTTTCATGTCCTTACCTGCAGGAAGAGGCAGGGCTGAGGTGGCCACACATCCTGGATCTGTGCAGAAGTTAAGAAAGTGGGTCCGACATGTTTGGTTTGGTGAAATTTTCCCAGGTTTGAGGTTCCTCCAGAAAAAGTTACATCTCAAGCAGAAAGTGCTCATTCCCTGAAATGAATAGGGATTGGAAAATTCAGTCTTTGTTTATCTCCCAAATATCTGCCCTTTCCCCTATGGTTTTCCTTTTTTAAAATTCATTCATTACACAAACCTGACTATTTTAACTTCCTGACGTGCCTTTTGTTTCCCCTGCTGTCTTTTCCAGGAAAAGGACTTGTTTCAGTCCACAGAGCTACTCACAATTGACAACATTCCCCCTCTGAGTGCCCCATTGCATCTATCCCAAGCATCAATGCATCCATGGATATTCTGGGACATGATGGTCCAATGTGAGCAGAACCTCAAGTACTTAAACTGGATTTCAAAACTGAAACACACAGTGAGGCTGCAGTTCAGAAGATCCCACCCTGTGCCTGAAAGCCTGGAAGGGAGTCACCCAGGAAGGGCTGTTTTCCTGAGATCATGGGAGTGCACAGAGGCACAAAAAAAAAACCAAAAAAAAAACCCAGAGAGATGGAAACTTATTAGTGAATGGAAAGAAAACCTGACTGGTAGAAGAAGGGTTTAATTCTCAGGCTGTGGGTCCAAGGTGCACTTGTGGCATCAATTTATTATTCAAGAGTGGTGCAAAAAGCAGCACGGTAAAGCTTAAACTAAAACCTCATCTTTTCCTGCTCGCCAAGTCACCATTTAGGAGACTATGAATGACGAACCCACAGCCTCCTGCCTTACTCCAGGAGCTGCCAGGTTGCTTCTCCCTGAAGCCTGTGTCCTCTGCTGCACCTTGGAAAACCTGATTTCCTTTTTCCCCTTCCAGAATGATGTTAAGATATAGCTGAGTTTGACCCCAGAACCTTGGAAAAGCTTTTTTGCCGTGACAGGCAGGGCAGGGAGGAGTCACTGGGGACCATTCAGTGTGATCCACCGTGGCCAAGTCACCCCAAGAACTCAAATGACCCCACAAAACCCCACAAGGCATGTCTTTAACAGGATGCTGACAGCCCCACACACGCATAGTACGCGTGTCCTGGTACTGCCAGGGTTTATTCCAGGGCAGGAGATGTATGTGCCGTCAACTGGGCTCTGCTGGGGTGAAATGAAAAGCCTTTTGCAAACTTTCCTTGCCCCTAGAGCTCATGATGGCTCATCATGGTCCTGCTTGGGACCACATCAGCAACTCCCTCTCCCCACTGTGTGGGTGATTCACGTTTAAGTGCAGGTTGGGATGTTTAGTAGCTAACAGGCTTCCAGCAGAGCAATCCAGTGTCACGCTGCAGCCTGTAATTACTGTAATTAACCCTGTCTTGACGATGTCACTCCATCACGAGGAAGGACACCTGTGACCTTCTGGCTCACTGCTACTACCCTGTCCACAGAACGGGATGGAAGGGCTCTTGGAAGTCAGCTCCATGCACAAAATCAGCCACTTTAGGTGTGTGTCACCTGTGGGGGTGGACTTCAGAGCCCATGATCACTTTACTCTTAAAATCTGATGTGCCTTCCAAGCAGGAATCATACCCCAGGTGTGAGGAATAATAACAACAAAAAAAAGGAAAATCCTCTAAGCGCATCCAAACCCACAACAAATTGCTCATGCTGGGCTAGGTCGGGTCCCTGCGTCCACATCGCTCATACCCAGCACCCTCACCCCTACAGCCCCTCAGCTTTCCTGCCACCCATGAGACTCCTGGCACCGGATTTAACTACAAATGGATGTTCCTTACATTCAGTTTACATCCCTGGTTTCACCTCAGGTGCACCAAGGAGCTGAATTGGTTGTGCTGAGAGGAAGGTGGGGATGCGTCTGCCCTAAATTCTGCTGAAACACTCTCCTGCCTGGTGGCATGAAGACCTAAAATATCCCTTGGCCTTAGGAAGGAAGGTAATTAATGCCTGTAGCCCGAATCATTTCAATCTTACTCAGTATTACATGGAAGCAAAACATGAGAGATGAAAGAGGGAACTGTTTAATCAGTCGGGGGAGCTTTCCAGGAGAAAACTGCTGGTTGTTGTGGAGTTTCAGGTGGAAGGTACGCACCTGCTCCCCCAGGGGGCTGGGCCACCCTATAAAACTGTAGGGACAGTGCCTGGCCCTACCAACTGCTCCAGCTGCCACCGCTGCCACCTCTATCTGGGTAAGTCGAGACGGGCTCCATCCCCTTCCCCATGCCTCCCTCCTCCCTTCCAGCCACAGAGGACATCAAGGAAGGGTGTACCTCTGCCCTAATAGGAGGAGTGCAAGGGGTTCCAGGATGCAGGGCTTACAGGGTCTGCAACCACATAATCAGTTGCATCCTGCATGATTTTCCTTGCTGAAGGAGAAAAACAAATTAGAACAGGACATGCCTGGGTTGCAGGGATCGATGTGTCCCTGTTTATGGAAGGGCATCAAGGGTCCCTTATGTTTTGGGATGGGATGGCTCAGCTCATGTTGTGCTGATTTAAGTGGGTTTTGCTTCAATCACATGCATCTTGTGAGCACCTTGCTTGCCAAAGGCTTCCTGTCAGCTCGGACAAGGAGTGGGTCTGCTCTCTGTTCCCAGCACCTGGTGCCTCCAGCTTTCCCAGATCAACCTGCAGCTCAAACAAACTCCCCTCACTCTCCCGAGCGGTTTATGGGGCGAGGGAGGGGGGAAGCCTTCCTTTGGTGTTTCTAAACCATCCAAACTCACCCTCTAGCTCACTCTCCCATGCCTCTTATTATGGGAGGTGCTGCGTGAGGGCTCAGCAGGGACAGACCGACCTCTGCCTTGCCTTTATACCCCGGCTCTGGCTTTCAGGTGCACATCCTCGCCGAGCCATGTCCTGCTACGACCTGTGCCTGCCCTCCTCCTGCGGACCCCGGCCCCTGGCCACCAGCTGCAACCAGCCCTGCTTCCGCCGCTGCGGGGACTCCACCGCCTTCATCCAGCCACCCACGGTCGTGGTCACGCTGCCCGGGCCCATCCTCAGCTCCTTCCCGCAGAACACCACGGTGGGCTCCACGGCGTCGGCGGCGGTCGGGAGCTACCTGCGCTGCTGCGGCATCCCCGTGGGCTCCCGGGGGCTGGGCAAGGCGGGACTGCTGTGCCTGGGCACTGGGCTGTAGGGCGTCCCCGGCGGGCTCCTCTCCTGCCTGTGCCAGCGGCGTGGTCGGGAAGGACAAGCGAAGCACAGGACCAAGACCGGGGAAGAGGAATAAGGAGATGCCCCTGGGTTTCCCAGCAGTTCCCCCAGGAGAATGGGAGCTGTGCGAGCTTGTCACTCCAGATCGTGCCTCTGTACACCTTTCTCTCACTAAGTCTTTATACTTCCATGTTCTACACAGCATTTGCTGCTGGCTGGGCAATAAATGCTTCTAGCAGGCTGTAGATGACAGATGACAGTCATGGGGTGGTGGGGCGAGGGGACACCTCATAGGGACCAGCTTGTCCCGAAGTGGGGTTTATCCATTTCTTTATTGAGCGCTGGAAACGCACTTGTACTCTGAGCTGGTTCACTCTCCTTCTCATTAAAGACTTGCTACATCATAGCCTGACTCTTCTGGTGTTCCTTGTTCAGGAGTCTGCAGGGGTGACCTCCTCTGGAGGCAGCTTGTTGCTGGGGAGGTTTGGTTTTTGTATGAAACGGGGGTTTCTGCTGCCCAGCTCTTCCCTGTGCTGACAGAAGGGTGTGGTTTGCTGGGACCAGCCCGAAGGCAACTTTCTCATCATGGAAACCTCTCCTGCTGCCCCACAGCAAGCATCTGCTCAGGGAGGAATTCCCGCAGGAGCAGACTTTATTGCCTGTCCCCTCAAGGAGCTGGGAACATGAAGGGTTGACATTTCAAAATGGCATTTACCCTGCATTTTGCAGCAATTTTTTGGGGTGGGGGCTGAGCTAAAGAGGGTGGACCCGAAGTCAGGGAAAAAAGGTAGGAGTGGGATTCTTGAGAGATGGGCTCCTTTGGATGGGCACCCTATGCCAAGCTCACCCAGTGTTTGACAGGTGACAGTGAAGAGTAAAAATGAAGAGACGGTAATTGTTTTATGGATAGGGGACACAGGATTCTCTGGAAGATGTCACAAATTCATTAAAGCCTCTTTTTAAGATGCCATGGATCATCAGGCAGAACCTTTTCAGATGATGGAAAGAGGAATAGGAGTATTTGCATAAAGCTTGTGAGTGTTTATAATGAGGGATTATGCTGAGCTTGAAAACCTATTGGTCATCAAAAGCCTTTGACCAAGCTCAACTGGTTTTATTGCCCAGGAGACCTTTGCAGAGGTGCTCCTAATTTGGAGAAAATTTACATGGCAATTGCTCAGCAGCCAGTGCACCAGGAGAAGGGAGGTGTCCTTCTTCCAAGGACTGCTCAGATATTTTTATCCCAGCTCTGGAAATTGTCTGCAGAGATAGGATGCAAAATTTTGAATAAAAAATGACGAAAAGCTGTGGAATTCCAGCAGAAGTTTTGTTGGGAAGCTATAGGTCTCTGGGCCTTGTGCAGCTGCCTTCCTCAAGCCTGCTCCACAGAACAGTCCAGGAGGGAGCAGGTGGAGAGAATAATGACATTTTTATGTAGCTTTGCACTGAATGACTCCACTGGTGAGGTTATACAGATTTTAATTTGTTTTTTTTTCTGAAAGTCCAGTGTCTCCAAAAATCTGCACAGGTCCTTGATTTGGCTTGAAATTTGTGATATCTTAGTGCAGACAGTCGGGGAAATGAGGACCTTGGTGCCTTTCAGGGCTCCCTATCCTGAGGCACTGGGGACTCTGTCTCCCATAGGAGCCTTGACTCCAGCTGGGAGCCATGCCTCCTTGGCTCCCAGCTCAGAAGCAGTCCTGAATTCACATTTCACCCACAAGCCAGCCCTTGCCCCGGGCAGGACCCCCCAGACCTGCTGATCAGGCCCTAAATACAGGTTTCTGTAGAGGCAGCACAGCCGAAGTCTCCAGTGAGAAACAGGGAGCTACGTAACAAGACTGGGATGAAAAATAATGCTCAGCAGGTGGAAGCATATGGAGGGAAATAGCTGGGTCCTGGGATTTGGTCCCAGCATCGCCTACTTACAGCTTTCAAAAGCAGCAGAAGCATTTCTGAGAAGAGCCTGGAGTATAGCCCAGGTGCCACCCTCTGGCCATGCCTGTCGAGGTTCATGTCTCCTGTCCACCTCCCGTCTTCCCTCAGCTGCTTCATGACCTTGGAGGAAAACCTCCCTGTGGTCACTCAGTATCCTCAGGCTCCTGAAGGATGGGTACCTTCCTACCCTGGGGATGGATGAGGTGGGAAGGAAGTCATGGCTTGAGGAGGAACAAGCACAGAGAGCTGTGATGGAAAAGGGGAGACTGCTGTGAACAGCAAGTGAGTGGGACCATTTGGAATGAAGACTTTGTCTGAGGAGGGTTAGGTTGGATTAGGAAAATGTTCTTCCCCCAGAGGGTGGTGGGGCACTGCCCAGGCTCCCCAGGGAACGGTCACAGCCCTGAGGCTCCCTGAGGCCAGAGCTCCAGGAGTGTTTGGACAATGCTCTCAGGGATGCACAGGGTGGGACTGGTGGGGTGTCTGTGCAGAGCCAGGAGGGGGACTTTGATGATCCTTATGGGTTCCTTCCAGTTCAGGATATTCTATGATTCTATAGAAGCCCCAGGCAGCATGGTGCTGGTGATAGGGCTGGAAGGCTTGGTGGTGGCCAGATCATTGGTGCATCAACACAGCACATCAATCTGCAGCTTTTCTGCACATCCAGGTGAGAAGACAAAAATTGTGGTGTGTCACGGCAGTGGGAGAGGATGAAGAGACAGATCCACCACCTGTGCCTTTACTGGGTTGCAAAATGTGTATCCCAGACCAGCACTGGCGCACTGGGCTGAGGGCAATGCTGGGAGGGTGCGCTGCATCAACAGGCAGCATCCCTCATCCTCCTCACTGGGGCAAGGACTGCTGGCCAGAGCACTTTGGGACACACCTGGAGCCAGCTAGGTGAGAGACACAGCCCCTGGAGCTGGGAGCCTGCAGGCATGGCAGGCAGAGAGATAGGACTTGTGTGGCCAGTCCCTGGATGTGTTCAAGGCCAGGCTGGATGGAGCTTGGAGCAACCTTCCAGATTGAGGAAGGGGAGAGAAAGCAGTTGCATGGCCAGGATAAGAGGGAGGAGAGGGCACCACTGAGGATATCCCACCCCAGCCACCCATGGATCGAGCACAGGGCAGGGGCTCAGGGTGCCCTCCTCGCCATGCCTGGGGAGCCAGACAGGCAGTGGCTCTGCCAACGGCTCTGGTTCTTCCCCAGGGCTGGAGATCCCATAAAACAGGAAAATAACAGGCTGCCCACATGTTTGAGTCATGGGGGAAGAAGCAGGCAAATCAAAAGGCACCAGCATGCTGGTCTGGCCCTCCTGGTGCTCCCTGTGGGAATGGGGCTTACAAGACTTGCATCCCGCAGCCCTGTTGGCTCCACCAGCAGTGTGTCATCCTGAGACCACATCATCAGCAGACATCGCTCCTGGCTGTCCTACACCCTCCCCTGCTCCGAGCTTTTGCTGTGGAGGGCAGCCCTCAGGGAGAGACTGGGATGAGAGCAGTGAAAGCGGAGCCCAGATCCCAACGGTTTGCAGGGTCCTGGGAGGGAATCTGAGTTTTAAATGCAAGAATTGTTTGATTAAACATTCCAGGGCTGTTAATTCACGTTTGCTGAGCGGTGTCTGCACACTTCCCAAAGAGGAGAAGGGTGATGTGGTTATTGCTGTGTGGGGTAGCTGCTGTCAGCACTGGTTATGTGGGGTTGAAGGAGCTGGGTGTCTGTGGGGGGTTACAAGACCTGGAAATCATGGGGTGCAGTGTTTCCCTTGCCTGTTCCCCTCCACCCCTCTGTGATATGAAGGGCTGTGGCTGAACCATCCTCCCAGTTCCCCTCGCTCAGCTCAGGGGATTTGGATGGAGGGAATCTCTGCTCTGGTACAGCCACGTGTTACGATTAGCATTGGAGGCTTGCTGCTGTCTGCAAATCATCTCTTTGCACTGTTCTCCCTGTCTGAAGGGGGGTCCCCACCAGCTGGGGCTCCTGCAGCAGATCATCTTCCCACCCCAGCACAGCTACAGGCAGCCCCACTCTCAGGACCTGTGTCCTGAAAAATTCCCCATGTCTGGCCCTGGAGCTGTGCCCCCATGGCACCCACAGGAGCCCCAGCACCAGCACCCTGCTGACCCCATGGGAGCTGGGAAAAAAGAGCAGATGGGGGAATTTGCTGGTAACCCAGCACTCACAGCTCCTGTCCCTTGTCTCAAAGCCACACTGTGATCTGTGGGGCTGTGACACGAATTGGAACAGGGCTGTTCCCACATCCTGGCTTGGCAAATTCCTGCAGACAGGATGGAGTCTCAAGGGGTGGCTGCAAAGTGCTACCAGAGCAGGGGATGTAGCTCAGCGGAAGAGCGCTTGCTTTGCATGCAAGAGGCCCTGGGATCAACCCCCAGCATCTCCATGTCCTTTTGCCTCCCCAGACCCCTCCCTGCCCGATGCAGGGCTGCCAGAGTCCCTTCAAAAGGCCCTGGGCTTTCCTCCTGGCATGGCTGGCCTGGAAACTCCTCCTCAAGGCTGTGGGTGTGCTGGGGCAGAGCACAGCCTCAGCTGTACTCCGAAATGCCAACCGTGGGGCTGGGGAGGCAAAAGGGGTGCAGCACTCCAGATTGCTGGTGTAGGGATAGGTGTCTCGGTTTTGGGTGTGAGAGATCCTGAGTTCAACTCCTGGATAGACCCTCCTTTGGATACCCTTCCTTTTTGGGGGCAGCCTCTCCTTTGGATAAAGCCCCGGCTTTGGAGACAACCCTTTCTTTTGGGACAGCTCCTCCTTTGGGGACTGCACCCCTGCTACTCTCTGCTGACCAGGTGCGGGATAATCAGCCCTTGCACCCCCCCAGCTCCCTGCAAACAGCATCCCGTGGGGTGGCAGTAGCGCCTCTCATTCAGCTAACATTATTTTTGGCAAATAAACCCGACCCCTACAGTGCCAGGAGGCTGTGCCCTCCCAGACTTGCATCACGGCAGGGGATGTAGCTCAGTGGGAGAGCGCTTGCTTCGCATGTAAGAGGCCCTGGGTTCAATCCCCAGCATCTCCAGTGGTTTTGTGATTTTTTTTTCCCCCCACTTCCTCCACGAGGTGGCGATGATAAACTCCTTTTACATCAGGCTTTCCCAAAGGCGATTCCCTGCACCATGGCTGTGCCGCCCACACGGGGCCGCGATGGCAGCACGGACCCCACGCTGCTGTCTCCCACTGCCCCGACAGCCCCTTCCCCACTCAGGAGGGGACCAATCCCGACCATGGCGGGGCCGTGTTGGCCCCCCCGTGTCCCCTCTGCCACCCGTGCCCTCTGTGCAAGGCAGCGTCGCCCCATGCGTGCCAGGAATCCAGCGACGAGTGCCCAAAAAGAAGGGCTCGTCCGGGATTTGAACCCGGGACCTCTCGCACCCTAAGCGAGAATCATACCCCTAGACCAACGAGCCGGGGTGCACAGGATGTCCCGCACCCCCTCTCTGTCCCGGGATATCCCGGACACTTTCCCGCTTCCCGGGAAAACGCGGCGCGGTCCGGCCCGGGGCAGGTGTCTCCGCCCTGCGGGGCCGGGGCTGTGATGGCCGAGGGGTGAAGGCGTTGGACTCGAAATCCAATAGGGGTTCCCTGCGCAGGTTCGAATCCTGCTCACAGCGATGGCTTTTACCCAACGCCCTGATACCCACACTGGGGGTGCCTGGGTGTCCTCGCTGCGGGTCCCGGGAGGAGCTGATATGGGAAGGTCATCGGTAGCCAGGGAAGCCCCGCTCCTCCCTCGGGAGCACCTCAACGCCCCAGGCAGGGACTGTGATGCCCCTGGGGGGTTTTCCAGGTTTTGCAGACCCGGAAGAGGTGAGGAAAAAGATACTGAGGGCAGTGTCGTGGGGAGGTGGAACAGTTTCCCGGCTTGCTGAGTGGATTCCCCCTCATTGCCCTGTCCCACATCCCTGGGGGAGCAGTGCGTCCCGGCTCATTGGTCCAGCTCCCAGAAGAGATTTTGGGCACCAATAACCCTCCTTCCCACCTGCTCCTCCCAGCACCGATGTTCACCCCTAGAGGCACCCCGAGACCCGTGGGAAAGGACAATAAAGTGCTCCGGTGCCCTGCAGCCTCCAGGCAGGGGAGGGAAAGAGGCTTGGGCATTTCTACACAGGCTTGAGGTTCCAGGAGGCAGCGCCAGGCCTTTCCTGGGGAGCCCTGGCAGCCCCGCATCCAGCAGAGAGGGGTCCGGGGAGGCAAAAGGACATGGAGATGCTGGGGGTTGATCCCAGGGCCTCTTGCATGCAAAGCAAGCGCTCTTCCGCTGAGCTACATCCCCCTGTGCAAGGGCAGGGAGGGGCCTTGGGATACCCATGCTGGGCTGGAGATTCCTTGGTTCGGGGTCCCTTCAAAAACTCACCATCTTGAGCTGCTCCTTTGTTCCTGTGCCGTGATTGAATTGCTTTAAGGATCCAGACGTCAGAGACTTTGCCAGGGGAAACCTGCAGTCCAGCCAGTGAGGAAACCACGTGGCGACTGGATGGAGTGGAGTGTACAAGGAGCCATGTGGGGTCCTCGTTGGGTCACTGGAGCCGCCGACTGAGGCAATCCGGGGCTCTCTGCAGCCTCGCACAGTCTGGGAGCGGGGAGGTGCCTCTTGCTGCGGCCGCGAGGTGCCAGATGCAGCATGTCCCACTGCCAGCACCTCTTTCCTCCCCCAGAGCCCCTCGCCGGCCCTCGCAGCAGTTGGAACGGCCGGTGTTTTTCCTGCCACCCTTGGCCGTGGGGCATCCCGCGAAGCCGATGTCGTGCGGGATGGCCTGCGAGCTGTGTTTGTCCTCAGAGGCAGCAAATGGCCGCGGGTGTGTGGCAGGGGCTGTCGGTGCATGGGGTGCCGCGGTGCGATGTGGGCGGGGAAGGGGGAGTGCAGGGAGCGGTGTGGGAAGCGCGAGTGGGTGGCGTGTGCGAGGCGTGGAAGGGCTGTAAAGGGTTGTGTGGGTGCGTGTGCTGGTGTCCCAGTGCAGGCAGGGCCGGCGTGTGCCTGGAGCGCCGTTTCGCCGGGAAGCGGGAAGCGTGCGGGGTGTCCCGGGGCAGAGGGGGGGTGCAGGGCGAGGCGGGCACCCCGGCTCGTTGGTCTAGGGGTATGATTCTCGCTTAGGGTGCGAGAGGTCCCGGGTTCAACTCCCGGACGAGCCCTTCTTTTTGGGCAGCCGGCGCCCTCCTGCCCCCCGGCTGGTGCCCCCAGCACCGGTGGTCAGACACCGTGAGCCCCGTGGGGAAGGGACAGCGGGTGCCTGCACACCCTGCAGCACCTGGGCAGGGAGGGAAATCTCCGCGGGCATTTCCTCGCTGCCTGCCTTGGGGTGCCAGGAGGCAATCCCAGGTCAGATGTGCCCACAGGCAGCCCCAGGGATTTTTCTGTGGGATCTGGGGGTCTCTGGCGGCCCCGCCTCCACGAGGGAGGGGTCTGGAGAGGCAAAAGGACGTGGAGATGCTGGGGGTCGATCCCAGGGCCTCTTGCATGCAAAGCAAGCGCTCTCCCGCTGAGCTACATCCCCCTGCCACAGGCTGTGCCCTGGCGTTCTCCTCTCTCCGGGAAAATCCCTGTCTCTGCTGCCTTGCCCTGCCGCCCAAGCTGGGGAAAGGGGGCTCAGGGCTTTTCAGGCACTGGGGGTCCCTCAGGTGCGACTGGGCTGGTGAGGGGGTCGGAAGAGGGGGAATTACTGTGGGGCAGAGCAGGGAGGTGATTTTCTAGGCAGAGAGCCCATGTGAGGGGTGGAGCGTAGGTGTGCCACGGCTGCGTGGGGCGGCTGCAGTGCGGGCCGGGGCGGAGGTGGCGAGCGGGAATGCGAGGCAGTGTTGGCGGTGTGGCGAGCTGTGCCGTGGTCAGCAGCGGGTGTGGGAAAAGAAGGGCTCGTCCGGGATTTGAACCCGGGACCTCTCGCACCCTAAGCGAGAATCATACCCCTAGACCAACGAGCCGAGGTGCACAGAATGTCCTGCACCCCCCCTCTGTCCCGGGACATCCCGAACAACTTTCCGCTGCCCGGGAAAACGCGGCGCAGTCTGGCCCGCAGCCCAGGGTGTCCGCCCTACCCCGGGGCTCGGGGCTGTGATGGCCGAGGGGTGAAGGCGTTGGACTCGAAATCCAATGGGGGTTCCCTGCGCAGGTTCGAATCCTGCTCACAGCGATGGGTTTTACCCGGTATCCACACTGGATGTCCTCCAAGGAGCTTTTCCCCCACTAAGAATAGTGGTCATGTTGCAGTGACTTGGCTGTCCCATGTGGTAACCACAGCATCTTGCTGATTGTAGCAGGTTTTTTTCATCCATTAATTGGTGCTGGTGAGTGCTGCCATCTGGCCCCACAGAGCCCTCGTGCCCGGAGCTGCTCCAAGCACAGCAGGCCCAGTACCGTGGTGTTTATCCAAGCCCCTTTCTGTCCCCTGGCCACAAATCGATTCAGTTAATGAGAAACTCCAGCTTGGGAAAGAGGCAATGGGTCGGCTTCTGAGAGGCTTTTGCTCCGCAGTGGGACGGGAAAGGGCAGGAAACCGCAGGGTGTGAAGAACCGAGCCGGGAGCTGTGGGGTGCAAGCAGACCCTGGGACCATGGCCAAGCTGGTGGAATGCGTCCCCAACTTCTCAGAGGGGAATAACAAAGAGGTGAGGGAGTACATGGAAGGGCTGGGGGGTGGGTGACACCAGGGTGCTGACAGCCAGGTTTCCCCCTGCAGGGCAGTACCCACTGCCAGACTCTGCCGTGCGTCCTCTGCAGTGCTGTGCACCTTTCACTACCTGGCTAGTGCCAAAAATGCCTAAAGGTAGACTCGGCTCCCTTTTGGCACCTTGGTGAGAAGCGGGGGCTCAGACCTCCCTCCGCCGCTGCCTGCAGGTTGCTGTAGCACCAGGTCTGGGGTTGGTCTGGGATACCCCTGCAGAGAAATATTGCTTGCAGTTGTTGTGCTAAAAGACTCTGTCCAGGTTAATGGAGTCTGTCCTGGGCATCAGCCCTCAACTGAACTTTGGCTCCGCCAGCAGCAGGAGAGTTTAGCAAACCCAGCATGGCCATAAAAACACAGCCTCCCCCAGGGAAGAGGCTTTGCAGAGCCAAATGTGTTGGGAAGCTGGCAGGGGGATGTATCCTCAGGAACAGCAATTTGTGGTGGTGCTCTGTGACATGCAGCAGCAGACAGGTGTCTCTCTCCCACCATGGTGAGTTTGGGGAGGCAGGAGTGCCCCAAAGCCCCTGGGTGGAAGTGGGATGCTCGTGCAGGGCTGCACCCCCACTGATCTAGGGGTCACCCTCAACCCCATCACCAATGGGAAGGGAGAGAGTTGAGATGTCCCCTCTCTTGAAAAGCCATGGCTGTTGTGCGGTCCCAGCAATCTCAGCCCCCTTGCTCCCATCTGCTGTCTGGCAGGTGATCGATGCGGTGGCACAGGCCATCTCCCAGACACCGGGATGTGTGCTGCTGGACGTGGATGCCGGCGCCTCCACCAACCGCACCGTCTACACCTTCGTGGGGTCCCCTGAGGCTGTGGTGGAAGGGGCACTGAGCGCGGCCCGCGTGGCTGGGCAGCTCATTGACATGAGCCGACACTCGGGTGAGCTTGGGGGAGGCCCAGGAGCTGGGCTGGCACAGAGCATCCCAGCTGCTGGGACCAAGCATGGCACTGGAACAGGGACTGCGGTCACAGCCCCGGGCCTGACAGACTTTAAGAAGTGTTTGCAGTGCTCCCGGGCACACGGTGGGATTGTTGGGGCTGTCCTGTGCAGGACCAGGGGTTAGACTCAATGATCCTGATGGGTCCCTTCCAACTTAGGTTATTCTGTGATTCTATTATTTCCTCACAGCAATGGTGTCCAGTCTGTAAGAGTGTGGGAAAGGATTGTTCTCCCTTGTCTGCTTGCTCTTCCCACCTCCCATTCCTATATCTGCCCCACCACCAGGTGAGCACCCTCGGATGGGGGCCCTGGACGTCTGCCCCTTTGTGCCAGTGAGGAACGTCAGCATGGAGGAGTGTGTCACCTGCGCCCACATCTTCGGGCAGCGCTTGGCAGCAGAACTGGGGGTGCCTGGTGAGTGGGTCAGGAACCTCTCTGCATTCCATCCCACCCTGCATGATTCCAGCTGTTGGAGAAAGTGCCAGCCCCTGCCGGTGGTGCTCACCCCTGGCTGTGTCTTGCAGTTTACCTGTATGGAGCAGCGGCACGGGATGAGAGCAGGAAAGCCCTGCCCTCCATCCGTGCCGGGGAGTACGAGGCGCTCCCCGAGAAGGTGAGCCTGGCAGTGGCACAGGCTGGGCAGACCTGACCTGTACTTCCCTGGCTTCAGGGAGCGTGCTGAGGGCTGGCACAGTCCCTTTGCACCACGAGGAGCTGGTGACGCAGGTGGTCACGGCAGATTCCAGCTGGCGAGGGAGATGCCCTCCTTAGGAGGGTGGCTTGTGCTGCTGGGCGATGCCAGCCCAAACGCTCTCCTCCCTCCTCCTCAGCTTGCAAAACCAGAGTGGGCTCCTGATTTTGGACCCCCAACCTTTGTCCCCCGCTGGGGGGCCACAGTGACGGGCGCCCGGACCTTCCTCATCGCGTACAACATCAACCTGCTGTGCACCAAGGAGCTGGCTCACCGCATCGCCCTCAACATCCGCGAGCAGGGCCGCGGCCCCGACCAGGTACCGCAGGAACACGGGCACGCCAGGAGCGCGCCTGCCTGTCCCCACACCTCCTGGGCCGTGCCCTGAATGTGGCAGTTGTTGGCAGCCTGGGCGCTTGAAGAAGGTGCAGGGCATCGGCTGGTATTTGGAGGAGGAGAACATGGCCCAGGTTTCGACAAACCTGCTGGACTTTGAGACCACGCCGCTCCACACCGTCTACGAGGAGATCTGCCGAGATGCACAGGTGGGTGGCCTGGGGTGCTTGTTCCAAAGGGGGCTTCCCAGAGAATGTCTCCCACCAAGTTTTCTTCCCCACCCCCAGGTCAGGCTCTGCTTTCTCTCATGCTTAGCCCAGCCAAAGTGCTGAATGGCGCAAAACCCCCAAAAGCTCAGCAACTTACTGCAAGGCCCCAGCTCCTCTGTTGAAAGCTTTTCTGTGAGCTTCCCATGTCCTGGGAAGGGATGGGAACCACCAGGCTGGGCAGTAGTGGCAGCAGGGCTCTGGGAATAATCACATTTCTGATGTCCTTCACAGGAATTGAATCTCCCTGTGGTGGGGTCTCAGCTGGTGGGGCTCATTCCCAAGAAAGCCATGCTGGACGCAGCTGAGTTTTACATCAAGAAGGAAAAACTCTTCATCCTGGAGGAGGAACAGAAGATCAGGCTGGTAATGTGGTTCCTTCTGGTACCAGCACAAGGGTGGGATCATGAGAGAGACACATCCACCCCGCACCAGCCTCCCAAAGTGGCACCGAGCAGAGATTTGGGACTGCTCAGGCCCCAGGCGTGACACTTGTCTCCAGGGTGGATTTTGTGGGGGGACAGCAAGTAGGACAAGTTGCTTTATTGTGCTGAGGATGCTGAGAGGCACAGGGAGCAGGGACCACAACCCATGAGGATTGAGTGTGGGCAGCAGCTGCCTGTCTTGCCTGCATGGAGGCCAGGAGGGGAAGGAGGTGTCCCTGGAGCTCAAGGACAGTGTGTGGCATTATGGGAGGCTGTTCCAGGACGGGGAGTAAGCTGGAAACTAGGAGACAGGCTCTGCTGCTCCACTGCAGGAGGGAGGGACTTTTCCAGCCTGTGGGGAACGTGCTAGATAAGAGCAAGCTAATGATTTATCAGTACAGTTCCCAGTCATTTGTAGGTGACCGCACACCACCATCCCTCCCCCGGGATGGGATGGGCTGGTGGTGCCAGCTGTCCTCTCCCTGGGTGGTGGCCCAGTCCCAGTGCTGACTCACCCATGGTTAATGAGCAGTGGGGAATGAGGACGCAGCAGGACTTATCGTGACAGGGCTGACGCAGCGGTGCTGCTCCTTGCAGGTGGTCAATCGGCTGGGCCTGGACTCCCTGTCTCCGTTTCACCCCCGGGAGCGCATCATCGAGTAGGGACCCACATCCTACTTCTTGTCATGGTGCCCATCCCTGCCCGGATAGGGGGATCCTGCTGCCTGCATCCTGCACTCAGCTTGTTTTGGGAGCAGTGGCTGCTCCCAGCTCCTCTTCAAAGCCCAGAGACATCTCTGCTGGGTGTTGTGCAGGAGCAGGGTGGTCCCTGCTCCCAAATGCAGATGTTTGTGAATGTGGAGGGGGGGAACTCCAGGTCACTTGAGCAGGCAGTGGGAGCAGGTTTCATGGCCAGATTTGAATGTTAAACTCTTTACCCTATCCCCATGCAAAATTTCACTGCCTCTGGCTCACATGCTGCAGCACCAGGTGTGAAACATGAGTCTGTGGGGGGAAAGGAAGGGAAATCCACCCACAAGATGAAGTCCTTGTCACACCTCCTGGGACATGGCTGCAGGGGCATTTCTGTCCCACCATTTGCATCAGCCCAACCTGCCTAATGCAGAGCAACCCCCACACCACCTGTGTTCCCCAGATGTACCCATGGAGTTCCCAGTCCTTACCCTGATCCTCAGGCTGGGTTTTTTTTGGTTAGTCCCCTACTCACTCATGGGGTCGATGCCTGAGAGGGCAGTGCTGAGTGAGAAGGGTCTGGGTGGTGGTGGTGTCCCTGGACTTGGGGGGCTCTACACCACCTGTGCTGCAGGTACCTGGTAGAAGCAGGGGAGGCGGACGGGGGGCTGGTGGCCAAGCCACTGGGTGCCTTCGTGCGAGCAGTCGGAGCGAGGTCGGCAGCGCCGGGAGGAGGCTCCGTGTCTGCAGCTGCGGGAGCCCTGGTACGTGCCCCACACCGAGACGGAGGCCTGCAGGTCCTGGGTGTGCCAAGGGAAGCTGGCATGCTGGTAGCAGTGGGCACTGTGTCCTACCGGAGGATTTACCCTGGCAGGGAGCAGCGCTGGGCAGCATGGTGGGGCTGATGAGCTACGGGAAGCGGCAGTTTGAGGACCTGGACCCCATCATGAGGAAGCTGATCCCCCCTTTCCACCAGGCCATGGAGGAGCTGGTGGCAATGGTGGATGCCGACTCCCGTGCCTTCAGCAGCTACATGGTGAGGTCCCACCAGAGGCATCCTGCAGGGAAACGGGGGGCTTTCCAGCTGGGAGGAGGGCTGGGATCACTGCACTCTAGATTCCTTAGGAGCAGGGCTCTGACCTTAGAATTACAGAATCATTAAGGTTGGAAAAGACCTCCGATATTGTCTTGTACTGAGTACACCCATGCCCACTAAACCATATGGCAAAGTGCCATGTCTGCTTGCTTTTTGACCACTTCCAGGGATGCTAAAGCCAGGGCCAGGGGAAAGGACATCGTCATATAAGAGAGGTTTGCAAGAGCACGGGAGCACAGGGTCTGCCCTGACCCCTGATGCAAGACATGGTCCGGATGACGGCAGCAAACCTGCTTTTCTTTGCCTGCAGGAAGCCATGAAGCTGCCCAAGAACACCCCTGAAGAGCGGGAGAGGTGAGCTGGGCTGGTGGGGACTGGCTCACTGTGGGGACACAGCCCCCCAGCACTCACGCCGGGGCTGTGCCCCTCCCAGGCGCACGGCTGCCATGCAGCAGGGGCTGAAGACGGCCGTGGGGGTGCCTTATGGCCTGGCAGAGAAGGTGAGCGGGCTCTGGCCTGCTCTGAAGGAGCTGGCACGACACTGCAACCTGGCCTGCAAATCTGATATCCAGGTACGGCCCCAGCTCACACACTGCCCTGGAAGGTGTTCCTGCATGTCCTGACCTCCAGCTGGAAAGCGCTGTGTGCTGCTGGGTGCTGGAGGGTGGGAGTCCTGCAGCGTAAGGGTCTGACCTGCTTCGGCGCTGTGTGGTGGAGCTGGTTCACCAGGAGAGCCTCTCGCAAGCCCGACTTTTCGCAGGTGGGAGCCAAAATGCTGGAAGCGGCAGTGTTCGGGGCTTACTTCAACGTCATGATCAACCTCAAGGACATCGCGGACGAGAAGTTCAAGCTTGTGGTGAGCAGGGCTGCGCGGGCGCCCCCTGGCGGCGCGCCTGAGGGGGCACGGAGATGGCGGCGAGGCCGCGGGTCCCGCCGTGCCCCTTTGCCGCCTGCGGGACGCTGGGCTGCGCGGTGGATGGCTCCTCCACCTTCATCTTCACCTTCTTTTGTCCTGTCGAGTGGCAAATGACACATCTTGTCCCCACGCAGATGTCACAGAAGGTCTCCGGGCTGCTGGAAGAGGCGAAGCAAGGCTCGGCGGTCGTGCTGGCACTGCTGGACAAGCGGGTGGCCTGAGAAGGGCTCGGGAGTGCTCTGGGGGTGCTGCAGTGGCGCTGCAGTGGCAAATACAGCTGGGAAATACTCTTGTCCCTGCCTAGGCTCTGTTGGTATCCACCTCTGGAGAGCTGCTCTGCTCTTTCATATCCCCTGGTCTTTCCCTGGGCAAGGGGGATTTTTGCTGTCTGGGGCTTGGACCCCAGGCTCCATCCCCCCATCCCCGGGGCAGAAGTAGACAACTGGGTTGGCAGTGCCTGGGACCACAGCGAGGACCACAGCGATCCCAACAGAATGGATGGGAGGATCCCTGTGGCACTGCCTGCAAGGAGATCCCTGTGCATGGGCACCTCCTGACCCTGCACAGTCCCTGTGTCCAGAAAACTCCATGAAACACCCTCCTACCCTAGATCTGCAGCAAGACCTGGCACAGTCCCTTTCTGCCAGGTATCTTTCAGGTTGTATATGACAATTCCAGCCTGTCGCTTTGACTGGGAAGGGAGCACTGCCAAACATGAGGCACCATCAGGGGTGTTAGCAGGGAGATGGGGTGGGTTGGCATGGGATGGGAGAAGCCCTGCAGCCTCCTCATAGATCCTCCAAGAGGAAAACCTGAAAATCAAGGCATCCAGCCCTGCCTCCTGTCTCTGTTGACCGGGTGTGACGGCAAATATTGTGTGCTCCACCCGCACACGGCGGCAGCACCCTGAGCCGAGTCTGCACCCCGCTGTCCCAGAGCCCCGTCTGCGGGAAGGTCACCCCTGCTCCTGGGCGCTGAGCCTGGGCTGGGAGCACCGAGCCAGGGTTCACGGTGGGGTCAGCTGAGTCACTCCATCCATCCCTTGACGCCGGCAGCTGGAACCACCGCCCTCCATCGCCTGTGTTTATTATCCCTGTGGGACCTTTGTGCCGGCTGGGAGCGGCGTGGTGACGTTTCTCGCGTGCCCATGGCGACAGCGCGGTTTCACCGCTCCGCTGTCACCGCTGCCCGCCGCACCCCTGCTCACCGGGGCAGGGCCCCGGTATTTAACGGGTGCCCGACAGCCGGGAGAGCCGTGCCAAGGGCGATCCCGAGTGCTGCTGGCATTGCCTCCTCTGGGAGCTTTTCCGCAGGTTTGGTGAGTGCAGGGCAGCGGGGGGGGCACGGGGGCACCCGTGGGTCAGGGCACACTGTCCCCGTGGCTGGCACTGCACCCAGGCACGTGTCCCCAGTCCCTCGTGGCCCACGAGGACACGAGCTTGGCACCCAGGCTGGGCCAGCGTGGCTTTATTTCCATTAAAAATGGAAACCACAGGCCTGGGCTTTGGGGGTGCGTGGAGGGGGGGACAGTTGCTCTGGGGGTTGGCGCTGTCACCAAAGGGACAGGACGGCTGTCGGGGTCTGTGGGGAGATGGCACTCCTGGGGAAGCAAGTGTGGGACAGAGGAGTCAGGTCCCAGCTGCTGGCTGGGCAGTGTCCCATGGCAGGAGGTGACTGATGGTGCCTGTCCTTCCCTTTCAGCTCGGAGACCAGTGAGGATGTGTGACCCCAACCAAGGTGAGGGGCTGTGGGGCTGGGCAGGGCTGCGGGTATCACGCAGCCATTGGGGCTCAGAGCGGAGCTCTGTGCCGTGGCCACAAGCACCTGGGCGTTTACCTGCATCCCAAAGGCGTGTGGGGTGTCCTTTGTGAGGAAGAGGTAGACCGGGATGGGCCCTTTGGGTGGAAGGGTACACCAGCTCCTTGCACTGTCTGTCTGAGGAGAGCCTGTCTCTGCCCACTAACAGCCCCCTCTTCTTCCTAGGCCCACCACGACCATACCTTGCAGTGTGCCCTCCTGCCCCACCGGGATACCCCGGTCCTGGCACGGGTCCCTGCCCTGGTGGCGTGGCAGTCTGCCCCCCGTGCCCTGCTCCGCCTGGCCAGCACCCCCACGGGCACCCCCCAGGATGCCATCCTCCCCACGGGCACCCCCCAGGATGCCATCCTCCCCACGGGCACCCCCCAGGATGCCATCCTCCCCATGGACAACCTCCAGGATGCCATCCTCCCCACGGGCACCCCCCAGGATGCCATCCTCCGCATGGGCACCCCCCATCGGGGCATCATCCCCATGGGCACCACGGTCACCATAAGAAGCACCATAAGAAGAAGCACTGCAAGCACCATGGAGGCAAGGTAAGAGTGGGACAGCAGTGAGCCCTTCCCTAATTCTGCTGTGGTCCTTTGGACCCCCCTCCCCAGTCCACAGCATCTGGCCTGAGTGGCTGGGACTCTCCTCTCCTATCCTGTGGTGGCTGGAGCAAGCTGCCAAAACTTCAGTGGCTTTTTTTAGATGTGGAAACTCCTGTTAAATTAATAAATAGGCAAGAATGAGTCACATTAAGTGAGTAATTTGAAAAGCAACCCATGAAATTCCTTGAAGCCATTTAAAGTGGTGACATGGCTCGGGGTGCACCGTGCAGTGCATTAAATACCAGGACTTTGTCCTGCTCGTCTGAGTGCATGTCGTGCCTCCATAAGGGACATTTACTCAGTGTCTTGCAGCAGAGGAACTGTTCAGTTACCCCTTAAAAACAAACAAACAAACAAAACCTCACAAGAAAACCAAAAAAGGAGAAGCAATTCCCTGTGCTTGGAGTAGATTCTGCAGAAAATGCCATTCCAGGGATGGGCACCATCCTGAGTAGGTCTGAATGAGGAACTGCTAAACAAGGCCCCATTTCCAACATTGGAGGTGAGAGCATTTCCCAGACAAATCAAACCAACAGCTCCTCTCACTGGGAAACAGCCCTGCAAGTGATCTGCTGTGACCTTGGTCTTGCTGGCAGAGAGCAAGACCTTTCTGGAATTTCCTTTATTGACCTTAAGAGCCTTGTAAAAAAATAATAAAAAACCTCCAGCCCTCCCACAACATGGGGCAGCCACCACAGGGTCACTAACCCCTCTCAGGAATGCTGTGACAGAGGCTCGTTTCCCTGCTGCCCTAAAGCTGTTTTCTCTTCCCCAGCCCTCCGGTGGCTCCTGCAGCTCAAGCAGCAGCTCTGACTCTGACTGAACCTCTGGCATGTCCCACCTGCTCCACGGTGATCAGCAAAACATGAGGCCAGACTCCTCGTGGGAACCCCCTGTATGTCGCTCCCCTGCCTCCCCCTTTCCCTTGGAGCAGCGTTTTGCCTGCTGAGTGATTTTTCTTGTGTGTAGCTTGTAAATCCTTTGACCTGGAATCTCAAGAGTCAATGGACAGCATTTCCACCCTCTACCTTTCGGGGCACCCTGCTGAAACTCATCACGTGCTGCTTTCCAATCTGCTGGTGTCTGTGTGTTTTTTCCTGGGCAATGAAACTGGCAGCTAACAGGGATCCCATAAAACTCCTTACATTTCGTGTGAGCTTTCCCAGGCGTAGCAGAGGGGGTGGCTGGGGGATGCTGTAATTATGTGGGCTGCCATCCTCCACACCAGGGTAATAATTTATGGGAAAAAGCTCACCATGGCAGAGGGAATCTCCCATGAAATAGATAAGGAACATGAACAAGGCCAGTGCTTGGAGCAATCTGTGTCCCCACCCATGGCAGGAGGAGTGGAATGAGATGGCCTTTCAGTTCCCTCCCAACTCAAACCATTACTATGGTTATAATAACCACAGATTATCTGTGATTTCATGATAATCTGGATTTACCAGCTTGAAACCAGGAGAATCAGCTGCTCACTGAAAATAATTTTTAAAATCCCCAAAACTACGGAAAAAAGAGGCTCTTTCAGGATGGGGTGAAAAAGGTTTGTTTATTTTTGCAGACAGCACAATTCAAGTTCAAATCTGGGCATTGCTCAGCAGATACCAGTCGGAGGAAGGTACCATGGATGCTTTGAGCACACTGGGGGTGACTGAGAGGCAGCTCTGGTGGCTGTCCAGTCTTGTGTCAATGCTGGGAGTCGTGCTGCCCCTCTCAGCTGAAATTTGGAGTGCAGTAATAGATGAGCAGGTTCTGATGAAGGGCAGAATGACAGAAGGAATAAAGGGAGGTATGGCCCACAGGAAAATAAAGATCATAGAGATGATTTGTGAAATTTAAGATAGATACACCCCCCAAAGGAGCATCTGTGGAAGGCAGCAAAACCTTTCACACCATCCTGCTGTTCCCCGGAAGGAGGCGCAAGATGCACTGAGAGATACTGAGAGTTCTTGAAAACTAGAGTTATTCATTGGTCCTGCTACACTGGAAAGGTTTCTTGCATCTCTGATAAGCCCTCCTAGGATTACAGTACGTACACAGGTCATGGCTTGGTGTGTGCGAAGCTTTACAGAAGTACATCATATGGCTCTGTATCCTGCTTTGATCTGGGTTTTAATTAGCACCATAAATGTAAGATACATGACTCTTCATCATGAAAATCAATAAAGAGCTCTGGATTTTGGCTAGAAAGGAGGGCCCAGAGGGCAGCTCTTCTGGGCTAGCAACCATACAGGGGGAAGAAATACAACAGGTAATATCAGGGGTGTGTATATCAGTGAGAGAAGGATTGTGTGTGCGCCCTTCCTTTAACAAATCCACCGAATGAACCTGTCGAAGAAGCTGGGCTGGGAGAGGCTGTCATAGTCCTTCTCCCGGAAGATGGCTGCCTGGTCCCCCAGGCCAAGCTTCAGCAGGACATCCATGTCCACGTCACTCCCCAGAGCCACCACCGTGGGCATGACGTCTTGCTTCTTCATGGAGTTGATGGCCTCCTCCAGGTTCTTGCTTCCCGTGATGCCGTCGGTGATGAAGACGAAGGAGAGCTCGGCGTTGCGCCGGGCGAGTCGCTGCCCGTTGCCCGGGCCGAGCACGATGTTGTTGATGGCGTAGATGATGGCTGACCCGATGTTGGAGGACGAGTCCAGGTACTTGATCTGCGCCAGGGCGTCGGAGATCTCGGTCAGGTTGTGGGTCAGGGGGAAGACCAGGTTCTGGTCCCGCTCGCTGCCGTACTGCAGCAGCGCGATCCGGGCGTTCATGTGGTCGCTGTTGCTCCGGGCCAGCGTCAGCTGCTGCGCCACGCCCTCCACGAAGCGGTGGGCGCTCTGGAAGTTCTGCTCCCCGATCCTTTCCGAGCCGTCCAGCAAGAAGACGACATCAACGGGGCGCTGGGTGCACTGGGCCACGGCAAGCTCTGCAGGGGGAAGAAGAAGACAGGAGTTGGGAGGATAAGAAGGCTATGGGATAATTTGGGTTGGAGTTGCCTCTGTGCATCCTTGTCCAAAGAAGGACCAGCCCAACCCTGCTGCCAAAGGCTGTCTTTGCAGCTTGAAATGTAGGAGCTTTGCTTATGATGCCCTCAGTTACTGGGCACTTAATGAATGTTAATTCTGGGACTGATGACAGACCCTCATGAAATCAGACAGGTCTGTGCATTTCAGTCCCAGAATTACACCCACTGCCTTACATCAATTTCCAGCTCTTACTTGTGAGAAGATTATCCAGAGATTAGTGGCAGACAGCACCTGCAAACCTCTCAGTTACTTCTGGAGAGTTCTATACTGTCAGAGTTACTCTTATCATAAAATCATACAATCAGAGTATCACAGAGGGGTTTGGGTTGGAGGGAACCTTAAAGTTCATCTCATTCCAGCACCCTGCCATGGGCAGGGACACCTCCCACTAGACCAGGTTGCTCCAAGCCCAGCTCAACCATATAGAATATATGAATATATGCAGTGAATGAACTCGGGGAAAAAAAAGAAGAAAATAGCTATGTTTGGAGTCAGCTGATAGTCAGAGACCATTATTTCCTCCCTTTTCTGTAGTTATGTGCATTGCATTCGGTGTCCCTCTGCGCTCCCTGAGCTGGCAGCAGGGCAGGAGGCCATAGCACTCTCAAGCAGTTCTGTGGCTCTGAGACTGGAACTCAAAAGCGTGAAGGCCTGAAGATGCTGCCACGTTGTGTTGCATGACTGGCAAGGAACAGGAGCTTCTGGAGCAGCCCCACCCTGAGCATCCATTTCTGGCAACGGGGTGACTTTGGGGGTAGGAGTGTAACATTCGATTGAATTTCCACACTGTGAGCGAGTCCAGCCTGACAATGAGCTTTCCTTGTGCTGAACAGTGTTATACCTGGGTTCAGCACAGAATCAGGGAACCACAGATTCCTTATGGTTGGAAAAGCCCTCTGAGATCCTCAAGTCCAACCGTTAACTCAGCACTATCATGTTAACCACTAAACCATATCCCTAAGCACCACATCATGTTTTTTGAACACTTTCATGGATGATGACTCCACTGTTTCATTTGGTAGCCTGTTTGAGTGCCTGACTGTCCTTCCAGTGAAGAAATTTCCCCTAATATCCAATCTTAATCTCCCCTGGTGTGACCTGAAGCCATTTCCTTTTGTCTTGTCACTTGTTACCTTCCCTCTTTTAAAGCAATAAAGGCACATACTCACCTCTGCCCAATCTTCCGTGAGAAATGTTGTCTAAAGGCATGTTGATGCTGCAGTTCCTGGTATGCAGGCACTGCTGCCACAAGGATACCTCACCTTGGCAGCACCTGCACTCCTGGTCCTCACCTGCTCTGAGCAACCATGGAGGGGGGATGGCAGGAGGAAACCCCCCTTGCAACCACACAGTGCAACACCTACGTGAAGTCTGTGAAAGCAGGTGGGAGCAGGGGCTGTGTGTCGTGTTGGGGCAGTGCTAGCAGCCTCCCCCAAGGCCTGCCCATGTTTGAGATGACAAACAAGCATGAAGAGCTCCTGGCTAAGCAGAGGGCAGCATCACTCCATGGAGCTTCAGCGAGAGTGTAATGCCTATCTGTCAGGAGCATTTCCCAGAGTCACATTCGGCTCGCTGCTCAGCCCTCACAGATGGAGAGGGCTGCCTTCCAGCTGTTAGATAAGGTGCCTTTACATATGAGTTATGCCATGGGAATGTGAGGCAGCAAAGCCTTGGGCTTGTCCTGTTCAGTGTCAGGCCCTGGTTGCAGCTTGTTCTCATTTCCAAGAGGCTGAGGACCTGAGCACCCTTTTCTGCAGCAAGATTCTCATCCTAACTGGGAGAGAAGCTCTCAGAGGTACCACCACGAATTTGGCCGACTAAAATCTTCCTGTCGTGCTTCTAACTGGTGCACAGGTCCTTCTCATGTGGATCATGAATGCCTGTAGCTCACCTTACTGCACAGCTGGGGATGTCTAATGAAGGCAGCACAAATAAGCAGAAATATCATTGATTTTTCTGCCATTAGCATGTGCAGAGTAACCCTACCCATTCACATCACCTTCCTGCTTCTTCTAATACCTGAGGAATTTGTATTTCCTCTATTCTTTTGCAGTATTGACAGTGGAGATGAAAGTGAGGTGGGGACTGACCTCATGGCCCTTTTTGGGGATTCCCCCTTTCCCAGCCCCTCCTGTGTCTCTGGGGAGGCGTGGACCATCCTTTACCCAGCTCCTTATCTCTGTCCTTCCTTTGCCCAAGAGCTTCACTGAAGGAACACTGCTGTGATGAAATCCATCTGGTTTTATCAGAGGGATTAGCCAGGATTAAGCTAAAAAACACTCCTTCACCAACTTCTCCAATCCTCTTTTTGTTCAGCAAAATGTCCCAGCCCTGAGATCTTTTCAAATCAGTGGGGTTTGGGAGCTTTTCCTCTGGCATCATGGCTGGAGCAGCTTAACTACTCTGAGTTCAGTCCTGCATCCCAGCAGGCTAAGTCACACTAATTTTGGGGTGAAAATCAAAACAGAATAGGGAGTTTGGCTTTGCACAGACTATCTGGAATATGTGAATTATGACCAGACTCAGGCACAGGCTGATCTTTTTGCCTTCACCTAAAACAGAGAGCACACCACGTAAAGTGCTCAGAACTCTTTCCCCTCTATTCTACACCGATAGCAGCTGAGTTCTCTGAGCAGCTTGTCCCTGTTGACTGGGAGGAAAAAGTGCTGAAACCTCGGGGGAACACTGCAATAAGTTCAAGGTGGGCAATTCCCACGGCTGAGCTTGGCAACTGGCTCCACGTTTTACACCTGGAAATATCAGAGCCACATTCCTGAGGATGGCACATCTCCCTTCTGCCCATTAAAGGTGACATTTGCTCAGTATACTTTATTGCAATAATACCACGTCAGTCAGAGTAAGTGCTTCTACTCCTGTGTCTGCACACGAAATCCCACTACCTCTAAATACAGCTTGAGAGCAGTTAAACTGGAGGTGGGAATGGCACTCTCCTGCCTGCCTTTGTGCAAACCAGGGCAGCTGAGCGGATGGAGATACCAGGCCTTGTCTAAGCACACACCCCTGCAGTGCAGGTGGTGGCTCTGAGCCAAAGCAGCACTGGGTATGGATTGAGTAGGCTCTACTACATCAAGCTTAAGTACTTGCTTTTAAACAGCTCACATCAGTCAAGGAGTTTTGCTTTGGACCACCCAGCCCCACGTAACAGAACATCTGCCTTTTGGGTATGGACAGGTACATGTTGTGGATTGCAACAGAGGAAACCCTAATGTGCAAGCAGAGAAAAAGGCCAGGGGAGTCCACACAGCTTCTGAGAGAATCACTGCCCAGATGTCAGCGCTCCCAATGGAAGGGGAGGGTTGCTCCCCCTCCCATCCTGCTTGCTCCTTCCCTCCACACCCCCAGCTGCCCATGAGGGGTTCCGCAGAGACACTGTGGTGAGCGGGGATGCACTTTGCTTGGTCAGCCTTGCAGGACTTGAAGAGAGCCCGTGGTAACTGAGAGAGAGGATGCAGAAGGGAGAGAAGGATGCTTTGGAGGGGGTCAGCAAGGACATAGACAGGAATGCGTGGGGAAAATGCATCGTTAGGCTCTCGGCAAAAAAGCAGCAGGCAAAGCAAGAGCATCCCTTGGCAGTGCTGGGGAAAGCCAGCATGATCATCAGCCAGCCGAGCTGGAGGGGACTGCTCCTTGTGTCCCATCCCTGGCTGAGCACAACCAAGCCGTTCCACTGCCTCTGTCTCTCCTCAGCTAAAAGCATCTCCCCATGAACTGTCCCCTCTGCCACACAGGAGCGATGATTTCCACCTCCACTCGGCCTCTGCCTCCACGTGACCCCCAGGAGAGGTCTCAGCACAGCCCTAGCACGGTCTCTGGGTCCCCCACAATCTCGCTGTGCACCATTTTGAAGGTGTCAATGAACAAGTCCATCCACTCTTGCCGCTCATTTCCAGTGGCAAACTTGGCTTTTTCGGCGGTAAAGGCCAAAGTGGCCACCAGCTGGGTGTACGTGCTGGGGTCCCGGGATTCCCGCGTGGAGTTTAGGAACTGGGCGATCGATTGTATGGTGCTGGGGAAATCTATGTTGACTCCCTCTTCCATGGGGCGGAAAATAACTGGGTTTACGCTCCCAGGGTTCCTGTCATCTGCAAGTGAGCGTCAAAAGAATATTTTCAGGGCTTGCTAGCAATGGCTGTGTCTCAGAGCTACCTGGCTTTCCTACCTGCACTGCACCAGGGAAGAACAGAGCTAATGAGGACAGAGGAGTAAAGACCAAAGCCAGATTTTAAATCTACCATTTGTGTCTGAGGAACCTTGGGATTTGCCCTGAAATCTTTCACACACCAACTGAGTGACTTTGGAAAATCACACAAAACCTTAACTGCCCAGTTCCTACTGATCCAGCACAGGCACAATGGAGAAGGAGCAGTGCTCAGGAAAAAGGCCATTTCCTACTGCAGATGGGATTCACCCACCATGTAGCTTAGGGCTATGCTATGTGCAAACTGCACCCATGGTGCTGTAAAGCAGAAAGCATCTAAGGGACAGCATTATGTGACCTCTTTGCCTGGCACTGAGCCTCAGGGCAGTGACTCCAGTCAAAGCTCTGTGGTGTCTGGGCTTGTCAGGGCCCCGAGAGCCTCCGTTTGCACCTGGCTGTGCTGAATTTAACTTTGAATAAAACCCCAAAGCTCAAAGCAAAGCCTTTTGCGTGGGTTAGCAAGAGCCTCTCAGGATGTCATGCGGTTTCTGTGAAGCAAGTGGTCAGTTCAGATCTGCTCAGCATTCAACCCTGCAGCATCCTGTTAGCACAGCTGAGACTGATGAGAGACAAGGGGCTGTGCTGAAAATGGGACAGTCTCACGTAAAGCCTTGAGGCAGCATGGGGGGAAGACACACGGTGTGTGGTACCTGTCCCTGCCTGTGCCCTGCTGGCATTACCCAGGCTGAAGCTGGGGCAGTTGATTTGCCTCTCAAAGTGCCAGGACCACCATGCTGAGCCATGGGGCCAAGAAAGGGGCTGGTTTAGCTGCCTCCCTGCCCTGAGTCTGTCTGGCCAGTCCAGACACACGCACTGGATGTGCACTGGCTCACTCACATTCCCTCCGAAGGGCACTGTCTCCATCCAGAGGATCTGCATGGGAATTGGCACGAGCTCATGGGATGTTGTCTGAGAACCAGAGAAGCCCCAGGCTCTGTCATGTGCCTTATGTCCCATCCCATCCAACATGTTCCCTTGCCGCTAGGGAAGTGTGACCACTGCAAATCCTTCTGAACGATGACAGCAGCGCAGCACGGACCAGCTGGTGTGGTGTGTGGGAGGCTCCTTGCCCAAAGACTCCTGAACCAATTACTTAAAATGTCATGTACCAGCCCTAGCACAACTTTTGCCCATGCTGAGAGGGCACTCTGGCAGGAGGCCAACCCTGCTCAGCCACGTCACTCCACCTCCCACGTTCTCTGGGGCACAGGTCTTGCCCACACTTGGCCTGGTTTGCATATGGCATGGCTTAAGGGATTCACCCAAGAGGGAACCCCCTCAGATGCCTCCTTGAGCCATTCCTGTTCTAGTCCCCAGGGCTGCCAGGCACCAGCGAACTGTTCTCACCTTGCATCAGGAACAGGAACACCCAACTGCACTACAAGGAAAGGACTGACAGCTTTTGAGGGCTTTGATGCCCAAGCCCAGGAGAAACGAGTGTGCCACTGCTTGTGTTCCTTGGAAATGGGAAGGCTGCAAAGACCAAAACCTTTGAAGACATCTGAGCAATGACCAGCGTGGGGATGGGCCCCCCGGCCTGGGGATGTCACCTCCTTGTGCAGAGATTCGCAGGACAAAGCTCCTCAGAAGACAGGGCAGAGGAGCTCAGCATCGTGGTTGGACACTGTGCCCCTGGCATGGCCAGGTGCAAATACTCAAAATACCAGTGAGAGACTTTAGACAGGAATAATTATAATTTTTCTCCAGATTTCTGTGCATCCTGGGACCAGTTTTCCTTTCCTTTGCAAGGAAACAAAGGGAGTAATTTAAAAATGAAATCTGATATTTTGTATAAGGCTCAGTTGAAGCCAGGGACAGCCACAAAAACATTAATGGCAAGAGAAGAGATAAAAATTGCAGAAAAGGCAAAACTTTGGTCCTCTAGAAACTTTGTGTATCAGCACAGAGTGCATCTGTTGTATTTAAACAGACACAGGGACTCAGGCAGACAGGATCTCTAGGAATTTGGGGTACACATCTGCCCCTTAACAAGCAAGATGTGACCCAGTAAAGCTACCTTCAGCACACAGAGCACCAGAGGATCCTTACAGCCTTTTCCTTTAATCCAACACCCTGAGTTAATTGTTAATTAAATACAGCCAGCGTTAGAGAAGCCAAAGCTTTGGGTCCACTACGTTGCCATTTTCCAACTGATCCCTAATACCTGCTCTGCCCATTGCTCCCAAGGAGCATCCTGCTACAAAGGTTGTGTGAGTGGGAGTTTAGCCAGGGGATTTTGACTTGAGTTTGGAGGTCAAAACCTGGTGCCTCCCAGGAATTTGGATGGGGAGAAATATCAGGGATGAGCCATGCTGGTGCACTCACACGGTGCACTCGTACCTACCTGTGCAGGGAACTCAGAGAGACAGGAAAAGAGCAGGAGATGAAACCCTGGAGCCTCTCCTCATTTAAGCAGCACTGTTTCCCAAACTCCTGCCTTCCAAAGGGACTGAACAGGGTTGCACCCCTATCTCCTACTCCTGAGCCTCATGCAGTCTCCCCCCAGAGTCCGTGCAGATGGCATGAAGCTACTTGGAATGTTTACCTGTCTGACAGGGCAGCTCGGGGCAGACGACCTGTGGATCTGGAAGGAAAAGAAACAAGGAAAACTGAGCCATGTGCTGCCATCCTCCTTCACAGCTTGCACAGTCAGAGTGGCAGGACAAGGTCTCTTACACAGAGCACCAAAGGACTGCCCCAAAAGGCTGGTTTGTATCTGAGGAAGGACTCGGTCCAGGGCTACCTAAAGGTCAGACCCCACCATGGATGACCCAGTTGCTGGCCAACCTGCCGGGACACATGTCTGCCCCCCACCCCAAACCCTGGGGCTCTAAACTCCAGCTCCACGCAAGGACAGGGACAGACCTGGGCAGAGCACGTCCTCCATCTTGTCAATGAATTCCTCTGCCACCAGGTCTGAGAAGAGCCTCATCTTCTGGACTCGCTGGGGTTCGTTGCAGGCGATGGAGACCAGGGTCTCGCTCTGCTCCGGCTGGTCGAACATGTCCCCTATGCCGATGGTGTTGACCACCACGTCTCTGCCGCAAAGAGCCCCCAGGTTCTTGTCATCATCCCGGGGGTCGTAGCGCCCGTCTGTGATCACCACAGCGAACACTTGGGCTTTCTTTCTCCTGCTTTCCTTGATGAGCTGCTTGTAGGCAAACTGAAGGGCAGAGGGTGTCCAGGTGCCTCCAGCGATCCACTCCAGGCGCTTCACCGCTTCCTTGAAGCTCGACAGGGAATCGATGCGCTCGTCATCGAGCTTGATGGCTTCGAAAGTCCCCTCGTGACTGTACTGCACCACCCCAACACGGGCACCTGCCAAGGAAGCGTCACATTACTTGGCTTTGCATCCTTGGGGAAAAGTGGAGAAAGTCAAAGCGCTGCCCAATTGGTCTGAAGGGCCATGGAAAATAAACATTGAGGTTGAAAGGATCCAAGACCTTTTTCTTTTCCCCATGCCCCACTCTGTCCCCACAGAGTCCAGACCTGTCTGTGACTTGGGGTCCTTGGCAATAGAGCCAAGCCTGCTGACCACGTTGATGACAAAATTCTTCTCCAGGGTGAAGTTGGTGTAGCCGATACTCTCGGAGCTGTCTATGACAAACATGATGTCCAGGGCACCGCAACGCTTCTCACAGTCTGGGGAGTGGGCAAGAGGAGGGAAACACAGGGGTCAGTGATGCTGGGAACCCTCTGGTGACCCCCTGTCCCCATCCCTCGAGTGGTCATTCCCCTTCCCTGGGGAGAGTGATGTCAGCTCACCACAGCATCCGCACGTCTCTCGCACGTAGGTCATCACGTCGCAGTCCTGCCAGGAAAGGGGTGCAGGGTGAATGCTTCCCTCCAAGGGAAAGGCTCCCCTTTCCCTTCCCACCCAACCAGCCCTCTCTTTCCTCTTTCCCTGGCTCCCATGGGAAGCCACAGGCCACCTCTGCCAGGCAGCAGCAGGACCTGATGCTCTATTTTGTTCCCAGGCTGTGCACGGAAAAGCCACGATTGCCCCAGGAGGGAGAGTAGCAGGGGTTACTTACAGTCAGACCAGGGTCTCCTGGTGGGCCAGGGGTCCCCTGCAAGAAGAACACAGGGATTTCAGGCACAGTTTTCCCATGAGTTCTCTTTCTGGGAACTAGATGTCAGAGCCATCAGAAATGTGGCGTTTTGCAGAAGGGGAAGGAGAAAGGGAAGAGGAAGGGGAAGGAGAAAGGGAAGGAGAAAGGGAAGGGAAGCCCCCACTGTGAGCCAGTGGACACATCTGGCAGCTGGTGTCCCCTCCAACAGCATCTGCTCAGATGCCATGGGACTGTACCTCAGGGCCTGCTTCACCAGGTGGACCACGCTGTCCAGGCTCTCCTGCTGGGCCAGGATCACCCTGGGGAAGAAGCAAAGAAAGGTCAAATATTTCCTGGGCAATGTTGGTAATGCAGCCCCGGGTGCTCAGGGCCCCTCCTGACCCCCTGGTCAGGCCCAGCCCTGCTAAGCACAGTCCCCAGCCTGCCACAGCTGAGCTTGGGGACAGGGAGCAGGCAGAGAGTGGCAGTGTCATCCCCAGCACACCTAGCAGGGGTGTGGGAGGGGGACACTGACCCTGGGGCGGTACAGGGAGGCTGCTTACCGGCTCCCCCTTCTCTCCTTTGGTCCCTTGCGCTCCTTTCGGCCCAAGCTCACCTCTTCCTCCCTGCTCGATGGAAGGAGAAACAGATCCGGCATGGAGCACATCTGGATGTGCTCAGGCAGAGGCTCTGCTGCATCACAAACACATGCCTGCCTGGCCCGGGAGAGCATCCTCTAAACCAGCAGCTCAGAGCACAGCAAACAAACAGTGTTTACACAGGCATTAACCAAAACAAAAGAAGTTCTGCAACACATTTTTCAGATTATTTCAAAAGGAGATGGGCTCGGGAGATACCACCAGGCTCAACAGCTGCAGGGAACATCCAGGGCAGCTGCTGGCAGGGCTGGCTCCTCAGCCATTAACCCAGAGGGCTAGGAGACAACTCCTTGGCATCCCAGTCAGTACAAAAAACCAGGTGATGGAGACATGGAGACAAACACACTCACCTTGGGTCCTGGCCGCCCCTTCTCACCCTTGTCACCCTGCAAAAGGACAGGAGGGAGAGGTCAGCACCTGTCCAGGACTGGCCCCACACTGTGCACGTGTACAGCCAAAGATTGCAGTGAGGGGCCAGAAGCTGAAGAGCAGCTGTAGCTTCAGGCTGATGGTTCAGGAACCATCACCATGACTGAGGCAGGGGTCCCCAGCACCCAGTGGACTGTGGCCAGGTTCAGTCCTGGTGTTCAACCCCCTTTCTCCTTCACAGGCTCCACACATCTGTGACCCTGAGCATTTTTCTTCCTCCTTCCCTGTTTTCTCAGGCTGCTCAGATCCAACAGCAACATGCACTCAAACAGATTTCCTCACGTGCTGGATGAGGAATACATACCTGAGGTCCTCTGGGTCCAGGGTAGCTAAAGCCAGGCCTGCCTCTGTCACCCTTTGGTAGAAAAAAAGACCTGTGAGATACCAAACCTGGCCCTTCTGACCTGCTCCTGTCAGACACAGTTACAGCCATTTTCATCTTCTCTCGGGGTGAGACACCACCAGGAGCCAAAGCTTCTGCAGCTGGCCCTGAAGCACTGGGAACAGCTGTGCAGAGTAAGGATTTGCGGGGTTTTGGGGATGTCATGGGCCAGGGATGCCCCTGAATCTGCTCAGGGTGAGGGGTGGAACCAGAGCTGCCTTGGCCAGAGCAAGACCTACATCTCTGCCCCATAGGGAGGCTCAGGTCTGGTTCTGTTTCTGAGGCACACAAGTTTCTGCAGTGAAAACTGCCTATTTTTTTCTTTTAAATAAATAAATAAATAAGTAAATAGAACACAAACCTGCCTTTTCAAGTGCAGAGGTTTATTCATGCACTTTACCTTTGGTCCTGGTGGTCCAGCATCACCTCTTGGGCCCAAGTCACCAGGATCCCCACGTGATCCCTGCAGGACAGTTTTGGGGAGAAGGCAGGGAGTGAGTGAGGATGTTCCCTGCTGTCCCCCTGGCACACAGGGGACCGTGCTGGAGAAACCAGCTCTTGAGGTGGTGCTGCAGGACCATCTCCCTTCCTGGTGAGTTTACTGTGACAGTGACTGTCTCAGCAGTGGGGTTCCCATGTCCCATAGAGCCACACAGATGTCACAGCACTACTGCCACAGTGGGGTGATGGACTAACCACAGACCCAGGACAAATGGGTGCTTGTGGAGTCCCATCTTCCCTCTCCCCAGTGACCCACCCGCTCTGGTGATCCCTTCCACAGTGTCATGAGAACACCCAATGTTTGAGCCTCCCTGAGGGAGGGTTCTCCTTGGGAGGGACAGTGCAGGCAGCTGGTGTCAGTAGGGCAAGCCCTCCCCACAGCAGGAGGGCACGGTCACACACATGCCCAAGTGGGACTTACTATCCTGCCTGGCTCTCCCACAGCACCCGAAGGGCCTCGGGGTCCTGGCAGTCCTTGTTCTCCCTGCACAGCAAAGAAAGACACAAGAACACACAGTGCATGAGGAGGAAAACCTGGCAAGCTGCCCTGGGTGGCAGCAGTGCTCCCCCTTCCTCCTGGCTGTCACCAAGCCTTGCTCCATGCTTACCCTGGCTCCTTTGTTTCCAACCTCACCGGGCAGACCACGAGTACCCTCTGGACCAGGATCTCCCTGTGAGAAGGGTAAAGATATTCCTGCTCAGGGAGCTCTCCAGTGCTATCTCTGGGCATGGCAGTGCTCCACGATGTCCTTCTCAAACCTTCTCTGGTGTTTCTTGGTTTCACACAGTGTCAGGGCAGTGTGCCCTCTGAATGTCTCTTAACCTTGAGCTTTGCTGCCCTTCATCCCCTCTCTGGACCAACCCCTGGAGGAGGAGGCTGTACCTGGTGCCAGCAGGGCAGGCAGTGGGCACTGCGGGAGCACAGCACAGTGGGATCTGCATTCCCAGCTCTGGTGCTGCATGGACACTGTGTGGCTGGGCAGCAGCACATCACACACACACCAGTCCTGTCCATCTGGGGCTCATTTGCAATAATCTGGGCAGTTGCTTTACTCACCCTTTCTCCTATGCCTCCAGGAGAGCCTTTGCTGCCTTTCGTCCCTGGGTCTCCACGTCGCCCCTTGGCAGACACAGAAGTCACATAAATGGGGTGAGAGGATGGATGTTAGCTGGGCAGTGAGCCCTGGCTGCCCTCCCTCCTCCCTCTGGGCCCAAGAGACGTACACCTGCCCCCTAAGCAAGTGTGTTCCCAGCAGCAGGGGAGCAGGGATGCCCATGCTTCCTTTTGGGAAGCCACAGCCAGACTGTTCTTTCACTGCAGTGACCACAAGCACGCCTGGTCCATTCCCTCAGGGTTAAAGACTCTGATTTACTTCCAGCTCAGCCAGTGTTGCTTTCCCCACTGGATCTTGCACAAGGACACAGGCTGGCTGGGCTCTGGCCCCTTGGTGCTGGTGGAGCTGTGCCATGGATCATCATCTCCAACCCGCTCCCCAAATTTGCAGTGCCCCATCATATTAACTTGGGTCTGTGTGGCACCACCCATACGTGACACTGCCCTTTTCACAGAGCTCTGGCATAGTGGCCAACACATCTCGACTCTTTGAGCTCCTGCAAGGAGCCAGAGGTTTGGGGAACTTGCCAGAGTCCAACCAAAGTGTCCCTAGGCATCCACAGAGGCCAGGCCTGTGTGGTTATGTGGGAACACAGGACATTTCCCTAAGGTGAAATGGTTAACATCAGGCTTAGGATTATGGGAGTTCTGCTCTGTGAGGCTGGGAGAGACAAGGAGATCAGCATCTGCACATCTTTTGGGATTCACAAAGCAGAATGGGGGAGTGTCTCAGCGCTCATCCATGGAACTGCCTCAGGTTCCCACGGTGTGCCCAATGTCCAGGGATCTGTTCAGCCACTTACAGCCTCTCCTTTGGGTCCAGGAGGTCCCACTTCACCTTTCCGACCCTTGGTTCCAGCAGGCCCTTGAGCTCCAGGGTTGCCTGGGAGTCCCTTGGAGAAGAAAAAGGAATACTGTTTGCTGGAAGAGAGGTCAGGGTGCACACACACCCCCATTTTTACCCTGTGTCAAGCAGGCCCCCTGGAGCAGAGGTGTGTATGAGCTTTCACACACCTGGCATGCCCACGGGGCACTGCCATGAGCCTTGGAGCAGAGTGACCCTGTGTCACCTTCCCTCCATCAGCTGACAACAGGTTTGTCAACTGTTCCTTACAGCATCCATCCACTCCTGCCCCAAGCCAGAGGGGCTGTGGCTTCCCCATCCCTGGAAGTGTTCCAGGTCAGGCTGGACAGGGCTTGGAGCAACCTGGGCTAGTGGAAGGTGTCCTTGCCCGTGGCAGGGGGTGGCACTGGATGAGCTTTAAGGTCCCTTCCAGCCCAAACCATTGTGTGATTTTATGAACAGACCACAATAAAGCACTGGAGACATTTGAACACTTCATGAACCTACCGGGCTTCCTTTTTCTCCGGGGGGCCCTGGGGGTCCACTGCGACCAGGCCGGCCAGGATCCCCCTGAAAGAGCCAGAGAGCCAATGGTCACTGCCTGCCTCACCAGCACACTGCACCACGAGCAGCCCAAGGAGCAAGGCCAGCCAGGCTCTTCCCTCAGCTCCTGTGCCTGGTGATGGCATCCAGACCCCAAAGCCTACAGGCTCCATAAGCAGGATTTAGGATATACATACAAATACAGGGAATGGTGTTTAGCTGTCCCCACTGGTGGCCTCTGCCCACACCCTACTGTCTGTCCAGAGCACTTGTACCTTTATGCCTGGATCTCCTCTTTCTCCTTGGTCTCCTGCATCTCCTGGGTAGCCATCAGGGCCCTGGGGAGGAAAACCACAAAGAACCACACACTTCACATTGGGAACACTCTCCATGCAGAATAAATCAAATAAAACTTTCTAATCAAATAAAATTTCTAAGCCAGTGCTTAGAAAGTTGCTCTAGAGGCTAGAGTAGTTTTTGCTCGTTGCTAGTGCTGATGAAAGGGCAGCTCCTCCTCTCTGTGTGGAGGGGAGGGACACTGGGGGCTCCCAGCTTACTTGCCCACAGAAAGGAAGCACAGAAAAATCAAACTGTGCTCCCCATTCCAGGGATCCCAGGTCTGGGATCAGATTATACAGCTGGTAGGAAAATGGGCCAGTAACCTCTCGTTGGCCATCTTTCTACATATGTACCTCACTCAGCAGTTACACAACTGATGTGCTGGTGAAAGAGTAAAGCGTTCCTACCTTGTCACCAGGGTCACCCTTGCATCCTGGTGGTCCAATTCTCCCCAGCCTGCCCTGGAGAGATTACATTCAAAAGGAAAAGACTGAGAAGTTACAGGTGTCTGAAGGGAAAACACAGCTTTTCTTCCTGACAATTAGTAATTTTAGCATCATCTGCTGACCTTATCTGTCACCAGCTAGAGAATAAATAGCAAGTGCATTCCTTAAACTGGGGTGGGGTGTGCAGAGACAAGTGGAGGAGAAAGCAGACTAAAGGAAATCAGGCAGGCTCATCCCATGAGTGTACCCTGAGTGATGGGAATGTCCCTTGAGGCTGGGTTTGGCGGTCACTCATGTCCAGGGTTGTGCTGGTCTTCTCTCAAGCCTCTCCTGTCAGAGCAGCTCAGGTGTGCAGCAACCACTCTGCCTGACAGATGCCATGAGAGAAGGGATTGCCTTGCTCTGTCACCAGTGCTGAGATAGCTCTGGGATAGAGACTGGGGGGAACCAAAGGGCTTTAGGGTTTTAGAGAGTGTGGGGGGGTGAAGGATGTTTTAGAGCTTCAGCAGCACTTGAGCAGTGGGAAGAACTGTTATTACCCACAGATATACTGGGCTGGGTATAGGACACAGTGCAAAGCCAGGGTGTGCTGGCCAGTGGACAAAGCCAGGGACTTTGTTTTAAGGCCTTTGAACTTGGCTTTGGGGCTTTAATACTAAGCACAAGCTGTGGTTTAGAGATGAAGTTTCAGATTCTGTGACAAACTGCCCTGAAACCCAAATTTCTGTGAAGCTTTCTGTGTCCATGTCCTGTAGCGGTCACTAACACTCAAAATAAAGTATCTACACCCAAATTATCCGGCCTTATCACTTTCTCAGCAGGAGCACGGACCGGGTCACACATCCAGGTCCTAACAGAGGGACGGCACTTAACACATGAAGCTGTGTCAGGAGATTTAGGGTGGGTATTAGGGAAAGGCGCTTCCCTCAGAGGGTGGTGGGGCACTGGACAGGCTCCCCAGGGAAGTGATCACAGCCCCAGTCCTACCAGAAATTCAAGAAGAGTTTGGACAATGCTCTGGGGCACGGGGTGGGATTGCTGGGGCATCCTGTGCGAGTTGGACTTGATCTTTGTGGGTCCCTTCCACCTCAGCATATTCTGAGATTCACTCCTGCGACCTGAATTACTTCATGCATTTCTACAGGACATGCAGAATAATGTACAGATAAATCCACAGAAACCTCGGTGGGAACAGAAAGCCAGCATGTGGGATAGTAGAAACTACACAGCCTGTGGGGATGAGAGAGGGTAAAGAAATGGAACAGCAGCAGCGACATTATGGGGTGCTCCCAGAGCTCCCAGTTACCTTCTGTCCATCTGTGCCGTTCCTTCCTGCCAAGCCAGGGGCACCCTTGGATCATGGGGGAAAAAAAAAAGAAGAGGGATCTATTAACGCACAGTCCAAGGGTTTGGGAGCTGGAACAACGTGCAAGTTAGAAAATGTCCTTTCTTACCCTCCGTCCGTCGGATCCAATTTCTCCCTGGGAGAAAAAGAGGACAGGAAGTCAGACACTGCCTGCATCCCCCCGCCTCCCCACCTCCCCCTNCGCCTCCCCACCTCCCCCTCGCCCCTCCCTTTACATCCTAAACCTACCACCGCTTCACAAAACCGTGATCGAAGCCTGAAGGAGGAGACGGGCTTTGGGATGCCCTTGGAAATCCCTCCCCAGGTCCACAATTACTCGTTAATAGGGTTGTTATCCTTCCCCATTACAGCTAATCTCTCCCTCTGTGCATCAGAAAGGAGCGCGGCCCCTGCCAAGTGCCCAGCCAACCATTCCGTCTCTTCTTTCTCACCTTCTCTCCTTTCAGCCCTGGGACGCCCTAGACAAAGAAAAAAAAAAAAGAAAATCGCTGTGTTAGAGCCTGGGCAATCAGCAGGAGCGGAGCGCAGGGGTGGGAAATGGGCAGGTGAGAGGGAGAAGCAAAGCTCCCTTTGCTTTACCAAAAATCAGGGAATGCAAAGAGCCAGCCATCGGCTAAGGGATTCTTACCTTGGGACCAGGGTATCCGATCGGACCTTCAATACCTGGGTCGCCCTTTGGGGAGAAGGCACGGAGAGTTAGCCTGAGCTCATCAGAGGTGTAGCAAACGGCGGGGAGGATTTTCCACAACTCACCTGTCGTCCCTTCAGCCCAGGGGAACCTGGCTCACCCATGTTCCCCTTTGCACCCTAAGGAAAGAAAAAACCCAGCATAAGTCCAGGCTTGGTGCTGACTNCTCGTTCCCTTCTGCCCCTCTGTGCCGTTCCTTCCTGCCAAGCCAGGGGCACCCTTGGATCATGGGGGAAAAAAAAAAGAAGAGGGATCTATTAACGCACAGTCCAAGGGTTTGGGAGCTGGAACAACGTGCAAGTTAGAAAATGTCCTTTCTTACCCTCCGTCCGTCGGATCCAATTTCTCCCTGGGAGAAAAAGAGGACAGGAAGTCAGACACTGCCTGCATCCCCCCGCCTCCCCACCCCCCCCTCGCCCCTCCCTTTCACTCCT
>VZTH01003711.1:41724-88337 GCA_013397815.1 Aleadryas rufinucha
AAAAAAAAAAAAGAAAATCGCTGTGTTAGAGCCTGGGCAATCAGCAGGAGCGGAGCGCAGGGGTGGGAAATGGGCAGGTGAGAGGGAGAAGCAAAGCTCCCTTTGCTTTACCAAAAATCAGGGAATGCAAAGAGCCAGCCATCGGCTAAGGGATTCTTACCTTGGGACCAGGGTATCCGATCGGACCTTCAATACCTGGGTCGCCCTTTGGGGAGAAGGCACGGAGAGTTAGCCTGAGCTCATCAGAGGTGTAGCAAACGGCGGGGAGGATTTTCCACAACTCACCTGTCGTCCCTTCAGCCCAGGGGAACCTGGCTCACCCATGTTCCCCTTTGCACCCTAAGGAAAGAAAAAACCCAGCATAAGTCCAGGCTTGGTGCTGACTGAGAAAATGACAGTTTCTGGGAGATCAGAGCACACAGAGCTGGGGCAGGAGTGTGGGACACCCTGTGCATGTGAGAACTCTGCTTTGAGAGTGGGAGGCTCAGTGCCAGCTGCTGCCTCAGTCCTGGTGTCCTCCGGTGCTGGAGGTGCCCAGCGGATGCTCGGGTGTCTCTCTGCACTGCTGGCAGTGCATCAGCCTCGGCACAGACATGGCACACCCGTGCTGGCTGTGTCTCCCGGGGCCAAGACAGGTGCTGGGGGAGTATTTCCCACCTGGGTGCTACCTGAGAAGGCAGCTGATGTGGGCTCTAAAGCATCCTGCAGTGGTTGTGGGAGGCAGGGGCATTATTGTTTTCCCCACAGCTTAGAGCATCTTACCTTCTGCCCTCGGTATCCCTTGGGACCAGGTGGACCTGCAATCTCCAGGCAGCTCATCTTGTAGCACTGAAATACAAGAAATTAAACTGAGCTATTGACAGTGTGCATCCCAAACTCAGCTCAGCTCTGCACCCACAGCTGTCCATGTGCCTTTCCCCATCAACTCAGGGCTAAAACCTATTGGGTCAGGGCTGAGGCAGCAACAAGCACACAAAGAAGTGCTGCCTGTAAAATAAGAGTGGAAAGTTAATTTATGAGCATGTTCATTATAGCTTGGCTCTGGGCCCAGACTGGAAGAACAAGATTGCCAAGTGTCAGAGATGGTGGGGGCTTGCTCATCTGGGGTCATCAGGGGATGGGCATCACCTTTGGAGCATCCCCTGCGCACTCCTCCCTCTGTGTGCCAAACTCTGCCCCTGTGGTGCCAGCAGGGTGGGAGTTTCAGCAGTGGCAGCACCTACAGAATGTGCCTCCAAATGAAACAAATCTGTCCCAGAGACCTGAACCCATTGCAGGTGAGGGGGAGGCAGGGACTGAGTCCAACGTGCCATTATAACCTCTGGGTAAGGGGATGTGTCCCCAGACTCTGCCCTGATCCATAGTTGGGTGGGGACCCATCCCACTCAGGTCTGTGCTGTTTTGGGGTGTGAGCTGGTCTGCTCTGACTGAGGCAACTCAAACCTGTGTCGTGTGGCAAAGGCATAAAGATGCTGCTCACTCACCTCGCCGTAGGCTTCGTGTTTCTGCAAGGGAGAGAACAGGAGGAAGAGAATCAGTTAAGGTGCTCAGTCCCACAGGGAAGACAGCAGCCCACCCTTGGAGGGGTGTGTGGTGGTAAGGGAGAGGAGGTGGTAAAGGTCCCGTGGCTGTAAAGATGCCCTCAGCAGAGCCCCTGATTAACAGCACCTCACAGGTGGGGTCTCAAAGACCACGCTGATGGTGAGCACGTGACTCAATGTGGCACACTCTTCCACATGCCCCTGGATGGAGAGCAGGCTGGGGTATGGCCTGGTCTTCAGCCAAAGCCAGGACTAGGGTGGCAGCCTGCCCAGACATGTTGGGAAACAGAGCCACAAACCAAGGGGTCCTGGCTAAGAACCAGAAAAAGGCTCCACTATCCCTGCTAGAAGTTATCTCCAAAACCAACAAAAGGCGAAAGCATTCCTCCATCCGTGCACCGCTCCTCCTGTGCCCCCGTTACCCTGCCTGCCCTTACCATAGCCTGGATGATCCTGTCGATGGTGTTGACGTCGATCTCCAGCGTGTCCCTCTGGGTGATGGCGTAGTTGTTGCGGTACAGCTCGTGCGGCAGGTTGGCGATCTCGCGCAGGCCCTGCTCGTACACCTTCTCGCTGGGGGCCACCGCGAACAGCTTGATGCCCATGTCCCGCGCCCTCTCGGCCTGCATCTTCATCCCCCCGCACGGGCTGCCCGTCACGTGGCCGTCGGTGATGACCACCGCGAAGTTCACGCCGTTGGCCATCTGGGTCTGGATCTGCTGGGTCATGTTGGAGATGGCACAGTCCGTGAAGGTGCCCCGGCCCAGGTACTGGATGGCGGACAGCCTGGGCAGGTAAATGTCTTTGCTGCTTGTCAAAGGGCTGTAAATTTCTACCACGTCTGAGTAGTGGAGCCCACCGAACTGCCAGGTGATGTAGACTTGGTTCTGGTAGAGCTCGCTCTCCAGTTTATCGATGAACAGGGGGATGAACCGCTTTATTTGGTCCACGAGGCTCTGGATGGGCACAGTCTGCAGAGCCACGCTCTCCGAGGTGTCAATGATGAAGTAGACATTGATGGGGCAGTTCCTCTTTTCTGCATGGACACAGTTATTCAGACCACGTCAGAGCACTTCATGCACCCCCTTCGCTGTCCCCCCGACACCCGGACCAAGTGCGATGCTGGGAAAAGCACAAGTCCCACCCAGCCCTAGAAGTGACACCCGTGTTTGGGTCAGATGGTCCCCCAGTGACCAGGACTTCTAACTCCTAAGATCTGCTATAGAATCACAGAATAATTAAGGTTGGAAAAGACCTGTAAGATCATCGAGTCCAAATATTAATCCAACACTGCTCAGTACTGAATCAGTCTTGAAAATTTTGCTTTTTTTGGTAAGAGTCAGGCTGGACACGTAAATCACCTCTGCATTGCAGCTGAAAAGTGAGGAAATCACCAGATTTAAAGTGAACAATTTTCTGGCATCAGATAGAGAGCTGAGTGCTGGAGACTGACTGGTGTTTGTTACTGCACCTGCTGGGAGAGACCACCACTGGCAGACCCCAGCTCTTCCATCTCTACCTCTCTGCACACCAAAGCAAACCCAGAAGCGTGAGTCTGGGTGGAAGACAGGTTTCCCCACAGATGCATTGTTACCACAGGAGTGCAGAGGGCTGGGAGAGGTGGAATGTCCCTGGCAGGCAGGTTCTACAACTGAGCAGCGTTTTTGTTAAAATTGCTGCCCACAGAGGTGACCCAAATTATTTGGTTAATACCTGCACAGGAGGTAGGACTGACATCTCCAGCTTCCACATCAAGCTGAGCAGCATGAGGAGGAACTAGAGCCACAAAAAGGAGAGTGGCAAACAAGGCTTGTCGGAACATCTCAGCGGCCCCTCAGGATGTTCAGATGCCTGTGGGAAAACACAAGTTACATGTTGAACATGATGCACAATCTCCTGACTCTGCTGGCATGACACAAAGCCAGCCAATGCTCCCTGCAAACCCATGGAGTGAAGGGACAAATAAAAAACCTCTTGAAGAAATGCACATCTTCAGTGCTCAACCCATCACCAGGCCTCTGAGGCCCAGCTGCACAAGAGAGTTTATTTCATGTAGGGTTATGAAAACTTAAAGTAGTAGAAGAGTTAGAGATAAAGCCTGAAAAGTTCTTAAGAATTATGGAAGTATTCAAAGGAACCCAGGATCTGAAAGGATATTCTCAGGCAACACTCAAGCAACACTTGTCACCAGCACGGAATATGGAGGAAGGGGAGATGCTCACCTGTGTGTCTAGAGGACCCCAGAACCAACCAGCACGGCCCTGTGGTGGCCCAGAGATCTTCTCTGCATGGTGGCCAACTCAACACTAACCAAAAAGGGGCATGTGGGATGTCTGTTATGAGAAAAAGACCTGAATCCAGTCCAGAAAGACAGCTTCTTTCTTGAATGGTTTTTTTAGGTAACTTTTGGAAGAATCCAAGGTTTGAAGGGACACTGAGCGTGCATTTGGTGGCATTGGCAGTGCAGGGGGAGGGCAAGTGAGCAATGCAGCTGTGTTGGTGCCTCAGCTGCCTGAGGAACAGCACTACTGAAGAACACAGGCAGCTCAGCCCTCCCTGGCGTCCCTTGAGACCTCTCTCCACGTGGTGCCCAGCTATTCCCTGGAGGGACATGTCCCGTTCCAGTTTACAGTGCCAGCTGCAGTGCACCACAGGCTTCTGCAAACTGGTTTGTGCTGGAAAGGTTGGTGCCAGTGCTGCTGAGGCCCTACAACAGTGACAACCTTCCTCCTCACTAAGGCTTGTGCTTATGAAAGAACTGGGATTGTTCAGCCCAGAAAAGAGAAGGCTCTGGGGTGACCTTACAGCACCTTCCGGTACCTAAAGGAGCAACAAGAGTGCTGGAGAGGGACTTTGAACAAGGGCCTGGAGTGCCAGGACAAGGGGGAATGGCTTCCCACTGCCAAAGGGCAGGGTTAGGTGGTGTACTGGGGAGAAATTGTTCCCTGTGAAGGTGGGGAGGCCCTGGCACAGGGTGCCCAGAGAAGCTGTGGCTGCCCCTGGATCCCTGAAAGTGCCCAAGGCCAGGTTGGACAGGGCTTGGGAAAACTTGGGATAGTGGAAGGTGTCCCTGCTCATGGCAGGGGGTGGGGTGGGATGGGATGGGATGGGATGGGATGGTCTGTGTTATCCAGNGGGATGGGATGGGATGGGATGGGATGGGATGGGCTTCCAGGTCCCTTCCAACCCAAACCATTCCACGATTCTATGAAGTCCCTGCACAAGTCAGTGTGGCTCAACTTCCATTGTGCTGCAGAGAATAAAAGGGGTATGGTAAGGATAAAACACTTTTATGCTAAAGGAGTGTTTTAGTTAATAGCAAGACTTCACCCCTCCAAGCCTACTGCAGGCTTTCCTTGTTTTGTTTGCCCTCCATAAAACAGGGCTGCAGGAGACCCTGATCTTTGGTAGGACACAACAGCTTTGAGCCTTCAGACAGCACCATTTTAGAGCCAGCCTTTAGCTGAGGAAGACGGAGACATTAACTTTTGGAGAGGCTGGGAGTGCTGAGGGCTTTGGCCAAGTGTCTGACTCATCACTGCATCTCGAGTTTAACCACCTCCCTCCCTCCTTCCCTCCTTCTTTCCCTCTGTGTGTGGGTGGGAAGGCACTGTAGAGCAGAGCAGCTGGCCTGTACGGGCAACCAGGGCCAGCTCTGGCACAGGACGGCTCCTGCCCACAGCCCTGGGGGCTTGGGACTGGGTCAGTGAAGCACCACGGCCTTGGAGTCTCCGTGGGCAGAACAGCGGGGCAGGAAAGCGACTCCTGAAAACACGAGACACAACTCACTTCCCTGGGGTCCTCTTGCACCGTCTCCTCCACCCCTCTCTGCACCCTGAGCTCCGTTGTTCTCCTGCTCTACCAGCATCCCACCTGGTATTCACCCCCTGGATACACAGTGGGGCGGCTGCTGGGATCTCCAGTCCCCACCTCAGGGGCCTCCAAGGCTGGGGTGGGCGATGCTGCCCATTTTGTCATCCTCAGGGCACCACCAGCTCTTGTGATGCTGTTGCAAATCCCACAGCATTTGATATTTGACTTAAAGTCCCACCTGCTGCGGCAAGATGCTGAGATGGAAACCTCAGATTTCACCGGTGTTTCAGACTAACTGTTTTCTGCATGTTGAAGGCAATTTTTGAACACAAACAGTTCAAAAAACTAGCGCAAAGAGCAGACTGGGAGCTGACTCATAATGCCTGAACTTGGGTTTGCCCATCCTGTTCTTCCTTGACTTTTCTCTCTCTGCCAGAGCAGGACCTTTGTTCCTATGAGGCCTTCTCTCAGTATTTGTATTTTTGAGCGGTTCACCTCTTTCCCCATGAGATGCACACAAGGGAAAAACAATGGGCAATCTCGAGCAGTGGGTCCTCTGAACAGATTTTGAGGGCACTATTTTGCACCATTCTCCCTGAATGAGGGTCTGTGCTCCTACCTCAGGTGCAGAAAAATGCATGGTCTTTGCTGCTCCCACACTGAGATCCCAGGTGACCTGGTTGTTACACACATAACTGAAACATATATGGATTTATCTAGACAGAGCCCTGCAAAAAGAGTGGCCTTGCAGGAGGACCCAAGTTCCCTGCTTGCTTCTCTTCCCACCATGAGCAACCGAACCAAAAGTGATATTATGGCAAGCAAATTACTTGCAGTGGCTCAAATGTGCAAAATTATAGCTGGTTATTCGTGCTCTCACATCTGATTATCCCTTAGAGCAGATCCCAATGCAGTAGAAATGTCACCTCATGCACCTGGCCAGGCAGAGCCGTGGTCTGCCTTATCCCACACACACTGATATTCCTGAAGTTCCCCCGGTGCACTGTGTAAGTCTCCTCCAACACCAGAACACCCACTGTAACTGAGCAAACTGGTCCCAAATTCGCAAAAACCAAGATGCTTTGCTCTCTAAGCCAACACTGCCTGCAAGGAGCTTATTTAAAGCCACATAAATTTAAAGCCATGCAAATTGCATTACTCTCAAGAAAGGAGAATTATGCTGGCTATGCCAAAATGTGCAGAATAAAGTTTGAAGCCTTCCTGCTGCTCAGTCCCAGTGCTTTCCATGGCCATGCCCAGCAGGCAGTGCCTGTGGTGTCACTCACTTGTGCATGCAGCATTTTTTCCACTCAAAATTTTGATAAATGAAACTAGAAAAGAAAAATATGTCCCATTTGGAAGAAAACTCTTATAAATGCACCTCCTCTTCCTTCCCGTTTGTATGGCTGTGGTTTGCATGCTGCATGAGGAGGGAATTTTGGTGCTGGTTGCAGCCACTACCCAAACGTGGTTTGTAATTTTAATCCCTGAGCAGAGCACCCAGGGGGAAGGTTTCAGCTACAGGGACTCCAGATACTTTCCAGTCTCCCAATGTAACTATCCTGGGATTTCAGCCAGGGAAAGCCCAGGCTGCAGGAAGGGTGGGGGGGAGCAAACCCCTGCCACCAAGTGCAATGAATTCGCAGGCATTCATAAATGTGCTGTCACCTCCCAAAATAGAGGAGCTTGTGCTGATGTAATTTGGCATAAATAGGAGACAAGGGCCTCAGGTGAGCCTAATTCGTATCTTCTGAAATTCCAAAAATCAAAGGGGCATCACGCAGCAGATCAGTTCTCTGCCCTGCTGCCATCACTTCACTGTAGCTGCTGAACTCAGCTCAGTTACCCCAGGGAAGACTTTGGTTCAACAAATCCACCCCCTTCACTGAGGGATTTTCTAGACCTCTGCCCCTGGAAGTTTGTGGCCCACACTGCTTGCACCTGGAAAAATACCCCAACAAACCCTTGGAAAAACGCCCAAACTAGCCAAGAGCTGGAAGGAAAGGAAAAATTTGTACTCTCTTATTGCAGGTACTGTCTAAAAGGGAATTAGGCACCTTGCTGGAAAGCCAGTAAGCAGCAGCAACAGGCACAGGCTGAAATTTCAGAGGGATTTCTGTTATTCCCGGCTGGAGCTCCATCAGTACGTAGCCAGAGAACCCCTGTACTCGGAGAGAAAAAGTCTGCCTACCTGGAAAATGAAGTCATCAAAACTTCTCCCCCAAATCCCTCCGCAACGTAAGGAAAAAGGGCTTTGTGGGGTGGCCGGTGTCAGGAAGGCTCCCGCATCCCCGGCTGGAGGGTGGCTCCGGGCTCTGGGTGCTGGGATGTACGGGATGAGGGAGCGGGAGGAGCAGCGGAGGCGTCTCCAGCCCCGTCCCGCTACTCCCTGGCCGTCTGGAACTGCCCTCTGAGTTCCTCCTCCAAAATCGGGCAGAGTCTCGTTTGCAGTAGCTCCGAACATCCACGGAGAGTCACTGTGGGTCTACCGAGACCTGGCAGGGTCCCCTCCCCTCCGCTCCCACCCTGCTCGGGCTGGGCTGGGGCGAGGTTTTTCCTCCTGGAGCTGAAGGCATCTTTGTTTGACACGAAGGGGAAGAAGTCTCATTTTTCCATGATGAGAGGCCCCGTTTTTGTAGTTGGCATTGCTGCCCCACATCTTTATTTATACCATCAAATAGTCTTTCTTCCCCCCTGCCATCCTCTTTCCACCCTGGTAACGTGTCCTGAGTGGAACAAATGAAAACAGGAACATTTCAAAAAAGAGCAGCTCGCACAGAACCGTAGAACCATTGCCTTTGCAAATATCCAAGTCTTGCTCAGAGTCAGCCAAGTCTGAGTATTACTTGTTTCATTTCTGGGTTTGGGTTCACAGAACCATGCAATTATAGAGTATCCAGAGCTGGAAGGGGCCCTCAAGGATCATTGAGTCCAGCTCCTGGCCCTGCAGAGAACAGCACCAAAAATCACACCATGTGCCTGAAAGCATTGTCCGAATGCTCCTTGAGCTCTAGGGCTTTGTTGTTGTAGTGTTTTTTAAATTACTTTTAAATTCACATGCTATTTCTAGCTCTGCTAAATGAAAAATAGGGGCAAATGTCCCAAGAAAAAACATGGAGAACAACAGTGACTTTCAGGAACATAGCCTGTTATTCCTTGAGCTGTAACTCTGTTTTGAAGCGCAAAAGAAGGATTTTGTGAGGCTACTGCTTTCCAGGGACTCTCCTGCAGCCCTGAATGGGTTGGTCCCTTTTCCTCTGGGGCATCTTTAGTGGAGAGGAGGGGTCCAGTTTTCGATGACTGTGACTTACCAGAGAGCACCTGAGATGTCTGAGCAAACCATCCACCTGCCAGCGATCCAGTGAACACGTCACATTCCAGGCCATTTGTTTTGCCTGCTTTTCTGCTGTGTCCAAGCTCTGCTATGCCCATGGGTACCCATCCATGCTGCTTCCAATCCATTCAGTGAAGCTGTTTCTGGGTGAACCTGCCCCTGCAGAAGCTGTTTCTCCAGCAAGAAGCCTTATCACAAACAGCTGGACAGCACATCTGTCCCTTGCAGTGAGTGCCCAAAGTGTGGAAAGGAGCAGAGCACAGACCCACACCTCCACATCTCCCTTTCCTCCTCCCAAATTGGCGAGCGTTGTCTCTTCTCTGCAGTTTCTTGAGCAAAGCACCTACATTTAACTTTCTATGTGTGCTTCTTGGACTTTCTCTTGTCACATCAAAACATTTCCTTGAAGCTTGACATGACAAAATGTCTTGTCCCTGAGAGGATTCCTGTGTATTTCACAGAACAGCTCCCCACTGCACACTTTCCCTCCGTAAAAAAGGCAAACTTGGTGTTTCTACCCAGGCATCCATTTGCATGACATTTGTAGGAATATTATCATCATTATCACACTCCTCTCTCATAGATGGGCACATCTGGTGAGTTCCTATCTTATGTTGGGGCAGTCTGACACACAGGCACACTGAAGTGGTGGAGACTGGGACAAAATAGCCGCAAAACATCCTTCTGCTTTTTTTTCTGGATAAGTTGGGTTTTTTTCACATATTCTGTAACTGATGTTAAAAGCCTGAGCTAATTCTCTGTAGTTGAGGGTTTTTTTCTTAAGAATAGGCTGAGGACATAGGAAGCTCTGGAGGAAAATGGGCGTGCTCTCTTTAGCTCCTTTTCCTAATCCTCAAATAAATTCCCTTTATTTCTTCCTCCTTTCAGTGGAATTGCAGATTTCATGGAAAGATATTTTGCATGGATATGGATTAGTTACTCACCCTCTATGTTGGACTTGATGATCTTGGACTTCTTTTCCAATCTTAATGATCCTATCTGACCTGCAAATTATTATTGCAGCTCACAGAACACACTGTACTGAACAGGTACTGAGTATTCCACTATATTTAAAATGGAGAGAGAGGAAATGGAGGAAGATGAAGAGTAGAAAGAAAGAAAAAAGCTTGATTGTCTGCTCTCCTCTACAACTCTACAGCACTGGAAGTAAGGCACAGATGGCTACTAGTTCATTTACATCCCCTTGTAAACTGAAATGTGTTTTATGGTTTGTTTAGTTGTTCCTTTATAAACTGTGTATCTGCTCCTTTTTTTTTTTTCTTTTTTTCATCTGACTTGGAGCCCCAATAAAATGTGAACTCCTCGTTTTAAACCACGTGTGTGCATCTGAAACAGCTTTATGGGTTCTCTGGAAAGCAGCTACTGTAGTTTCTTCTTGTGTGTCTGCAATTGCATCCACCCTTCACGCGATTCTGACGTTATGCGGTGGTCTCCAAGGGTCTTGTTTCCTAACTGTGAGCAGAGAACCAAAAACGAGGCCAAGATTGTTAAATGCTTACTGAAAACAATGGATGCTGGTTTTCAACCCTTTGTAAGTATGCAGCTGATGTTCTGAGCATTTTCACTGATGACAAGCAGAAGGATGGATTTTATGCCCTTTTGTAGTTGCCATTTTCTGAAATTCTTGTTTTCTATTCACGGAACCAAGGAATGCTTTGGGTTGGAAGGGACCTTAAAGCTCATCCAGTTCCAACCCCCTGCCTTGAACAGGGACACCTTCCACTAGAAGATCAGGTCACTCCAAGCCTTGTCCAGCATGGCCTTGGACGCTTCCAGGGTTGTGACTTCCGAGCTCAATCCGTACAATGTGTTTGTATTCCTTCACCCCAAGAGGCAAACCCCTGTCCCTCTGAGGCTCAGGGCTGTAATTCTGCTCTTTGCCTTGCTGACCTCTCTCACCCCCTGAAGTCCCTGCAGACAGGGCTGCCTCCATCCTTCTCATTTTTAGCCAGTTCTTCCCTGTGTTTGTGTACTGGGTCCAAAAAGATGATCTCTCCTGGTTGGTTCATTCATCAGCTCCATCAGGAAACTGCCTTCGAACTGTTCCAGAAACCTCTTGTGGTGCTCACGTCCAGCCACACTGCTTTCCCTGTGGCTCTGATTTCTCCAGGTGCCTGAAGTAAACTTCATCCCCCTCCTCTTTTTCATCAGGTGGTCTCCATCAGAATCCTACTGCAATTATCTCCTGTGCTGGACCATCCTCCCAAAACAGACTTGGCTGACTCCAAGGCACCTCTGGCAGATCTTGCCCAGGAGAAGACATCTATTAAAGGAACATACATATACTAAAGAAAAGAAAATAAACTTATTTGTCTAGATTAACGCAGTTCAGGCACATGAGCAACAGCCCCCACTGAGTCTGACATTCTCAAATTGCGGTAAGATGAGGCACAAAGGGGAATCTTTCTGAAGAAAAAAGCAAATGTTCATTTGATACCATATTTTAGCAGCATTTCCTGGGATTTAGGCCATTAAAGCCAACTGCTCCAGGATGTTTAGAGAGTCCTCATGAACACACAAGTGCAAAGTGAGGCTTTGCATACTTTTTCCTATTTTAATATCCCAGTGTTAACTTTTAAGTCCCCTGTGCTCTTGCAGCTCTTATTTACTTAGCACCCAGTTTTTATACACAGCTTTTGCGTGCTTGCAAATTTTTGTTTGCTAACACGTAAGGATGGACTGTTTGGAGTTTCTAGAATTTTATTTTAAACAGCCCCAAGGTTTTCCCAACCTACAGCACTTTTGAAGCTCTGCCAGGCACAGGCCTGTATCTGTGGCCTTGTGTTTTTTTGCTAGAGCTCAAGATCCTTAGGGGATGAAGATATCCCAGGGACTCTGCACTGTTTAGATACAGTGATGAGAAAGCCTGATTCTCCATGAGTTCTAATAATCATTCTGAAATGGTTGTTTAGACCCCACTAGTGTGGAGGCCCTTGCTCCAAAATTTATCTCCTGTCTGCTCAAGATTTCCCTTCTTGGAATGGGTTTGAGGACACCAGCTTGAAGAAACAGCAGGGACGCTCCTGTGCCAAGCTGCACAGTTTCTTTGGGTCTTTGGAGTAATTAACGACATAATTATGAACTGATAAATATTGTACCTTCAGTTCCTCAGTCCAAGCTTATTGTCTAGAGTCAGGTTTTCCATGGTGACTCAGCCTCTTCTGGGACTGATCCCCCCTGGCAGGGCAAAGTCCCAGAGCATTTCTGGGTCTCCTCACCACCATGCAGGGTGGGCAGAGCCATCTCAGGCATTTCGGTGCCGGGGAAAGGGAGGGTGCTCAGGATTCTCCCAGAGGTGCCAGGCAGCACCAACACAAGATCATTATGTGAACACAACAAGCAAAAAATTTAAGTTTAGGATTTGGATATTAGGGAAAAGGTTCTCCCCCCAGAGGGTGCTGGGCACTGCTCAGGCTCCCCAGGGAATGGGCACGGCCCCGAGGCTGCCAGAGCTCCAGGAGCGTTTGGGCACCGTTGCCAGGGATGCACAGGGTGGGGTTGGTGGGGTGTCTGTGCAGGGCCAGGAGCTGGACTGGGTGATCCCTGTGGGTCCCTTTCTGCTCAGAAGATTCTACGACTCTATGAAAAATGGGTAGAGAGCAGAGACAGAGTGGGGAAAGGATGGGCTGAAACCCTTTCTCTCAGAATACTTCCCCTTTTACCAGTTTCCCAATCTGTGCTTTTTGATGCTTTCCCCTCTTGCAGCACATTTTTTCCAGGCAGCCAGTCAGGACAGTTGAGTCCCAAATTTGTTGACTCATGGAGAAGAACCTTTGCATAGTGAAGCAACTGCATTCCAGCTCCCTGGCAGGGCAGGACCTGAGAGTGATGGCTGTTGCCTCCGTGGTCTGGAGCACATGCTGGATAATCCCAAGATATCTCTGTGGAGATTTCAGGCCATCTGTAGTTTTGCAGCCCTGGGTAGGGAGGGAGAAGAGTTAAAACACAGTCTTTGGGGCTTCGTGGTGCAGTACAGTGAGAGCAGAACGACCCAGCTGCATTTGTTTTATTTTCTTGTCACCAGAGAAACGAGAAGGAAAAACTTGCAGTGGTGTTTCCATGAAATTAAGAGAAAAAAACCACATAGTTTATAGAGGAAACCTCATTCCCCTCCCTAGCCTTTTACTAGTGATGGTTCAAAAAAAAAAAAAAGTACATTTTTTAAACTTAGTCACATCCCATCCCACCCCACCCACGGTCCTTAACGCCATGTACAGACCTAGGAAAGAAAATTCATTTTTCTTCCTATCTAAACATTTGCTGGAGCCTGGAGGGAGGTACAGCCTGCAGCCACCCCCCCCTCCCCACCATGAAATGACTACTCTGGCTAAGGTTACAAATAAAATAGAGACTTTCTCTGTTAGATTTCAGCTAACTGCATGAATAATATTCCCTCAAGACATACTCATTATATTGAACTGTAAATCTACGGGGGACACTTTTGCAATGACTAACGGGTATAAATAGAAAGGAAAGGAATTAATTAGTGCCTTATCCTGGGAAAAGAGGGGGCTGAAAGGGAGCAGATAGGGAAAAAAGGCTTTTTCTCTGAATCTGGGGGTATATCAGTGTGGGCTGCTGGGCTGGAAGGAGGCTGGCCCTGGTTCCAGTGAGTTCCCTCAGGAGGCTGGTGGCCTGGCAAGGCCTCCTCGGGGGTCAGTAACTGAGCTGATTTATTTGAAATGCTAATCGCGTCTTTAATCCCAGCTTTGTCTCTGCAACCACGATATTCTGCCCTCGGGTTTTAAACGAATGTTTCCAACATCAGCCCTTGTATGGAGCTGAATCCTTGAGGCAGATTATGTGTAATTCCTATTTCAATGGGACTTGTAAAGAGGAATTAGGAAGGAAATGTGAAAAAACCCCAACACTGAAACCAGTGAGAGGGGTTTTGCTGGCTTTAGGGTCCTGTGATTCAGGTCCTAAAAGAAAATCTATGACTTCAAGGTTGCAACTTGCTACTGAAGATACTCATTAAGAGAAAGCATCAAACTGAGGTTTTGAAAACCCCTTATCCTCATCTCCCCTCTGGAGGTGGGAGGAGGCTCAGGAATGAGCTTCTGCAGTGGTAGGGAGCTGTGTGTGGCTACTCACTTCCATTCCCCCAAACTCTGGAAGACCTGTGCAGTCCTGGAGACACGGATTCCATTGTCACCCCTTTCATGACCTGAATAGGGGGCCAAAGTTTTCACAGGTTAAGTCTGCAATCATCATAATTTGCAAAATAACTTGAAACCCCAAGATTTTGCAGCTGATTCAAGTCTTGCCAACAGTGCATGCCACAGGTACACACACAGAGGTGCCTCAGAACCGGAGTGAGACCCCTGAAATCTGCGTCCACCTCAACCACACAGCAAAATCCCAACTTGTCTCCAGCCCTCCTAGGCCTGGCTTTTTGTGCTGAGCCCTTCAGGACTTGCTTCCCTCCACTGGGGTGGAGGCTGCGGGAAGCTGCCCCACTCTCCAGACATCCCTGTTTGGGGAGGGCGGTGGGCAGCCACCCAGCTGCTGTTCCTGGGGTTGCTGAGCTTTTCCACTGCTCCATGGCTGCTGCTTCTCACGTATTTGATGTGGATCCAGGGAACCCTGTGCAGCTCTCCGGCTCAGCTCCCGGGTCACGTATAGCAGGGTGTTGCTTGTGCTTTTGGCACGACACTTAACACCTCCCCTTCCCTTACACACATGCTGGAATTCCTGCTCCAACACAAAACAAGGCCCTCGTCCCATTTGTGGCTCTCTTTATGCTAAAAGAAATGTAGGATTCCATAATGAATTGTCCTCCTGGCCAAATGCAACACGGCAATAAAAAATTCCCCTCTCCCATCACGTGAATTGGGAAGGAAAATGGTGTTTGCACCGAGTGTCATAAACGTTCGAACAGGAGTTTCAGGCATGTAAGAAATGCAATAGAATTAGATACGTAATCAGTGTTAAGACAAAGATTCTTATCTGAGTTGATGTCAAAGGTGTTACAACAAAGTAACACAAAAAAACCCCCAAAAAGCCCCAAAGCAAAACAAACAAAAAAAAAAGTTCATTATTAAACTGGCATTCCCCTGAGACAAAGCAAATACTCTGCAGAGTGAGTTAGGAGAGCTGTATTCCATCCTTCCTTGGATTCCTTTCTGATGGTACCTTAAATCAAGCCAAGAGATCAGGGTCACAAGGAAGTTAAAATATTTTTGCCAGAGATGCAACATCCCCTTTTACCAGGGTAACTGCAAGTCTGTGCACTTAATTGGAGCATTAACGTGAGCCCAACCTCCAACACCAAATGAAATAATTTTTATCACACACACAATAAATAACATCTTGTGTTTATACTCCTTTTCCTTAAGCTTGCCAGTGGAACTGGAATGCTTATCTCCAGTCCAAAGAGGCTTGAGATTTTCCAGCTTCAGTGTGTGATAAACAAAATGCAGAGCGAGGAGGGGAAAGTGCAGGCATGTACTCACTGTCTTCTACATACACCTCCTTTACACACAGTCTTTTTACAGTCCTTCTTTTACCTACTGTTCTTCTTTTACCTGCAGCTCTTCATTTCACCTACAGCTCTTTTATCTACACTTCTGCACCCTCCCTTCTGTCCCTCCTCCATCCAGGCTCTGGCAGCCTCTGTCTACAAAGATAAAAATGCAAAGAGAGACACAGAAATGAGCAAGAAATCATGCATTACTCATTTCTTTTGTAATTGTCTTCTTGGGCATAGAAGCCAGAGATTCATTTTACATTGAGAATTCCCCTGCACCACTCTAAAGGGTCTCAAAAGGGTTGGCATTACCCACGTCTTCAGACAGCAGCAAAACTACTGTAAATGAATTAAAAATATACTCTGCCATGAAGTCATGAAGTAAATAATTTGTGCCTCTCCTAAACCTGTGGTAGTGGTTGTGGCAGGCTCACCTGCTCACAGGAGAAGCTTCAGGGTTTAACAGCTGAACTTGTGTGAGCTCAGGCCAACATGAGCATCCCCAGCAGCAGCCCAGGTTCACCTCTGCACACCTCGCTGCCTCCAGGGCAAAGCCCACAGCCTGTCTGCTCAGCACATCTCTGTCAGACACAAAGAGAGAAAAGGTGAGTCTGTGACTGAGATATCATCCAGCAGACCCCACCCTCGGGGAGGCACAAGGACAAGCACAGTGAGAAAGGATACTGGAGCAGAGATGGGGGAAGGAAGGACTTGCAGGAGCCACTGGAAGCCCTGTGGGAAAATCAGCCTCCCACATCCCTTCTGGGGAATCCAGATAATTGAAGGCTGTAGGAGTGCTTGACAGAAAACCCCAGACCAGGGATGATTAAGCTCTCCAGGCCTCTCATCAAGAACACTTGGATCCCGTGGAGAGACCCCGGTGGACAGACACCTCCTTGGAGGAGGACCGAGGGCTGGCAGCAGGACAGAGCAGCTGGGTTTGGCAAAGACTCTGTCCTGATTTGCCTCTGGGAGCAAACAGCAAGCTTGCCTTTGGTCCAGGGTTTTGCTCTTGAAATCTCTGGGAAGAGGTGTGGGAGCACAGGAGGTGCCAGGTCAATCTTTGCCTCTCAGCAGCCTTGGGAGTAGATGCTGCAGCCATCAAGAAAATCCATGGCTGGAGCACACAGGACCTGAACCAGAAATGCCAGGAAAGATTACAGCCTGGGTTTGCTGCCTCGGAGCTGCTGACACCCACGAGCAGCCCCAGCCCCAGTTTCAACAGCATCGTGTGACTTAAGAGTCCTTTGCCAGAAATGGGAGCTGCTTTCATGCAGCCCAAAGTCCACATTTCGGGAGAGTTTGTATGTAGGAGCTGCCATTTGGATACGTGTTTGTATCATTCCTTCATGACAAAGTCATTTGTCATCATCACACTGATGCCCGAAAGATAGGCTGGAAATAAATCCCCGTAGACCGATGTCTATAGAGCAGGTATTTGTTTATTGCAGCGCTGGTGGTGAGGGGGATATCTCCTCCTAACTCACCCCCCCTTGTCAAGTGCGGTGCCATATTTATACGGTAAAATTTCGCTAAAGGTGGCTGTGTCATTACAGCATCATCACACACGCGCCGGAACTAATTTACACGGCACGATCTCACGGTTATCAGATAATTCTTTGCACTGCGCATGCACCTCCCCAGTTCGGGGATCTTCGGGGGTCTTTGATGAAGGCTTCTAAAGTCTTCTTCACACTCGAACTTCTCAACTTTGTCTTCGAGGCACGCGCAGTTACGATGCTCTTGGGTTCGTCTGGTCTTAGCCGGTCTAAATTCTTTGTTTTGTGGATAATTGGCTTTGGCTTGCCAATTTCTCATTAGTATTATACTTACTTATCTCTAAAGCTATACACCTGCTAAGTTATCTCTTTCTTCTTTTTTTTTTCTTTCTTTATTCTGCACATAAGCAAATAGTTAGCTACATCCTAGCTATTACATTGTATAAAAAGTTATTCATATTAGATTATATGGGTATCAAAAGTTATAAGCATCAAGTTATAGGTGTAGAAGCTGTGATTCAGGCTATATAAGTAAGAGCTATGATTCAGACTACATAAGTATAAAAAGCTATGTTTAAGGTTATATTGATATTCTTTAAGTCACATTGATAAAAGGTCATGATTTGGGTTATATTGATATTAAGGTTACATAGGTATCTTATAACCCAAGCTATATAAGCACTTTGTTGGTGTGACTTGAGTTACACAGACATCAGCACCCTTAACAGATACGCTCTACAGGTGCTGCCTTTCCTCATGGACCATCTGGGTGGGACATGATAACTCCCTCACCCTACAAAATACCAAAAATTAAGAAGGTGTTACAAGTTTAAACACACATAGGAGACAATCTCCACTCTGTGCCCCTGTGGAGGCCCTGTAATAACCTCCATTCCTTCCCTGTGCAGAACAGACATCCAGAACACATCCACCACTTGAATATTCACCTACTGCAGTCTCTGTGCCCTGTCACTCCATGGGGCTGCCCCTCAGAACAGCAGGATTGACCCACTGCTCCACATATCCCTCCACACGTCCCTCCAAATGATTTTCTGCCCTGCACAGGACACTGTGTGTTCCAGCAGCCTGCTCTCATGGGCCATCAGCTGCATCCCATCCACTCCAGTGTCCCAGCTCCATTGTAGCTCCCCATTTCCCTGTGCTAAGTGTTCGGGTTCCCTTCTGGGTGGTGGTGGGGTCACTCTCCTCTCTCTGGGGGCAGTTTCAGTGCTGCCTCCCAACCAGGATTCCCCACTAGTTCCCCATCAGCAGCTCCTTGGACCCCCTAAACTGCCAGCTGGACTTTCCATCCCTGGGAGGTGAAGGTCCCAGATCCAGGCCATCAGGAAGGTGCTTGGCACAGGACCCATCCCAGTGCAGCTTCTGATGTGGGGGGAGCACTTTGGAGTCTCACTCCTTTCTGAGCTTCTCTCCTATTCTTCTCCCTGTTTGGGTGGGGAAAGGACTGGGTAGGACTCGAGCTCTTGGGAGAGGGATAACTTGGGGATTAGGGTTGAGGGGGAGGGATTCTACACTGTGATGGGGTGGTTTTAAATGGCTCTGATCTGTTCTTGAATCCTTGTCATAACAAGAGCTGTAGACAGGACTTCCCTCAGCCGGTCCCAACAATAACACCGTGCTTGTTCTTCCCATGGTGACTCCCTGTTCAGAAGAGCTGAATGCTTTGATTGTGGAGGAATCAGCTCTGGCAGAGATTAGGCATTTTTGGCTGGAAAAATTGGTGCTCTGTTTGCAGAAGGTTTCTCCAGAATTCCCGTGTTTCTACAGAATACCGAGAACCCAGCCAAAGGTTTGGAAGGAAACAATTCAGACACGGTGAGGTTATCCATAACCTGAGGAGGCTGCCAGGTCAGTGCTCCCATCTTTGCACCCTTTCTGTAAAAAAAAGAGGGCTGGGAGGGGAGTCCAACCCCACCTGCAGCCACCTCTTTCACACACTAAGTTTCCACGAAAATAGATGGAGCAGGAGCAAAAAATACAGGGTTTTCAGTGCCTTGCTGGAATCTGGCCTTAAATAAAAGATAAATTATTCTTCCAATCTGGTGCCCTGGGTGAGGAAAATTATTTGGGGTTTTTTTCTCAGTTGTTCTCAGGCCACTGATCCATGCTCTCCATGTGGGCAGGACATGGGGAACTGGCACAAGACAAGTCACAAGATGGGGTGCAGCATCCCAGTGCCGTTCCCCCAGAGGCTCCAGCTCTAGGCACGGCACTAAGCTCACAGCAGGCACATCCCTTTTCCAGCTCGGGTCATGACTCTGCTTTATCTGCCCTAAAGCTCTTCATAAGCCAGGAATGCTTTTTTCCATTGGCTTGCCGGAGCAGAGCGCGGCATAGACCTGCACATCTGTAACGCCTGGAGGGAACCTGGATCCCACATGTTGAGTCCCTGTGACCAGACCCTCTCTTCCCAGAAGCCAGCAAGGAGCACTCAGGAGCTATTCAGGATGGGCACAGCCCCGAGGGTCTCCAGCATCTGCTCTCATGGCCACCCCTTCTCCTGTGTCCCTGGCAGGACCAGGCACGGCACCCAGCTGCTCGCAGGGACAACCAGGTCACATGGCTGCAGCTTTCTCCTTCCCAGCTTATCTGAGCCCTGGGCAAGAAAAATATTGACAACCACAATGACATCTGTGCTCCTGCCACCAGACAGGCACAGCACCCGCTTCTGGCCAAAACGATCCCTTAAGGAATCCCTGGAGCATCCTGGGTGGCGTGTTCCTGTGAGACAGGCTTCAACCGTAAGGTACGAATATACACAGCTGGTTTCTCCTCGTGTAAACCCACAGCTTCCCCCTTTTGCAGGATTTCCAGCTGTGTGGCCATTGCAGGCAAAGGGAAATAAAAAATCCCAGCCATAAATGGAGAGGTTTGTAAGGGACGGGGTAAGACCGGCTGCCAAGTCACAGTTACTGCAGGATGACTAAGCAGCAAAGTCGGCACAAGATCCTGCACTTTCTGTAGCTGCTGCTCTTTCACACAGACAGAAACCGTGCAGATGCTCCCTGCCACTCCTCCACTATTCCCAGATACAGCCTGGTGACCAGAAACACAGAGACACTGGGAAATAGTAAGCAAGGGGATGCCCAGCTCCTGAAGCCTGGCTCTGGGTGCTCTGAAGCAGGGATGGTCCCAAATCCAGCCGGATTACCTTGAAATAAGAAGTTAGGAACCATTTTTAAGCTTATAAACATTAACCCATGCTTTCCAAGTCCTTTCTGAGTCAAGGTCATGCACTCAGGAGGGGAGAAGATCCCTCCATAATTTTCCTGTGCCTTGTGTTGTGCCTTGGGATCTTGCAGAGTGAAACCCCAAAACCCTGACTAAGCCAGGACTGTGCAGGGAGGACTTTCTGTTGCCTCTGGTGACATGGGGACCAGCAGGGTCACAGCTAAATGGTCCAGGCTGGCAGGCACCATCCAGGCCAAAGCCCTGGCTCGAGCAGGGTCAGCCAGAGCAGGATGCCCAGAACAGTGTCCAGGGTTTTGAGCATCTCCACAGATGGAAAGCACAACATCTCTGGGCAATCAGGTCCAGTGTCTGACCACCCTTATTCTAAAAAAAAAAGTTTCCTTGTGTTCAGGTGGAATTTCCTGTGTTTTAATTTGTGCCTGTTACCTCTTCTCCTGTTAAAATAATTTGATTATTAAATTTCTCTTAAGGTATCAGTAAAAGCTATCAGGCTCTGATTCATTGAATGATTAACATTTAAGACTACATTTCAAATGTTTTAATAGTACTCAAGGGTGTTTTTGCACTATTTTGATGCAAATTTCCTGGAAAAAATGTGCACAGCAATAAATCTATTTTTACTGATGCAGCACATGTGTCCTATCTAGTGTTGAACAAGCAGCTGTTAACTTCAATGCAACAGAAAGAGTCTTTGGGGGTCAACTGAGCACTTCAGTTTCAATTTCACAACTGCACAGTGAACACGTGCTTCTGATCTGGCTATCAGAGCCACGGGACTGAAAACAAACTGGAGACAAAATGGTCACAGGCTCGATTCAACTATGCAAGCTTATGAAAAACAGCATAAAAATCATAGAGTCAGAGAATCTCAGAATGGTTTGGGTTGGGAAGAACCTTAAAGCTCATCTCATTCCCACCCCCTGCAATGTGCAGGGACACCTTCCACTATCCCAGGTTGCTCCAAGCCCCATCCAGCCTGGCCTTGGACACTTCCAGGGATCCAGGGGCAGCCACAGCTTCTCTGGGCACCCTGTGCCAGGGCCTCCCCACCCTCTGAGTAAAGAACTTCTTCCTAATATTTCTTCCTAAGACAGAACACTCTGCAAGAGCTGAAGGGTGGTGTGAACTCTTGGGATCCTAAGGAGCCATTCACTTCTGAAACAGCCATCCTTTGTAACTGGTGACTTGTATGGGACCAGTTTGTCACCCTCTGACCTGTCTGATAGAGCTCTGGATAATTTTACTCCAGACATATTCACTTCCTGGCCCTGCTTTTACAGAATCTGTTGCATACAGGAATCAACGGAGAGAGCGTCAGTTCCCACGTCTCCTACAGTCTTGGTCTTGGGCAAACTCCTAATTTCTTTGCTTTGCAGCACCCCACCAACAAAATACCTCCCAAAATATTTTTCCAGCTCTCATCTTTACCTAACAACCCACCAGACATCACAAACAACAAATTTTACTCAAGTATCTTTGTTGACCACCTTGTTTAAAGTATATGAGACAGCTCCTGGGATGTGGCAATGCCTGGATCATGCCATGGTTGACTCACCATTCAGTCATGGAGCATCTACCATCAGAGTGGGTTTTGGCCATGTCTTCCCACATCCATAAGGGGCTTTCCAGGCCCTGCAAAAAAACCATACAATGTGAAACCAAGGAACTCTGAATTTGCAGGAAATCCCAAATCCCCTTGTGACGATGAGGAGTGGAGCCATTCAGTTTGTGTTTGATAGAATCACAGAGTCATGGAACCACAGAATATCCTGAGCTGGAAGGGACCCACAAGGATCATCGAGTTCAACCCCTGGCCCTGCACAGACACTCCAACATTCCCAGCCTGTGCCTGGGAGCATTGTCCAAACACTTCTGGAGCTCTGGCAACCTCGGGGCCGTGCCCATTCCCTGGGGAGCCTGGGCAGTGCCCAGCATCCTCTGGGAGAAGAACCTTTTCCTGATATCCAACCTAAACCTGCCCTGACACAGCTCCAGCTGCTCCCTCAGTCCTGTCACTGATCACAGAGAGCAGGGATCAGTGCTGCCCCTCATGAGGAAACTGCAGATCCCAGCGAGGTCTCCCCTCAGTCCCCTCCAGCTGCACAAACCAAGTGACCTCAGGTGCTCCTCAGTCAGCTTCCCCTTCCCCATCCTCGTGGTGGAGTCCCTTCTTTGAACATTCCCCAGCAGCTGTGAGGCCCAGGGCTGCTGCAGAGGGAAACCTGTGCAAGGCCAGCCTGCTCCTGCCTGGCAGTAAATGGCACTTCCAGCAGGACCCTGCGGCGCCTCGAGGCACATGCCGGGCTGCTGTGGGGACGGCTGGTTTCAGGCACAGTAATCTGCCACATGTTCTCATTTCCCCTGCATGCCAGACCCCTTTTGACACACTTTTCAAAGGAGCTGCGGCGCTCCAGATGGGGCTCATCCAGCCGCCCTCGGCTGCGTCCTGTTCAGTACGTGCCCAGCGCTCCTGGCTCTCGGAGCCAGGGAAAACGGCAGTGTGCAGCTCATGGCCCGGGATTTATCCGGGACAGCCTTGCCTCAGAAAAGCAACGTGCTGCTTTTACAAGCTGCCTTGAAAAATCTCAAGGACTTCAAGTCCCGTGGAAAATACCGTGTGAACTGTGTTCAGCCCTCACGTTAACCAAAATGTAGTTTGGTGTGCAGGGATATTTTTACCGCCACTGGTGCTATCAGAAATCCAGAGAAAGAATCCAGGCTGAACTTCCCATTTATACAGAAGTAAGCACGACTCAGATGAAAGAGCAAACGCATCATGGCTCCTGAGGGTTTGGATTATTTTAGGGCAAGAGGGATTTGCAGGGATTTCAGAAGCTATAGACAAGCACTTCCATGTTTATGAAGGTTTGAACTGCTTTCTGGAGCCAAGCCAGGAATGAAACACCAACCAGGGTCTGACAGATACGCCTTCCCCCCCCGCTTTTGGAGCACTGAGAACTGTGGGGCCTAGGTTATTCCTGCTTACTCCTGCCCTGCTGGCTTTCTCATAAGCCATGAAAAATGCTAGTTGAGGGGAATGGGATTTGGTTGTGAGGACAGAAGAAAAGAAAGACAGAGAAAAACTGAAGAGGGCAACCTTAGAATCACATTTAAGGGCCTCTAGGGTCTCGTTACACCAGGCCTGTGCCGTGAGGAGAAGCCAGCTTCCAAAATGGCGTGCTCAGGCCCGCACGGTCTGCGGCCTGTCCTGCCCCCGCCTCAGGCCCGGGGCAGCAGCAGCACAGGCGAAGGGCGCTTCTGTAGAATGCAAATGTATTTTTACATGCAGGACATGCCTTGAAACCTTGTCTGCCCTCCGTGGCAAAGACTTTGGCTGCCAGGGCTGGCCCTGACATGGCTGGATTGCAGCAGGAGCCACGCAGGTGGGCTGGTTCGGTTCGGTCTCACTGCAGGAGAGGCATTCCTGACATGGCAGGATTCCCCTTCTGGTGTGCACCAGCACCTGAGGTTTAATGTGCCAGCAGGAGTTAATGCCCCCACTCCTAACACTACAAAAGCTTGTTTCTGGAAAGCAGGAATGACATCAAAGAGCATTACCCGTCATGCAAAGGGCAAGGAGGAATTAGCAATGAAACTACCAACTTCTAGTGATTTTCGGCCTGGCAGTCAGCAGGGAGCATCCTCAATGAAAGGAAAAAATGAAGCAGATGCAGGGATGATCCTGAGAAAGAACTGACTCCATGGTTTGGATTGGGAGGGACCTTAAAGCTCATCTTCTTCCAACCCCCCCTGACATAAGCAGGGACACCTTCCACTAGACCAGGTTGCTCCAAGCCCCATCCAACCTCTTCCAGGAAGGGCACATCTGAGGGATATGGGCACCACGAGGTCTGGCAGGCTGTCTCTCCTCCTCAGCTTGATTCTGCAGAAGGATGCTATTTATTTCCTCTTGTCAAGCCTCTCCCGGGCTTGCCTCTGTGACTGGGAGCTCTCTGAGGCTCATATTTTCCAGGATAACAGGTCAGATTTCAGCTTCAAAAATTATTTGCTGCTGGCTGGCAGAAGCTTGAGGATAATTCCAGCTGCGTTCTACTGATCCACATGTAAAACAGAGGTTGCCTTCCTCAAAGGTTGTTTCAAAGCTGCCTGTGCACAGACAATTTGTGACTTAATCCCATCCCAGTCTCCAGGACAACTGTGCAAAACAAATGTCTTGAGGTTTTTCTTGCCAGAAGTCTAGTTTGAGTTTCTAATCTGCTCCATGGAATAGCTTTTCCATGTCACAACACCACCTTTCTGATGGGTAGAGGTCTCAAGATTAAGGAACAAACCTTTGGACTTTCTGCCACAGCCTGACCTTGTGCTCCTGCAGGCTTCTGACACCTAAAACAAGAACTGAGTGTCAGGTCACAAGAGAAAAAAGAAAACACAAGTAAGAGACCTCAGCTGATAAATAACTCTGTAAGGGAAGGAGGAACATGGTCTCTGTGTGGGGTAAAACCTGCCTTAAAGGCAGAAAATGGACTTAATGACCTCCTCATGCCTTATTCTTGGTGACTAAAGAAACCTGAGTTTGATGAGGCAGCAGCTTTTATGTGGCCACTAGATCACAGAAAAAAAAAGTTCTGAGGCAGAGGCTGAAGTCTGTGGCTGTACCAGGACTGCTACAGCTTTGTGCAGTCAAATCAGATGATGTTGTAACAATAGATGGCCCTCGAAGTTTCTTGCACAGTTTTTCCCCCTCTAGGAGATTCATCTCAAGAAACAGTTTATCTCCCAAGACCCTTAGAGGCATCCAGAACAAGGAAGAAGATTTATTTACACCCCATCCCTGGAAATGTTTGAGTATGGGTTGGATGGGGCTTGGAGCAATCTGGTCTAGTAGGAGGTGTCCTTGCCCACGGCAGGGGTTTGGAACAAAATAATTTCTAGGGTCCCTTCCAACCCAAACTGTTCTATGATTCCATGATTCTATAAAGTGCCATAACCAAAAGTGAAGAAAACAGGAAAAAAATTCTCTAGATATATGAGGTGAAGGGTAGGAAGGGTCTGCTTTGCCTCCAGCTTCTGCTATTTCTTTCCATTTTCCCTTTTTAATGTATTACCATCAAGAAGAGACACCCCAGCTGCATTTTTGTCTGGTTCAGCAGCTTGGATATTAAACTCCGACGTTTTCACAGGGATGACAAAGCTGAGAAGTGTTTCCTGCTGGTGTCTGCAGAGATGGATGGGACCAGGAGCACTGCTCTGCCCAGGCTGTGGGCAGGTGGAAGGGCTGCAGCAATACTTCAGTGGGATAAGTCACTCCATGCCTCCCCAGTCCTCACTGGAAGGGCCGTGTCACTGTCCCAGCGTGCTCCTGGGAGTTCCCATGTGTGACAGGGATGACCACACCTGTAAGAAACTAAAAGAAACAAGAAAAATAAGGAAATGGAAATGAAACAGTGCCCCTTACTGTGTTCAGAAGTGCATCTCACCTTCCCGGTGAGGCCCACCTCAGGGGCTGCAGTCCCCCTCCTGCCACACCTTCTCCAAAATCTCTGCTGATACAGTACGTGTTTTCTGTGGAAAAGCATGGAAAACAGACACTGTGGATCCAGCCTGAACTCCCTATAAACAATGAGGAGAAATTTTGAGGGGCAAGACTCTGGTAGAGCATCTATGTTTGCCTGTGGGCTTAGCTATGGACAACCAGGGAAGGCACTGTTAAGTGTAGACACAAAAAATTAATTGTTTGTCTAATTAAAGTCTTCTCAGCCTATCCAGACCATAACAACTTATTCAGTCCCATTATTACATAGGTCCCTAAAATCTAAGGGACCTAATTATGGATGGGAATTATCAAAAACTAGAATTGTTACATGCAGGTCTCCCAGAGCTGCACCATACTTTGGTGATACTCCTTCATCCCATGCAACATTATGGGAGGCCATCAGCTTCCTAAATCCTTTACCTGGAGAGGCAGGAGGATGATGATGATGATAGGGTGTGCTGGGGGCAGGGAGAGGATGGTCTTCCTCCATGGCCTTGAGTTTGCTGAGAATTAATTCCGTGTGTCAACCCCATATTTCCGTATTTCTTAATAGGTTACAGTCTTTCCTCTGCTGTTTGTCCACAATTCTTTCTCCTTATAAAATATTACTTCTTTTAAGGGGAAAAGCCATGCAATTGGACTAAATAGTGCAAACCTTAAACTAAAACATGCTTGGGAATACAAGCTAAAGCAAACCCCAAACCACAGAGGAGCAGGAGGCATTTGAACACTCAGTTATTTGGCTGTCATGGCTAGGAGAGGCAAGGCAATGGATCTCTGCTGCTTGGGAAACTCGTAGGCACAGGAAAGGCTCTTAAAAATGCACTTTAAAATCATCCCAGAGCAGCTGGGTATGTGTTTCAGGAGTCCTACCACACTGGTAAAGCGGTCTCAGCAGTCCCGTCCTTCCCCAGCCATCACCTTCCCATGAAGGGCTGTGAATCAGCGTTGCCTCAAACGAGGAGCATTTAGTCAGAGGAAAACAGAGAAATGTGGCCCAAATTCTGTTGTTGTTACATAAACCCCCTCGCTGAACATCTGGAGAACATCTGAAGTTTAACAAAGCAGGCCTGCAGGCAGAGGCATTTTTGACCTTCCCTGTAATGGAAGCACAAAAATTGAGACTGAAAAGAGGGGAGTCAATATGACCAGAAATGGAAGACAAAAGAAGTCCAGCATACTGGGGCCAGCTTTGTCCCAAACACCTGACAGGGCTTCCACAGTCCTGCCTGAGCAGTGCACAACAGTGGGGAGAGACTAGGCAACACTGCTAAACACAAGGTGCTGGGCACTTGTGAAAAATCCCTGCTGGTCCCTGTCTTCTGGGAAAGCCAGCTTGCCACCCGGTTCTTGTTAAAATTGTGTTTCTTCTGGGCAAATTGGAACTTAAAGGGAACACTTAGATTTTTCTCATGGGGAAAACTGACAAACCCTCCAGAACTGAGGCTCGGAATCTGACAGTTTTCGCTGGTTTGGGATCTTCTTTTCCTTTCTGCAGAGGGGAAATGCTAGGGCATGGTTAGGAGTGGAGGGAGAAAATGAACAGAAGCAGGAAAGATCCCTCCTGTCACCTACCTTTTTTAGCAAAAAGCTGTAAAGCAGCCCAAAGACAGGGAGATTTTTCTCCAGGTGCTTCTTGCACCCCTGCGTTGGACATGGGCCAGGTGGGATGCGAGGGAGAACATACAGCAGGGGATGGACAGAAGCCCCCTTCCCCACCCCTTCCTGCTGGCAAGCAGCTCACCCTGAGGGCTGGGCATCTCTAGCCACAAATGTGTAGCCCAAGGGCTCATCCCTATCATGTTCCTCCATGCCTGACTCATGCCAAGGACTGTGGCAAGCCATTAATAGGTACTTCTTGAGCTGTAACAAAAACCACCTTTCTTAGGGCAAATGTGAAGGCATTTTTTCCTGACTTTCCATGGAGAGGAGAGCAGGAGATCTGACACAAACAGCTGCCACCCGCAGAGCTGCTCCTCAGACTTTCCAGCTGTGAGTGAGGCGTCCCCAGAGCTGCAGGGAGCCCAACAAGCAGCTCCACGGAGGTGGAGGCAGCATGACTAAGAGGAGGACATGAGACAATGTCCTGTTGAATGTCCCCACTGTCTGTGGAACTAGTGACTTTGCATGAATCCACAGTGAAAAGCTGTGACAACCCCCAGGACACAGAGGTGTGGGCCTGGGAGTTTCCCCAAGGACCTTTTAGAGATCTCTTAGGATGTAAGATCAAGATCTGGGAAGGAGGAAGTCAAGTTGGACAAACTCCCAAAGAGACTGTGGAAAACAATTTATTTGACAAATTTCCAAAGTGGACAATTTTAGTAAAACACAGGCATAAAATAAAACTAACTGGTACAATGGGGTTTTGGATACAAAGTAAAGAGTTTGGGGTGCCGATACCTGGCAGTCGCTGTTGGTTTCTCCAAAGTGCATGAATTCATAGCAAGAGCACCAATGGAAGCGCTGAAACAAAATCTCACCCAGCCAAACCACATTTTCAGTGTGGTCCCGGAAACAACTGTGTAAACACCAAGGGCCCGCATCACCCATGTAAGTGATAGCACCTTTGTCAATATATCTGTAGAGTGTGAGTCAAAGACCCTGGGAGATGATGGCAGCCTTTCCCTTGACTTCGCTGGGCTGAGGATGAGGCCTTAATTCAATATATAGTGCAGTTAGTGGGTTTCCCTAGGGCCCAGGTGCCTAACTCCTAGGTGGTCCTATAGAAACAGTACTCCAAGAGAGCTTGCTGGGAATTAGTCAGCTCGGCTCTTTTAAAATAAAAAATGTAAAAAAAAAAATTTTTTTAAAAAAATCCCACTAACTGGGCTCAGAGAGATTTTCCAGAATGGAGCTTGAACCATAAAACAAGTCATCAGGTTATTCATGAGGTTCCTGGTTTCACTGTAGGACCATGAGATCAGTAAGTGAAGGAGTGCAGTTATGTAGCTTCTTTTAGGGTTTCCCCCCTCCCCAAAGTCTGCTGCCCATCCTTCCTTCGGTCAGTGCCCAGCCTCCTTGCCCTGAATGGGAGCATCAGTGCCAAGGGATGCTCCACCACCCACCTCTACCCCAGCCCTGGGAAGTGAGTGTCCCATCCCCTGGCCCTGGAGGCCAGAGATGCTAGCACACAGCTTGGGTAGTGCAGTCCAGCCCTCCCTCCTCCCCAGGCATGGGAGATATGAACCAAACTTGCCAGCTGTGACAGCGATCCCCTCTCAAAGCCTGCTGAAGTGCGAATATTTCACTTGAAGCATAGCATTAGGTTAGGATCATTGTGAGCTGGGCAAGTGCTCAACTGATGTATGAAAGAGAGAAGGAAACGAACAACAACAAAAAAAAGGGTAGCTAAAAAGAGCATAATCAGCCTTAAGAGACCAGGCTAGATCTTAGTGGTACAAAAGTCCTCATCCTGATTCTTTCTTGGCAAAAACACGGTGGGATGAGGTTGGTATTTGTGTTCTGATGGCTTATTGCTAGGTGTGCTCGTGTTTTCCTGCTGTGGGGAGGGAGGGCAGTCATGGGCAGCGAGGGAATTTGAGGCTAACAGAGAAGAGAGACAGATGATGAAGCAGAGGGAGAAGGGAGGGGACTATGTACAGCCAGGCTGTGGCACTATGGTTATCTGCATAGATGTAAATTCTTCAGGTTGGTCAAGAATACCGTTACAATTTTTTTGCTTTGTTGGTTTTCCTTTTTAGGTGAGACAGAAGCAGCTATGGCCTTGGCAGAAACCCACCCAGGTGCTCAGTCAACAGCTATCTTCCTGGAGACAGTTTGGTAGAAGACACCACGCAGCAGAGAGGTGTAGTCGGGCACGCGGAAAAGGTGCCGCTCCCCGTAGGCCACGTCGTAATCCGCGCTCTTCCCCGTGACCAGGACACGGATGTTGGGCTCGTTGGCTTGGCTGCCCACTGCCAGCACGTAGATCTCGATGTTAGCCTTCTGTGCGTCCTGCACAGCCCTCTCGATGGCCCTGGCGGTGATCCCCTGGGAGTGACCGTCAGAAAACACCAGCACCCTCTTCCTGGCCGCGGCGCGGGCGGAGCGCCGGTACATCTCTGTGATGAACTGCAGAGCAGAGTTCACGTCCGTGGCGTCGTTCATGAACTCCATGTTGTCAATGGCCTTGGCAATGACCGTGTAGTTGTACAGGAACTGAGCTTCCACTTTCTGCTGGTTCCGGCTGCTGTACTGCACCACCGAGATGCGCACGGAGTCGTCGGCGGGCTTGCCGGCCTCCAGGAACCGCCCCGCCAGCCGCTTCACGAACTTCTTGGTGGTCTCAAAGTTCTTGCTCCCCACGCTGGTGGAGCTGTCCACCAGCAGCGTGATGTCTGCTGGCCCGGTGAAGGTGACTGCAAGGGGAAAGACCCAGGGCTCGTTACACTTTGGCTCTCCTCCTTCCTCTTGCACAGAAAGCCAATGAAGTCACTGGCTGTCTCACAGGCTTCCTGCCTTGTCAGATTTGGGAAATCTCCACTCTTGCTAACTTCCTTTGCCCTGCCCCAGTGCTGTCCTACACTTGTCCTTTCACCCGTTCATTCCTTCTTTTATTTGGTTTAGGATAGGCTGCATTCCCAGGTGTTTATTTGACTGAGATAATCTAGTGACTCTTGTTTAAATACAGTGGCTCTCCTTGCGTGTCTGGGGAACCACTTCATACTCCTCCTTGCCTCACTTCTTTCCATGGAAATTCTGAGGACTGAATATGCTTCTGACTTGGAGGTGAACTCCATTAAAACCCTCCCTGTACTCACTTTTCAAGCACCTTTCTCCAACATCCCTGCCACGGAGCTGATTTTGCTCCTGCTCCCACCACTAGATAGTGGAAGCAGGTAACGAGGTCAGTTGCTAAAACCTGGGAGAGCCACAATCTTTCACAGACTCCTCTCTAGGTTTGAGATGCCAGAGAAACAACCACCTAGAGTTTTCCTCAGCTGCTTTGGGCTGGTGTGCGTGTATGTGAGAGACCCTGAGAGTGTCTGACAGCTCTTGCTCACCTCTCCAGCCCAGGAACCCACTGCAAGCGGTGCCCAAGCCGTGCAGCCCCAACAAACACAAACTCCCACTTCCCCCAGCACAGCACCCACAGCCTCTCAGAGTGGCATGAGGAGTCAGTACTCACTTGGGCAGGTGTAGTCAGGACATTTCTTCTCTGTTAAGGAAATAAGAGACATTAATGTCACCAGCTAACCCAGGAAAACCACTTGTCCCACAGAGCCACAGAAGGGACAGATGTTCACCTGCAGAAGGTGAACACCCACCTTTGCAAAGGCTATAAATGTGTAAGAAAAATGGTGTGGACAGACAAGTCCTGCAGCAGGTGAGGACGTGGACCTGACCACCAAGCATTCTGAGACATGAGATGCCCTTGTCCCTTATTTAACTAAATTTGACCTCTGTTCTCTTCCCTCACACCTGCTTAAGAGCATGACTGGGGGGACACAAGGGAGGGCATCCTGCATCCCTCACCACCTTTTCCATTACCTCCAGCCACTGCCTTTCACCCACCTTGGCAGACATACGAGGTGATGTTCTGCAAGAAGGTGTCATCCAGGAGCTCGGCATAGTTGTCCCTTTGAATGGACAGTCCCGGCCTGGTCGGTCTGCTTAAACAAGCGATGTCATTCAGGTGATCTGGATTTGGAGGGTTCCGGAAAATGTCACCTATCCCAAGGGAAACCACCTGTGGGGAAGTTCGAGTCCATCACTGGATGCATTCATCACCTAATGCATTCCTAACTGTGGATGCCTGTCACTTTGTGGGAGTGCTTCTAGTGACACCTGCGTCCCCTGCCCTAGCCGTGTGTAGCAAGGCCATGGAGACGCCCAGAGAGCCTGCGCTGCGCCACACAGCTGCCACGTGGCAGGTCCCCGCGCCCTTACCGGGGTGACATCGCACAGGGAGTTGAGCGGGGTGGGGTCCCGCAGGGTGTCGGAGCGCCCGTCCGTGATGACGATGGCCACGCGCTTGTCGGACGTGAACCTCCGCAGCAGGCTGTCCTTGGTGAACTGCAGGGCCTCCCCAGTGTAGGTGCCCCCAGCGATCCACTGCAGGTTCTTGACCGCCCTGCAAGGACAGACACCAGTGAGCCTGCCGGCCCTGCCTACGGGTACTGGAGGAGCCAGAACACGGCTTGTGAGCAGGCAGACACCCCTGCATGGGGATTTGGGTGGAAAACTGGCAAGCTCTTTAGCCTCAGCACCACTCATGATGCCACCCGCCGCTACCTTCCACTAAAGGACATTTAGATCATTGCAGCTGCAGGAGCTGCTGGCCTGCAGGTGGAGGATAGGAGGTGATGGGGGTCCCTGGGTCAGACCCCACAGACTCACTGCTTGAGTGCCCCGATGTTGTCGATGTTGGCATCCCCCATGGCCACCAGCTCCTGCGTGTTGTCATGGCTGTACTGCACAACACCCACACGGGACTCCCCAGGTTCAAACTGTGGGACAGAACAGAAACCAGTTAGGGGCAGATCCCTCAGGGAAACCCAGAGGCTCAGAATCCAGCTGATGGTTTCTCCTGAATGCCTTCATGGCAGGCTCCGATGCTTCTCTTCTGCTTTATTCTAGGTAGGCAGAGCCCCAACAGGAGTGGATGCACGTTGGGACCAATTTGGTGAGTCAGTGAGTGAAAGGAGATCTAGATCTCACACCTCAGTGGTCTCAACAGCAGCCTTTGGACTCTCAGGCACATGGTGGAATTCTTGGGATTGTCCTGTGTGCAGAGTCAGGAGTTGAATCAATCCTTGGGTCCCTTCCAACTCAGGAGATTTTATGGTTCCACGAGAATATCTGTTTTCAAGACTCCTGGTTTTCCTCCAATATGGTGGTTTTGCTGCCCAGCTCTAGCTTTTCTGCTTATTAGTGGCTCTTTGCCATCCAAAAAACCCCCATTTATGCCCACCACACAAGTATTCAACAGCAGGTCATGGTGTCTTTATGGATTATGTGCTTTAGATGTGGCTGGATATACCTTCAGGAAAGCCTGAATTCCCAACAGCCCTTCAAAATCACAGAGGTAAATAAAACACACAGCAGGTTACCAGAGAGGAGTTAGGAAGGAGAGCAAGCGTTTGTGTCCCTCTTCAGACTGAGAGACTCACTACGGGGACACTATTGCTGGGTTTGGGCTGCAAGGGTCATTTTTAGTAGAGTGCTTAACTGGTGACCTAAACCCAAGCGTGGGGGCTGGACATCAGGGACTTCCAACACACTCCAGACACCTGAAATGCTCATTGGAACAAGGCAGAGACCGAGACACTGATTGATCAGGCTGATTAAATGCTCGATGAGCCATCTGCTCTGGGACATGGAAGAAACAAATAGTCTCTTTGCCCAGAAAGAGTGAAATGTCTATTTTGGGACAACAAACTGCTGTCTAAGCTCCATCACTTTATGAATTTGGGAAGACCCATCCCCAGCTTGAAGCCAAGCCTGGTGGAGGCTTTTTGGAGTGGAGGCACCTCCCCATTTGCCTGCTTGCAGTGAAAAATAAGTGAGTGCACACAAGGATATCACAGCACTCAGTGGAAATCTCACCTTGACCCGCTCGTCCTTGCTCAGGCGGTCGATAACTTTGATGATGAAGTCCTTGGCAATCTGGAAGTTCTGCAGGCCGATGCTCTCCGAGCTGTCCAACACAAACAGGAGGTCGACGGGACCACAGGTGCACTCTGGAGCAAGGCACAGGAGCAGAGGGACATGTTTTGCAGGAGGCATTTCCAAAGGAAGCAGCTGATGCCTGCTGCAGCCCTGCCCAGCTGGGTGCCTGTGCCCCATCCACCCCCAAAGCACGGGGTAAAGAAATGCAGAAAAATAGCTGCATAGGGGACTTGAGAGCCAGTTTACAAACTTTTCCATGTGCATTTGCTCCCCTAATAAGACATGTGGCATTTCCAGGCTGTGAGTACCCTTAAACCACCCCGTAATTATTCCATAACCCATTTCCTCATAAGCCTTCTCACTTCTTCCATTCACCCAGCCCAGCAGGACAGAGGTGACACTGGTGGGCTGGAGGAGGCTGACTCAGCTTGCTCTCCTCTTTCTCACAGCTGAAGAACATCATGTGCCCTTGGCTCTCCCTTCAAGCTTTTGGACTGCAAACCCAAACTATCAGGGCAGCATCAGGGAAAAAGGCCCAGCACATTCCTCTGCTGACCAGCACAGGATTTGGAGGGAAGAGGACAGAGCTGGATCCACAGTGTGCCCAGAACAGACATCCCAACTGCAAAAAGGGTGGAGAAAATCCACCCTGCTGGCACAGGGCACCTTGACAACCGTTTTCCAGTTGCAGGACTCAGCCACATCAGCCTCTAATCCGTGTGGCACCCTCAGGGATTGCTTCCTGCCCTCCCCTGCCTGGCTCATGCCTGGTTCTCCCTCATGGGCTCTCACTACATCTCCATAGCAGAAGGCAAGGGGCAGGGAAAGGGAGGAGTGCAGGGAAGCAGAAGGACTAGCAAATGTTTGCAGAGCAACTTTGCCAAGTAACACTCACCACAGCAAGCTAGAGGAAAAGGGAGAGAAAGAGAGAATGTTAAAATGCTTGACAAAAGGGTTTTTCACACCCTAATGCAGACTGCAGGTTTGTGTCTCTGCAAACCCACAGACACCTGGCCTGGACAATCCAAGCTCACAGAGGTTTTCCTCCCACCTGAAATACCCAGATTCTCTCCTGTTTCAGGTTGTGATGCCCTGACCTGGAGCACCCCACACAGCAGAGCTCTGTTTCTGCACACGCTGATGCGTTCTTATTTAAATAAAAATAAAAGCTAAGTAAATCACCAGAGTACAGAGCTCAAAGTCAGTTCCCCAAGTACCCTGTGTCCTTCCAGCACTTCCTTACTGGCCATGGGCCAGAAATCCTCTGCAGCACGTGTGCTGCTTCTCCCCATGGCAGGACACCCCAAAACAGGCCCGCCTTTCCCAGGGGGGAATATTAGACCATGATATTTAGGAAAAAAAAGAACATTGCAAAATGGGCCACTCAAGGATTTTACACAACTTTGCTCATATTTTCCCTGCACAGAACCACAGTCAAACCAGTCTGCACCACGTACAAGTGAGACACAGTTGTATGAGCTACTCTAAAGATGGAGTTGGAGGTCCCTGGATCAAGGGGACTTAACTGTGACTCATGAAAGGGGAGAGATGCCCATGGATGGCACTCCCCTGCCTGGGGACAGGGAAAAATCAGCTGCCTCCTGCTTAGCAAGGCACTGAGCAGGGTGGGAGGAGAGGTACAGGGATACTCACAGCACATCTTCATGATGATGTCCAAGATTTCACATTCCTGAAAACAGAGGAAAAGAAACGTTTGATTAACAGCAAAAGCAGTGCACAGACCAGGCCAGCAAGCAGCACCCCAATCCTGTCCCACTCACATCTGGTCCTGGAGGCCCCACGGGTCCTGGTGGTCCCTGTTAGACAGAAACACAGAGGAGTTACAGGAGCAGTCAGTCCTACCTGTGGTGTACTCTGATGATACCTTGCCAGGCAATGCAGAGTTGGGAAAAGCCTCTTGGCTTCCCAGTTGCTGGCCCCTGCACTGGGCCTGGAGCAGGGACATGTGCTTGTTTGCACAATGCCCTGGTGCTGCACGGAGGTGGAAGGAGGAGATCCACACGTGCCATGTACACCCAGGTGGGAAGGCAGCGAGCACACACAATGTGTGCCATGGCTTGGTATTGCTCCCAGAGCACCCAGGGGATGGAGGCAGGGATGGATGCCATTGGGGCCAACTCTGCCAGGGTCCTTACTTACCGGGGGACCTTCACGTCCCCTGTGGCCCTTTGCTCCTTTGATGCCACTGGGCCCAGGGGTCAAGTTCTGGAACGAAAACAAAATCAAAGCTCACAAATCTCTGTGTGTCAGGGGGCAGTACCTTTCCCTCCAGATGTCTGCTGAGCCCTGCTTCACCACTAAAGTGTTATCTGAGGCTGCTGTACCCAACTAAATGAGGACTTGGAAGGGACACTGGGGAAATCTCCCTCCCTGCGGCAGCGATGCAGCTCACATCACCAGTGCCACCTGGAAGCATACAAAGCCTTGCAGAGGTGATGCCCACCTCAGCCTAACAAATGTGGAGGTTTGCCAGCTGTAGAACAACACAAAATGAACACCTGGAGAGAGCCCCCCTTGCCATCCATCAGTTACTGCCCAGAGGCAGAGGGGGCTTGAAGATTTACAAAGTCTGACAGGCTCTGGCCCATCACTGCCCAAGGCTCCTGCACTGTGCTCACAGGGAAAGAGGACTCAGCATTGCACAGGTTACTCACATCATTGCCAGGGTCGCCAGCTTCTCCTTCATCACCTTTGGGTCCGACATAGCCTTTTGTTCCCTGAAAAGGAGTATGGATGAGACTGCTGCGTGACTGGCTGTTGTTAGCGTGGTGAAGTTGGTGCTGGCATGCGGTGACCTTGTGAAAGCTGGCTTGGGACAGGGCTGGAGAGCAGCACATGGGCTCCCCAGCACCAGAGTTCAGTGCTCTCGATGGAGAGACCTTCTCAGGGGGCTTTCACTGCTACAGAATCATGGAATCATTTAGGTTGGAAAAGACCTCTAAGATCGAGTCCAACCATTAACCCAGCACTAAATCAAGCCCCCAGCATGGCATCATCCAGCTCCCCTGGGTGACACTCCCAACCCCAGCCTCTGGCTCTGGGACTGCTTCAGAGAGCACCCAGCCCAGGCTGCTGCCCTCGGGTGTTACAGCTGCAGCAGGACACTTCCACTGGAAGCACCCACTGCAGGGAGAGGTGGGCAGAGGGAAAAGAGGGTTTTGGAGGAGCAGGTTGCTTCAGGGAGCCCATTCCACCATGCGGCTGACGGACAACCTTCAAGTGCCAAAGCATCACCAAGGGCAAATCCTGTGTGGAATTGCTGAGGAAGCAGCACACTTACGTTAACGCCAGGGTTGCCTCTGTCTCCTGGCTGCCCCTGGGGATGGAGAAAAGGAAGTGTGTTAGGTTGGACAAGTAGACATGGTGGTATTACAGTTCCAAGGCAGCACAAAAAAAAACTTACTGGGGCACCCAGGAATCCAACTGTGCCATTCCCAGGAGGACCATCCTCCCCCTGGAAAGGAAGGCAGACAGATCAGATAAAGAAAAGCGGACCCCTCAGATAGCATGGCAGCAGGATCCTGCTCTCCTCAGACAGCGTATCTCCCCAGCAGTACCACTCACCCTTTCTCCCATCAGCCCAGGGTCTCCAGGCAGCCCAGGTGCTCCAGGCAATCCCTTTGGGCCCTGGAAGGGGCAGAAGAAGCAGTCAAGCATTGCACACCATCATCTCAGCTGGGAAGACAATGACTCCTGAGGCAACCAGCTACCAACATGAGCCCACCATGGAGGTGTTCTGCTTATACAAGAGCAATGTGAGGATTTAGATTAAATGTCAGGAGAAAGTTCTTTACATTGAGGGTGGGGAGGCCCTGGCACAGGGTGCCCAGAGAAGCTGTGGCTGCCCCTGGATCCCTGGCAGTGTCCAAGGCCAGGTTGGACACTGGGGCTTGGAGCAACCTGGGATAGTGGAAGGTGTCCCTGCCCATGGCAGGGGGTGGGACTGGATGAGCTTTAAGGTTCTTCCCAACCCAAACTGTTCTAGGATTTCTCTGAAAGCCAACAGCTGTGCTTGGCTTCCATTTGCTCCCTGCCCTGGGGATCAAACCTTGTGGCAGATTGAGGTGGCTGCCCCCAGAGAGCATCTACCCAGCTCCTGTGATGGGAAGCTGTGTGGTTTGTGGTGTGGCTATAACCTCTCCAAGAAATGACCTGTGGGAGGTGGAGGAAAAGGCAGTTGTGGCCTTAGGGACCCATGGAAATGCCTCAATGTGTCTGCCAGGAAGTGAGCACTGGAGCCTGTACCAACGGGTTCAATAGGGTTCCAGTGCCCATGGGAGCTGGGGAGAGCCCTAAGGGGCAGCACCTCCTGCTCATCCCTGCATCCCCTCCCCGCAGAAGCGGTGATGAAGCAGCACTGACCTCATTGCCAGGGGGGCCGTCGTCTCCCCTGTAGCCTTTGGGTCCTGGGGGTCCGGGCTCACCCTGGGGAAACACAGAGAGCTCTCTCAGGGGGGGTTTCTCTTCCTGCCACTCCTGCCCTGAGGCGCTGGTCCCTTCATTTCATGATTTGATGAGTGGAGGCGCCCATCAGAGTCAGCTCCACCTCGGCCAGCCCCAGGAAGGACCTATTGATGGGGGTTAATGCTGGTGGGGAGGTGCTTCAGGAGCTGTGCCAGGCTCCTCCTTTTCCTCCTGCCTCCCCACATTTCCTTATGCCATTTTCTCTGCAAAACCCCGTGGGAGGCAGATCCCTGCTGAGCACGAACCAAACCAAAAAGCTTTCTGGGCCAAGGTGTGACACTGCAGGTATGGGCTGGACATCGTGTGCTTTCAGTGGCAGCTGAGGCACCCAAAGCCATCCATCTCCTTGAGAGCTCACCGCAGTCACAGAGGACCAGGGAGGGCAGGCTGATGCTTTCCAGCATCAAAGCACAGCTGGGTGGCACAGTGGCACCTCGTTGGCTGTGACAGAGGTGCCCCTGGAGGACAGTCCTTGGTGCAAGCACATCCTCCTGAAGGTGACACAAACCTCCCTGTGCCTCAAGGCTTGGACACGTCTGGGTCACAGCCAGGCTGGCTCTGGGGAGTTTCTGTCCTCAGGAGGCTGCAGAGCCCTGGCAGTGTGTGCTGGAACAGACCAGAGCTGTCACTCTGCCACATCCCATCTGGGCAGTGGCCACTCACTCAGCCAGCTGCAGGGCTGGCCAGAGACAGCACAAGACAGGAGAGGAGGCAGGAGGAGGGATCTTTGCTCTGAGAGCTCCACAGACACCCAAGGGAACCCCTCCACCTTCTGCTCAGTGCCCGCAGCCCTTTGCAGGGTTTGCTCTCCAGGAGGTGGGATATGATGGTGGACAGTGGCTGGGTAGTGATGCTCTGGCCCACAGGTCCAAATGTTCAGGCAGCATTTCATGTGGAGCTGGGTGTGCAACCAGCCCCCAGGCAAGGCAGGGGACAGAAGGAGGCAGAGAGCTGGTGCCAAACATCCGTGCACACCGTACCCTTCTTCCAAGGAAGGTGTCCTTGTGGCTGCAGAAATCTTAAAATTGCACAGTGTGGAGCACTGAACTGCTCCGAGGCATGTGACCTTATTTCTGCACAAAAGCCCAGAAGAGAGAAATCTTGGAAGGAGGGACAGGAACTTGTGATCCTTCACACCCGCCAAGGCTGGAGCCACGGCACCCTTGGCTCACGCTGGCCGCTCTCGTCCTCACTGCAGCAGCACAGCACAAATCCCTCACGGCCCAGGAGGAGTTTTTGATGGATGACGCAGGACTTGGGTCAGCAAATCTTGTCCACTACTTCTCTGGGTGCAACAAGGACCCGACAGAATGGATGGGCACCAGGGCCAGGAAGAGGGAAGGGCCACCAAACCTGTCCATGAGGATCAGGGACAGAGCGCGCTGGCCTTTAGCATCTCTCGGAGAGAAACGGGATGAAAGGGAGTCACAGGTTAGTGGGAGCTTTCCCCTTGCCAAGAGAAACACACTCCAAGGTCCAGAGCTTGCAGATAACACGGCTTGAAAAATACTTGTGTTTGCCAAGGTCCCACTCTTACCCAAACCTAATTACGCACTTACTTTTAATTTGGCCAAACAAAAGCATTCTTCCTCAGCTCATGGAAAAATCATCCTCACTGCACAACTGCTTTTCAAATCTCCCTGGAGTGGTGGGAACGCTGGGGCAGCCTCTGGCCTGGGGAGGTACTGGAGCTGCTTTTGTGATGCTGCCCTCTCTGACAGGGGTTTGACCCAAGTTCAGTGGTGGGGAGGGAAAACTGGTGTCCCACGGGCAGGGAGACTGTTCTTTCTCCTCTTCCTCCCCAAAAGGAGAGGCTGGCTGCAAACAGGAGCTATCCCAGCCTGTCTCCCCACCATGCTTGCATCAAAATTCTGTCTTCTGCATGGTCTTTCTCCTGCCTTGAACCTGGAATGTGCCTCTACCACACAGAGAGCAGCTCCAGCCCCAGCCTCTTTTGCTGGCACCAGCCTGCAGCACTGATCAGTGGATCATTACATGCACACATCCTAAGAGCTGCCTTCCCACCAGGGCCACCTCCCAAAAAGTCACCTGAGCAAGCTGGATGCTGCCAGACGCTCTTTGGTTGTGTCAGGAGCTCAACACAGAAAGCAGAAAGGAGTTTAAAAGCTGTCTCACACTTGTCTGCACGCCGGCCTCCACGCTTCACCTCTCGTGGAAGACCTGCTCCACCAGTGTGGGAGTGTTTATCTTGATACATCCCTGTATCTTGGGATCCATCCGAACTCCGATGGTGTGGGTAGAAGGGGAGCTGTCCCACAGAGCCCCATCCAAGGGTGATGTCAAAGTGCGCTTGCTCAGGTGCAAAGATCCTGTTGGCCACTGCAATCAGCACCATGGCCATGAAGGACTGACCCAGAAACACCTCCCAGACCAGCTACCAGCCGGGAAGAAAGAGCCTTCAACTGTGCAGGGGACAGAAGCCTTCCTCAGGCTGGAGGTGGCCAACCCTGCTCTCCAGCAAGCCCGTGGGGTCTGAGATCTGTTCCTTGAGGCACACAAGGTACAAGCAGACTCCAGGGCCACACCTTGCAGCCCGGAGACTTGAGGAACGCTGGCCCTGGGAGAGGCTGTCTCTGCAGGATGCCAAGGGTGTCAGGGACATGGCTGGGGCCACGTCAGGATATCCTCACCGACACAAGATGTCTCATTGACACCCCTGACTGAGGTGAACAGCTTCTGGCCCCAGGCCTGAACATTTTGTGCATGGCTGCAGCTTGCACTTGCCAGTTTCCAGCTCTGTCAGATGTGTTGACATCTGTTTCCAGGGGATTGGGAAATGGTGTGCAGGTTGCTCTGCCCACAGACCAGCACCCAAGTCTCCATTTTTTTAGCCCTGTTCATATCCTGGGTTCTCATAGAAATCCCTGCCCTTCTTCACCAGCTTTGCTTCCTGGTCTGGAAGACGCTGAGAAGACACCCCAAGATGCTGTGGCATCAGTTAAACCCCCTATCCCACTCTCCCTGGCATCCCAGCCACTTCCATCTGGGATCCAGAAGGTTAAACCAAGCTCGTACCTGGTCGCCGGGTGGTCCGAGGGGTCCTTCCCGCCCTTGGTCACCCGGTGGTCCAGGCTCTCCCTGAAAGCACACACAGAGGGCATGAGAAGCACAAAGAGGAGCAGGTGTGGGTGCAAAGGGACCTGTGTGCAGTGGGGAGCAGGGGTGCAGCACCCACAGCGGGATGGAAATGCAAAGTCATCCAAACAGGCAGGGGTTTGGGGCGGATTTGGGAGTGGAGTAGGGAACTGTCAGAGATGCAGGGAGATAAAGACAGGCTAGTGTGGCCACCTCGAATCCAAGAAGATAGCCCTAAGAGGGAGGCCTTGTGAAGCCTGCCTCTAGGGGACATTTTTCAGCCCATTTTTTGCCAGAAAAGCAAAAGCATGGAGAGATTAATCTTCTGCAGATACACAGACCTGGCCCTGGACCCAAACCAGCTACACTCGGCACCCATGGCTACTCTTCTAGAGCAGCTCCTGCCCTGGGCAGTCTGCATGGAGAGGAGCACAGCTTCCAGGATAGCAGCATCCTTCCTCCAGCCTGCCATCCCTATGGACCTAGGGGAATTTCCATGGGAAATCATCTGAGGCACAGATGAAGAGGGACACCCTCACCTGTGTCCCTCTTCTCCCCTCTCCTTTGCTAACACCCAGAACCCTGAGCCAGGGCTGTTTGCAGAGAGCTGACAGCCCAGGAGGGCCCAGAAAACCTGAGTCTCGGTGGTTTTGCACCCCAACAGCTCCCACCAAAGGAAATACCCCATGGACACAGCTCAGTTCCCTTCCACTGAACAGCCTTCCACCAGTCCAGCAGAGCTGCATCCCAGCAGGGCAGCGTGTCTGCCAAACCCAGGCTGGCTCTGCAGCACCTTTCCCGTCCAGCCCCACGGCCAGGAGGGAGCAAGTCAGGGAGGCAGGAGAGGGGAATTTGAGGGAAGCGGTTGAGAGGTTGGTGACCTAAAGCTGTTGTTTGCAACCCAGAAGTGTCCAGATGCATAAGCCAAACAGCAAATATAAACCACAACTTCCAAATGGCCCCGAGACGTTTCTGGCGAGGTTACACGGCCTCGTGCTTGGGCTGGAAGCTGGAAGGAAGCAGCCCATCGTCTGCTGAACAATTTAACTGCAGGATGCTGGCGCGCCTTCACCTCCCGTGCCTCTGCCCCGCACACCCGTGCGGCAGCCCTGACACTCCCTGAGCAGCAACAGGAACGGGGAGGCTGCCAGAAGCCCCCTGCCAGAGCTGCCCCCTTCCCAGGGCAGACCTCTCCCCGCTCCAAGCTGGTGCTGGGTGCTGGCTGTCCTCACTGCAGGGACAGGGAATGGGTGGAGCGACAATGGATGGGAATATGGGATGCTGCTGTGGAATGCCCTGGCTCCCACCACCCCCACCCCACACAGAGCACCCCTTGTCCCCCCCGTGACGTGTAGCATGGCTGTCGCTTGCCACATGTTTATCCTGGCCTGCTGAGGGCTCCTGCCTGTCCCTCCCACGCTCACGCTTGATGACTCACCCCAGCAGGCTGGAAACATACTTTCCTAGTGACTCCCACTCAAAAGGGAAGCAGGGAAGTGTGTTCCCCCTTCCATCCACACCCACGTGCCACACCCTGTTGCCAACGGTACCTGTGCCCTCCTGCCTGAGCCACCGGTAGCCCACGCAGCCCCTGAGCACCCAGAGGAGGACACCTTGATTCTTTGGTAGTTTCCATTAGCTAGTTTTCCAGCTGTGAGGAAGGAACTGACAGCTGTTCACCTGCTCTTGGCTTGCTGGGCATGCTCTCCTCTGGGTTTTGGCTGTTTGGTGATTACCTGCCAGCATAAAGGGGCAATTTCTGGGGGACTACAGCAGGTCCCTCCCAGACTGGCAGGTCAAGACACTGAGCTTGCCTGCTGGCCCACAGGCTGGTGGAGTTAGCCCCGGGACACCTACTCCCAGCCCCTGGCTTCCAAGCATCCCCCCGCTTGCAAGCAGGTGCTGAAGGCTGCCCTGCGGGTGCAGTTACCTGCTCTCCTCTCGGGCCGCGGTCACCCGGCGAGCCGGGGGGTCCTCTCTCTCCATTGCTGCCCTGCAAAGAGAGGGTGGCATCACAAAGTCAGGGCCTGCTCCCAGCAGGGCAAAGCCCTCCCTCACTGCCCAGCTCTGAGCAGGCTCAGCCCCAGGACCCCTCCTCCTCTTCCTGAGGGTACCAGCCCCAGCCCTGGTGGGATGCCTGGCAGAGGTGCCCTCACTTACCCGTTCTCCAGGAGGACCATCCTCACCTGGAGCACCCTGTGGAGAAACAAGAGGGGTGGTCAGGGGGTGGGGATGGCCATCAAGCACCCACAGGGGCATCACAGTAGAGGACTCACCTCATCACCAGTCTCTCCTGCTGGCCCGGGCTCACCCTGGTTCCCAGGAGCGCCCTGCAAGGCACAGGGATGCAAACGAGAAGTCAGACAGTTCTGGAGCAAAGCCCTGCACACTTGCAGAGCTTTGGGCAAGCTCTGCTTCAAAGCCCAGGCTGGAGCAGGGGGGTCCTCTCCCTCTCACAGAGAGGGGAGGATGTTCAGACACTCCTTCACCCACCTTCTCTCCAGGGTTGCCGGGAACCCCCTGTCGGCCAGGCTTTCCATCATTCCCAGGCTCTCCCTTCACAAGAACACAAAGCACCATCAGGACTGCATCCAGCAGTGGATTTCAGCTCCCACAGCACAAAGGCTTTCAGGAGCCCCAGTGCACCCCAAGCTCCTTCAGGGCTATGGTGTCTCCCCATCCCAGCAGATCCCTCCCTACTCTGCTCCCACTTTTTCACAGCACTCCCCTGATATCTCAGGGATGCTTGTGCCAGGCTTGGAGCAACCTGGGATAGTGGGAGGTGTCCCTGCACATGGCAGGGGGTGGGATGAGCTGAGCTTTACAGTCCCTTCCCATCCAAGCCATTCTGATTCTGTGAGAGGCTTGCCTCAAGCAGTGCAAGGAATTTCCACCTCTCCCTCCTGCAGAAGAGGGGTCCCAGCATCCCTCCTTCTGCGTGAGGCTGGGCAGAGCAACTCACCTTTGCACCCTTGGCTCCAAAAGCACCAGCATCTCCCTTCGGTCCGGGCGGGCCTTGAGCTCCCTGTTGAAATTTAAGGCAGCATCACTGAAACCCGAGCTGGTGACACCATCTGCAGAAAACTGGGCGTGGACCGAGCATCCCAGCAGCCTGGCAGGTGGCTCCCCGTTGGGATGGACAGGAGGGACACTGCCAGAAGGGACTCCTGCACTGTGGAGCCATGCAAGCAATGCTGCACCCACACTCCTGAAACACTTCTGAAGCTCAGAGGAAAATGGCAGGAGAGGTGGCTTTGGGCTGCTGTGGCTGGACCACAGTGACGCTGGTGCCACCACAAATGTGTCATCCCAGGAGCATGGAAAAAGCAGAGAAACTGGAGAAATGCAATGTCGGGATAATGTTTTCCAGAGCTGCATCCCAGGCAGGGCTGGGCAGAGGGGGACAGCTTCCAGGCAAGGACGAGGCAGACTGCCCCAGGGTCACCCCCGAGGTGACACACCTGGGAGAAGCATTGCACATGTCCAAGCAATTCCCTGTTTCCACACACCATCATGGCAGAGCTGCTCATTTGCATGCCAGGGGCACCCACAGGGTACCTACATCGAATCCAGGTGAGCCTTTGCAGCCAGGTAATCCGGGGTATCCAGCTTCACCCTGTCAGCCAGACAAAGCAGGGGTCCCCAATGAGTGACACTCACGGGAAGACCCCATCCATCCTCCCAGATCCCTGGAAGGGACATTCCAGCCTGGCAGATGCATGGCCCTGCAGGGAGCGAGCTCCACTGCCCCACAGGCTTCATCCCCAGACCCCACAATGATTTTGGAGGGGCAAAAGCCAGGGTGCTCAGGCCGAGCAAAGTGCCCAGGTGCGGAGATTTACCTTCATGCCATCGATGCCGTCGATTCCACGCCTGCCTTTCTCACCCTGAAACAGAGAGCAAGGACCATGAAGTGATTCCCAAGCTCCCAATGCCTCCCAGACGTCAAACTGAGAAAAATGATGCAAAAGCAGAGGCTGACCTTGGCTCCTTTGGCTCCTCTTGAGCCCTGCAGAGGGAAGGAGAGAGGTGTCAGACCCCCACGTGGAGCAGATCCATCCCCCCAGCATGGTGCAGGCCCCACACCAGCTCAGTCTGAGGGTGCAGGCATTCACTGCTCCTCCACACACCGCTGGATCCTGTTGGATTCCCGCTCCTGGCTCGGGCAGGGCCAGCAGGAGGGGTGGATGCAGGGGCACACAGCAGACCCCAGCACCACGCAGGTGCAGGGCCAGCCCAGGATAACCACGTGGGGGGACACAGGGATCTCCCCCAAACATCCCTGCTGTCCTCACCTTCTCTCCTCGGCTTCCTTTGTCACCCTAGGGAGGAAAGGAGAGACGGAAACGGGAGAGTGAGAACACTTGCAGCACAAAGCCTGCAGCCCACCTCTGAACCACCTCTGTGAGCCTGCAGCCCCACATACCTTCATTCCTTGGTAGCCAGCAGGTCCCATGTCTCCCGGCCTGCCCTGGAGGACAGAAACACGGTGTTACAGAGACAGACACAGTCACCACCATGGGACAGCATCCCCCCAGATGCCTGATGTGGGGCTCAGCTGCCGTTCTCTCACACAGGAGCCTCTCCCGTAACTCTGCTCCTTGTTTTCCTGGTCTGGGAGCACGGGATCATTGCGGAGGGCCAAGAGGACCTGCCTTCACTTCCACCATCTCCAGCTCTTCATGGAGGTGAGGGAAACCAGGCGCTTGGGGACACATCACTTGGGATGAAAGGGAAGGGCAGAAAACCCTTGGGAAGGGAAAACGCATGGCATGGGGTTTCCAGCTTGGGAATGCACAAGATGGGGAACTGCACGCTCACGTGTGTGGGAGAAATGCGCCTCCCAAAAATAGGTGTGCCTAGTAAAATAAAAGAGGGAGGAGGAGGGAAACAGTTTCCTCATGCTCTTAGGTTATTTACCAGAGATTTCCCTGTAACACTGCTGTGCTTGTTGTGTCAGAGGACGCGGGAGGGAGCCCAGAGTCCAGCCCTGGGCTGGCACACATGAGTCAGAGACGCGTCCTGCACGAGGGATGGCTATTTTGGGTGAGGAACAAGGAAGCCTTGTAGCAAGAGGAGGAGCCACCCCACTGCACACCCCATGGAAACAGGGTGATGCTGGTGAGGATGCGCCTGAGAGGTCTGGCCAGAAGCAGCCAAAAAACAGCCCCTGTGCAGAGCCACCAGGGCTGGTCCTTCACTTACTGGGTCTCCAGCCTCTCCTTTCTGGCCCGGAAGACCTGGCTTGCCTCTTTCTCCCTGCAATACAGGACAGAAGCACAGTTAGTTCATCATCCCCAGGAACAGAACGATGAGCTGCTGAAAGGAGAGCAGGGAGGGTGGGAACAGAAATGCTCCATGGATGTGGGGAGCATGCTGGCCACATGGGAGCATGGCGTGGGTCCACACCCCACAGGTGATCTTGGAGGCCTTTTCCAACCTTCACGGTTCTCTGATAACGATTCCAGATCTCTGAGCATCCCCAGTGAGCCCATCCCACTGCCCCAGTCCCACAGCACAGCCACAACCAGTCCCTCACCTCATGGCCTGGGTCACCAGCAGGTCCAGGGGGCCCTCGGGGAGGCTGCAGGAGAGAGGTATGGGTTAGACCAGCCCGAGGCACAGCCTGGGACCACAGGGATAAGAGGGAAGGGGACAGGGCTCTCAAAAGCCTGACTCACCTGGCACTCGAAGGAGCAGCACTGCACAGAGGGAAGGAGGAAACAGCATTAGAGGAGGGGGCAGCAGCAGGCTCAGGCTGCACCCCACTGTGGGGGGCTTCCCAGGCCGGCAGGGGCTGCCTGCAGGGCAGGGCTGTGCCACCAAGCCCCCCTTGGTCACCCACAGGGGACAGGCTCAGTCGCAGGGGGACACTCACCGATTGCTCCGTGTTCAGTTTCTGCAAGACAAGAAAGCAAAGATAGGGGGTTTGAGAGGGACGGGTGGGGCCGGGGAGGGGCCGGGCTGGGGGGGGGGCGGGCAGTGCTCACAATCATGTCGATGATGGGGTCGATGGTCTCCTCCCAATCGCTCTCCC
>VZTH01003713.1:0-22215 GCA_013397815.1 Aleadryas rufinucha
CCCACCACCACACCCCCACCACCTCAGGGAGTGGTTTGGCTGCCAAAAGTTTGGGTTTGGGGGATTAAGGATCAATGGAATCCTGGAATGGTTTGAGTGGGAAGGACTTTAAAGCCCATCCAGTTCTGCCATGGGCAGGGGACACCTCCCACTGTCCCAGGCTGCTCCAAGCCCCAATGTCCAGCCTGGCCTTGGGCACTGCCAGGGATCCAGGGGCAGCCACAGCTGCTCTGGACAAAACCTTGTCCTGCCTGGGGGGCTGGGGCCCAGCCAGAGCCCTCACTGGATTTTCCACTGTCAGTGGGAGGTGGGAGATTGAGGAGAAGGAAAAACCTTGGAACAGAGGCTCTGGGAGCAACTTGCTTTTCCTGCTCCTCCAAGGCCTGCCCTGCCCGGCTGCTTTGGGCCCCAGCCCTGGCACAGCTGCAGTGCTGAGTGCCCCTCCTGGGAGGGGTTTCACAGCCATGTGCATGTGGCACGTGGGGACAGGGGCCAGTGGTGGCCTTGGCAGTGCTGAGGGAGCCGTGAGCTCCTTGTCCCATCCAACCACCCCGGGATGTCTGGCAGGGCACTGACCCCACGTCCTGGCACGGCATGATGGACTCAGGCCCGTGCTCCTGCCTCGTGTCCTTGGGGGTGGCAGGTCCAGCCTCCTCCGGCCACCCACAGCCTGTGGGGCTGCTCCAAAGGGTGGGGAGGTGGGCACGGGGCTGTGTCCAGCAAAACCTGGACAGGTTTTGCTGGACACAGCAGGGAGCTGGGCAGGTGTGGGGACAGAGCCGTGGTCATCTGAGATCCCATGGGAAAGGTCAGCCCCATCCAAGGCTTCCCATGAAGCCCTGGCACAGATTCCCAGGGCAGCTGTGGCTGCCTCTGGATCCCTGGCAGTGTCCAAGGCCAGGCTGGACATTGGGGCTTGGAGCAGCCTGGGACAGTGGGAGGTGTCCCTGCCCATGGCAGGGGTTGGAAGTGCTTTAAGGTCCCTCCCAACTCGAACCATTCCACGATTCCATGGTTCCCACACCCTCCAAGGCAAGGGAGCTGCAAGGCCCAGGAGCAGGGGATGTGCTCAGGACACCGTGGGGCTCTCGTGGAGCTCCTCAACTGTCCCAAATTCCCACCAGGACAGAGGGAAGCAGCTCAGCCCTGCCCTGGTGGGTGTCCAGCTCCCATGTGTGGAACAGGAGCAGATGGAGCGATGCCACATCCCAACACTGCCCTGTTCCTCTGTCCAGACTGGATGAAACTGGAGAAAACTGGGCAAAAAGCCAGCCTGGGGCCAGTCCAAACTTGGTTACATTTGAAGTACCTGTAAATTTTCCCTTCCTGAGGAACCACCCCAGCTCCCAGCCTCTCCTCGTGCTGTGCTCCCTGTTTTTGTTTCCCATTTGCTCCTGCTGCCTCCTGACACCATTTCCCAGCAAACCCGTGTGGAGGTGGCTCCTGCCCCGGACTGAACCTCCGGGGACCTTTCCCGTCATTGCAAAAATCCCTGGGATCCTTGACCCCCGCTGGCTGTGGGCAGAGGGCAAACATTGCCCGGACTTTATCTGCAGGTGCCTGGGGCTCCTCTGCCAGCCCCGTTTCTTCACTGCACGGGACACAAAGATCCCATTTGTGAGCCTGCAGCGGGGCACACGCGGATCCAGAGCGATCCGAGGCCTGCAGGAGGAGGCTGTGGCTGTTCCCAACATCCACATCCAGCTGGAGACATGAGGTCTCCAGCCCTTCCCATCCTCTTCCTCATCCTGCTCCTCTCAGCCGGGGCCTCTGGAGCACCGTAAGTCCCCTCTGTGTCCGTCTGTGCCTGCTGGGGTGGTTTAGCCTCGGCTTCTTGACAATTCCTGGTGAGATTCAATCCCTCCTGTGCCTGCTGGGATGGTTTAGCCTCGGCTCCCTGGCAGTTCCTGGTGAGATTCAATCCCTCCTGTGCCTGCTGGGATGGTTTAGCCTCGGCTCCCTGGCAGTTCCTGGTGAGATTCAATCCCTCCTGTGCCTGCTGGGGTGGTTCAACCTCGGCTCCCTGGAAGTTCCTGGTGGGATTCATTCCTTGCTCTGCTGGCTGGGGTGGTTTCACCTCTGCTCCCTGGCAGTTCCTGGTGAGATTCAATCCCTCCTGTGCCTGCTGGGGTGGTTTAGCCTCAGCTCCCTGGCAGTTCCTGGTGAGATTCAATCCCTCCTGTGCCTGCTGGGGTGGTTTAGCATCGGCTCCTTGACAATTCCTGGTGGGATTCAATCCTTGCTCTGCTGGCTGGGATGGTTTAGCCTCGGCTCCCTGGCAGTTCCTGGTGGGATTCAATCCTTCCCATGCCCTGATTGCTGCCCAGGGTGGGAACGCTCGGGCTGGGGGGTTGTCCCTGCCCAGGATCACCGAGCACACGGCGCTGGTGGCTCTGGTGGCTCTGGGGGGTTGTTGTCCCCTCACCTGCAGAGCTGAGCAGAGGAGCCAAGGGCAGCCCAGAGGGAGAGAGGGGAGGCTGGGGGGCTTCCTGTGCTCCCAGGGGCTTTTCCAGGTCTCCGTGGGGCCATGCTGGATGTGCCTCACCCCCAGGGCTCTCCTGTCCCTTGTCCTTGCCAGGAGTTTCGTGGTGGTGTCCCCGGCCGTGCTGTACCACCCCCACCCTGCCACGCTCTGGGTGCACCTCAGTGACCTCCAGGGGCCCGTCCAGGTCCATGTCCAGCTGCAGGGGAGCAGCGGGACCCCGGCCACCACCCTGCTGAGGAGAGAGGTCCTGGAGCCTCATCTGTACCTGAACGTCACCTTCCCCGTGAGTGTCACCCCAACGTCACCCCAAACCAGCCAGGAGCAGGGAGGGGGGCCCTGGGTGGTATCCAGGCCGTTTCCATCAGCTCCACACAGCGCTGGGAGCAGATGTGACTTCCCCATCTTTCAGCAGTCTCACCCCCTCACCCTGACAAAACTCGGGGCTCAGCCCAGTTATCCTATGGCTGGAACCATCCCGTTTGCAGACCTGCAGGGTCTGGGGGGGACGTTTCTTCCCAGCCCCTGGCCCAGGGAAGGTGTTCCTGGGGTGAGGAGTGCTCTGGGTCACCCAGAGGGACCCTGGGCACTGTCCTTGTCCTCATCCCAAGCCTGCTGTTCCCCCTGCAGACTCCAGCCCCTGCCGAAGGGAAGGAGGAAATTGTGGAGCTGCACGTCTCAATCCAGGGAGATTCCCTGAATGTCTCCGAGTCGAAGAAGGTGATGCTGAGAGTCCTGGAGCCTGGGATCTTCATCCAGACAGACAAGGCTGTCTACAAGCCTGGGCAGGAAGGTGAGGGGGGCAGGAGGGACCCCCCTGGTGGGGGAGAGGGGTGAGGAGGCCCAGCCTTGCTCCTGCACTGCCTGGAAACGGGAGGGGTCATCCTGGGATGTCCTGGGATGCCCAGCACGGACACAGGGCAATGCCAGGGCTCACCAGAGGCCCCGCTGCATGAGGGGCAGTGCAGGGCTCAGGGTGGATTTCCATCCACCTTCCCACGGGGAATTCCCCTCCCTGTGGATGGATGGAGCCGCTCCTCCACCTCCTTTCCTTTCGCAGTGAAGTTCCGAGTTGTCTCTTTGAACAAAGACCTGACCCCCAGCAACCAGAAGGTGAGAGCAGGGCTGGGGCGTGGGGAGGTGACGAGGGCTCCCTGCACCATCCCAGCCAGCCGTGGGAGAGGTGTGGGAGTCACCTTTCCCCTCGGGAATGCTGCCCTGGCCAGCCCTGCCCGGGGAGCTGCCCCTGGGGCAGGGATGCCCTGTGCTGCTCAGGGATGCAGCAGGGTCGGGAAGGAGAAAGCAGAGGGCACGTGTGACACGGGAATGTGCCCGTGCCAGCTCCCAGCCAGGGATGCAGCCCTGGTGAGTGGGAAGCGGGGAATGTGCTGCTGATATCCATCAAGGCATCAGCCACCAGGAGCACCAGCAGGCTCAGCCTCTGGCACCCCTGGGCCATCCCTGGGGTCTCTGGAAGTGCAGGATTTTCCCAGATTAAAGGGGTTCTGGACTCTTCTTAAGGTGCTGGGAGATGCCACCTCTCTGTGCCATGCTGGCACTGCTCTCGGCTCATCCCAGCCACAGCCAGGCTCAAAATCCATCCCAAAGCATCCTGAGGGCTGGGAAGCGCACAGCACCCCACAGAAAACCCTCCCTCTACCCCATCCACGGCTGTGCCCACCCCACTGAGACCCCAAGCAATGGAATTGCTCCTCTGACCATCCTCTCTTTGCCTTCCAGCTGCCCCTGGTGTTCCTGAAGGTCAGTTTGGGACAGCCAGGGAGTGGGGTGGGCTCGGGAGGGCCGGGAGAGGGGACACAGGACGCAGCCAGGGGCTGTTTGCTGGGCTCCCCGAGCGCTGATCCCGCGTGTCCCGGCACAGGATCCCAGTGGGAATCGCATCGCGCAGTGGCGGGAGGTGACCCCTCGGCAGGGAATTGTGGATTTGTCCCTCCCGCTGGCCTCGGAGCCGGCCCTGGGCACCTACACCATCAGCGTGGAGGGGAAGAGCCATTCCTTCAGCGTGGAGGAATATGGTACACGGGGACTGGGAAGTGGGATCCCACCGTGGGCAGCAGGTCTTGACCCCCTCCAGCCACCCAGGCGGTGTTGCCACTGTCCTGGCAGTGACCACCCTGTCCTTGTGCCTGTCCACCAGTGCTGCCCAAGTTTGAGGTGACCATTCATCTCCCCAGCGTGCTGCAGATGAAGGACGAGAAGTTCCCGGTGCAGATCTGCGGGCGGTGAGCTGGGAGCAGGGAACGGGGAGGGATGGGGGGTCCGGCAGGGTGTGGTCCCCCAGCACAGCCTCTCCACTGTCCCCACACAGCTACACCTACGGGAAGCCCGTCCAGGGGAAGGTCCAGGCTGAACTATGCCTCAGCCAGCAGCACTGGCCTCTCTCCAGGAAGGCCTGCACCCAGGTTACTGGGCAGGTGAGCGTGGTGGGACTGGGGGTGCCACTGGGACACTGGGGGTGCCACTGGGACACTGGGGGTGTCCCTGGGACGGCTCCTTCCCAGGAATGCTGCTGATGGGGTTGAATCTCCCTGCAGACGGAGAAGAATGGCTGCTTTTCCACAGAGGTTCCGTTGACTGCCTTCAATGAGACTGTCTCAGAGACGAGGAAGGAACTTGAAGTCAAGGCATCGCTGGTGGAGGACGGGACAGGTGGGGGTGGGGTGTGGCCGTCCCCATGTGCTCCCACGGGGTTGGGCTTCTCCAGGAATACCCAAAAGCACCGCTGGAATTTAGGGGTGCACGTGCAGGGATGGGGTTTGGGTGGGGCTGTGAGTCAGGTCAGCCTGGCAACAGTTGGAATTCCAAGCAGAGGAAAAACGCCTTTCCAAGATCCGGCAGCTCTGCCAGTGCCGGGCGCTGAGTCCTGGCAGCGCAGGGTGGTTGGGTTCACCCAGGCTGGTGGGGTGGCTTCCTCTCTGAGCTCGTCACCTCGTCACACCAGGAGTGCCTGCTGTGGCTCGGCTGGAGACAGAGGAGAGCAGGGCTTGTCCCTGTGCCCAGCGGCCCCAGGGTGGCCCCTCGCGGTGGTGTGAAGCGTCTGCCCCCAGCTGTGCCCTGGCTTTAGGTCTGAAATATTCCAGCTTCTGCAGCTCCCGTAGGAGATGCAAGCCGTGCTGGGAGCTGCAGGAGGAAAGCCCGAATGTCCAGGGACCTTTTCTGTGTGGGGACAGGGGCACTGGCCGGAGCTAAGCCGTGTCCTGTGTCCCTGCAGCACCCTGAGCTCCCCACTCGCTCCCCACAGGGCTGGAGATGAAGAGCACCAAGAGCTGCGAGGTTTTACCCGAGATGATCACGGCCACCTTTGAGAACCCCGATCACGTCTACAAGCCTGGCCTCCCCTACACCGGGACGGTAACGGGAGCTCCCCTCTCCCTGCTGCTCCCAGCCCTGCCCCTGCCCACTCCCAGCCCTGCCCCTGCCCACCCCCAGCCCTGCTCTGCCACGGCTGCAGCCCCATCCCGTGGCATCTCCCCTTCCCTCCCGCACAGATCCGGCTGAAGGGCGCCGACGGCTCTGGGCTGCCCCAGAGGCAGGTCCTGCTCTTGGTCTGGAACCAGGAACAAAAGAAGACACATAGCTTCCTGACAGACAGCTCGGGGAGAGCCTCCTTCCAGCTGGACGCCTCTGGCTGGAGTGGCAGTGTCTCTTTGCGGGTAAGTGCCCCACCCGGGTCTCCCCCTCGGGGGTCCCTGAGCTGCTTCCTGCGGTGGGGTGGGGCCTTGGAGCTGCACCAGTGACACCCCAGGGGCTGCTGGATGGATTCACCCCCTGATTCCCACCTCAGGCTCAAGTCAACAGGACAGCTCAGAGCCAGGACGAGGAGTCAGAAGTCATCTACAACGATGCCTTTTTGACAGCCATGCCCTACTCGTCGAAGAGCGGGAGCTTCCTGCACATCCGTGACCCGGAGGGGGAGCTGCCCTGCGGCCGTTCCCAGCTGTTCCACGTGGATTCCATCTTCGGCAAGGAGGCTTTAGGCAGTGAGCTGAAGAACCTGGATCTGGTTTTCATGGTGAGCCCCGGCCCGGGGAGGGAGGACAGTAGGAATCAGGGCAGCTGTGTGAGAAGAGCCACATCTCCACAAGCGTTCGTGGTGGTGTCCCAGGGACAGGACAATGAGCAACCTGGCCTGGAGAGACTGAGGGACCTTGTTGGAGGAGGTGGCTGCTGCCACTGTTGGGCCTGCACCCCCATGGGAGGTGTTGGGAGGCTGGAGACTGGGCATAGTCAGAAATCATCCCAGAACTCTCATGGTGGGTCCATCCTCCATCAGGGCACTTTGATTCCACACTCAGCACCAGTTTTGTTCTCACCCCCTCCTCTGCAGGTGCTGGCCAAGGGGACCATTACCACCATCTTCAAGAAGGAGGTCTCTGCAGAGCCTGGTAGGTCCCAGGGCACGGAGGGGCTGCGCAGGGCTCTGCTCCCTGTGCCTGCTCCTCACAGAACCACGGAATGGTTTGGGTTAGAAGGGGCCTCCAAGCCCATCCCATTCCATGGCAGGGACACTTTGCGCTCTCCCGGGGTGCTCCAAGCCCCGTCCAACCTGGCCTTGGACACTTCCAGGGCTGGAGCAGCCGCAGTTTCTCTGGGTAACATCTCCCCCCTTTCCATGGCCCAGGACAGAGAGTCTCCCTCTCCCTGGAGCTGCACATCGGGCTGGATCTGGCGCCCATGGCCAGGATTCTGGTCTATGTGGTGCTGCCCAATGGCGAGATGGTGGCCGACAGCACTGAGCTCTACGTGTCCAAGTGCTTCCCCAACCAGGTGAGAGGAGCTGGGTTGTCCGTGGCTGCCTGCCTTGGGATCCATCCCGCTCCCGCTGCATCGCAGTGTCGCAGTCTCTCAACCCACTCTCTGATCCCCAAACCCTCCGAGAAGAGCCCTCCCTGCCCGTGGCTCGGTCCTGCCCCTCCGCGGGAGGTGACTGCCCTCTGCCCCTGTCCCTGTTGTCCCTGTGCAGGTGAAGATGGCGTTTTCAGAGGCCAGGGCCCTGCCTGGGGCGGCGCTGAGGCTGCAGCTGGGGGCGGCCCCGGGCTCGCTGTGCGCTGTGCGAGCCGTGGATCGCAGTGTGCTGCTCCTGAAGCCCGAGGCTGAGCTCAACGCCGAGGCCGTGAGTGCTGGCCCTGCCTGGGGTCCCCCTGCAGCCGCAGGAGCAGCCTGGCTGGGGGTGGGGTGACGCTGGCTGAGGTGTCCCTCGCAGGGACCCGGTGCCGCGGTGGCTCCCGGGCAGAGCCCTGCGCTCCGAAAATGAGGATTTTGCACGTGTTCATCCCCAGGTCTACAAAGCACTGCCTGAATTCAGCTACCCCCACAGCATCCAGGATAAACCATCCTGTCACTTCTACTGGTCAGACTCCAAGATGGAGACCTACAAGTTATTCCAGGTGAAGCCCCTACCCACCCGGGCCTCCCGGTTCCTCCCCATCCCGGAGCTTTGCCCAAGTGCAGGGAAAGCCACACCTGTGGCAAAGGATCTTCCCTTTCCTGCCAAGCCCAGGCTCCTTCTCCACTTGTTTTCTGTAGCCCTGGGACTGCTCACTGCTGGGATGGGGATATTCCTCCTGCTGGCTGTGGGAGGTGCCCAGCCTCTGCTTTTTCACAGGGTGCAGCACTGAAGCTCTTCACTAATGCCAAGACCAGAGACGATTGCCAGCCAATGTTGGTAATGCTTGGAATGCCGGGTCCTGGAGGTGAGCACAGCCCTTGTGTTGAAAAGAGAAAAGAGCTGGTGGCCAGTCCTGGCTGCCATGTCCTCAGGGGGACTCGGAGCCATCTAGAAAATACCCTTGGCATCAAAGAGGATGGAAAAGGATTTTGGTCACCTTTGTACTGGCTGCAGCCAAGGTCCAGCTGGGACCTGAGGCCCTCAAGTTCTGCTCTGCCTTTTCCAGGAGAGGTGGCACTACCCAATTATGTGCTGGAAAGTGAAGATGTCTCAGGAGTAGTGAGATTGTACGGCGCACCCATGTCAGTCATCAAGGAGCAGGAAGAGCCAGCCCCCCGGACATATTTCCCAGAGACGTGGCTGTGGGACCTGGTCCCTGTGGGGTGAGAGAGGACAGCTCCCAAGGGAAGGGATTTGGGGACCTCAGGACTCCTTCTCCCTGTGGGATGGCACCGGCAGTGTCACAGCGGTGGCACTCAGGCGGTGCCACCAGCCGTGGTGGGGTGGCCTCATGACGTTCTCCACGCCGCAGGGAGGGCGGCTCTGCCGAGCTGACGGTGACAGTGCCCGACGCCATCACGGAGTGGGAGGCCGGGATGTTCTGCACGGCCCCGCAGGGCCTGGGGCTGTCCCCTGCTGTCACCCTCACGGCCTTCCAGCCATTCTTCGTGGAGCTGGCACTGCCCTACGCCGTGGTGCGCCACGAGACCTTCACCCTCAGGGCCACTGTCTTCAACTACCTGCGCCAGTGCCTGAGGGTGAGCGGGGACGGGCGGGGGNGGTCCAGCTGAGGGCCGGGCAGGTGACCCTGCCTCTGGGGGCTGATGGAGCCGTGGCCGTGCCCCGCGGGTCCAGCTGAGGGCCGGGCAGGTGACCCTGGCTCTGGGGGCTGATGGAGCCGTGGCCGTGCCCCGCAGGTCCAGCTGAGGGCCGGGCAGGTGACCCTGGCTCTGGGGGCTGATGGAGCCGTGGCTGTGCCCCGCAGGTTCAGGTGACGCTGGCGGAGTCAGCAGAGCTGGAGGTGTCACCAGGCGCAGGGGACACCTACAGCAGCTGTGTCTGTGCAGACGAAGCCAAGACCTTCCAGTGGGGCGTGCGAGCCACCAGCCTGGGTACAGAGCTGCCACCACCCCGCCCTGATGCCCGGGGACCCCCTCAGGGGTGGGGTGGGGTGGGAAGAGAGGGCAAGAACAAACCCAATGGCACCTGGGGAGTTCTCCCTTGCTCCATTCCCACCCTTCCTGGGCACGCCCAGCCCAGTCCAGCCAGCCCCAGGGGCTGCGCTCAGGTTTGGGGGCTCCCTGGGGACTGAGGGCCGCGTCTGCACTCACAGGGGAGGTAAACGTCACCGTGAGCACCGAGGCCCTCAGCTCCACCGAGCCCTGTGGCAACGAGCTGCCCCTGGTGCCGGCCCAGGGCCGCGTGGACACCGTGATAAAGCCCCTGCTGGTGCAGGTCAGAGCGTTGTGGAGGAGGAAAATGGGATAGATTTGGGAGCAGGGTGCAAGCAGCCCTTGGGGGGCAGTGGGAGAGCACCCAGACGTGAAGCCAGGGTGACCCAGGGGACAGAGGGACAGGCAGGTCCCTCCTCCTGAGTGACTCTGGTGCTGCTTCCTCACAGCCCGGGGGGATCCTGGTGGAGAAGGCTCACAGCTCCCTGCTCTGCCAGGAAGGTAGGACAGGCCAGGGGTGTGCAGCAGTGCTGTGGGATGTGGGACGGGGATGCCTGGCCACTGGTCACAAGGGCCACCAGCCCAGAGGAGCCAAGGGTGCCTGGGCAGGAAGGGGGTGGGTGAGGCTGCCACGGGACAGGCTGGGCATTCCCACTGTCATGGCACTGCGTTCCCACAGGTGCTGAAGAAGTGTCCTTGGAGATTCCTGCAAACATCCTGGAGAGCTCCCAGAGAGCCCATGTCACTGTGATGGGTAAGGGACAGGCATGGGGGGCCTGGGACCACGGGGGACAGGGGGGATGCAGAGCTCCCCGGCTCAGCAGGACGTGGGACCAGCCGGAGCTGACACGGAAGGGGACACGGGTGCTGGGGGCAGGGGCACAGCTGATGATGTGTCCCCCTGGGACAGGTGACATCCTGGGCAACGCCCTGCAGAACCTGGACGGGCTCCTGGCCATGCCCTACGGCTGTGGGGAGCAGAACATGGTTCGCTTTGCCCCCAACATCTACATCCAGCAGTACCTGGAGAAGACCGGGCAGCTGCTGCCAGACATCCGTGCCAAGGCACAGGGCTTCCTGCAGAGCGGTCAGTGGCACCCTGACCCCCCTCCTGGCAGGGACACACAGCTCCCTCCCCACTCCCCTGGGGTCCCCTGGGCACGGGAACAGTGCCCTGTCCCCATGTCCCACAGGGTACCAGCGGGAGCTGCTGTACAAACACGACGACGGCTCCTACAGCGCCTTCGGGAAGGGCGATCTCAAGGGCAACACCTGGTGAGGGCTCTGCAGCTGCACCCAGGGCTCCTCCTGCCCCCCAGGGCACCCCCGCGCTGACCCCCAGCCCTCTGACGTGTCCTTGGCTCCAGGCTGACGGCGTTTGTCCTCAAGTCCTTCGGGCAGGCCCGCGCCTACGTGGCCATCGAGGAGCGGCACATCACGGACGCGCTGCAGTGGCTGCGGCAGCACCAGAGGAAGAGCGGCTGCTTCCGCAGCGTGGGCAAACTCTTCAACAACGCCCTGCAGGTGGGGCAGGGGCTGGGGCGGGGACCCGGAGTGTGGTCTGGGCAGTGGGGGGGTCCCCGTGCCGGTGTCACAGCCCGGCCGGACCCGTGTCCCGCTGTCCCCGTGCCGGTGTCACAGCCCGGCCGGACCCGTGTCCCGCTGTCCCCGTGCTGGTGTCACAGCCCGGCCGGACCCGTGTCCCGCTGTCCCCCTGCAGGGCGGTGTCTCGGACGAGCTCTCGCTCTCGGCGTACGTGACGGCAGCGATGCTGGAGCTGGGGCTGCCCTCGCTGGTGAGGACGGGCCCAGTGTCCCCACAGGGGCTGGTGGGGTGGGGACGGCTGCTGGGACAGGGGATTGGCCATTCCAGGCCATCTCGCAGCCCGAGCTGGGCGCAGCTGGCGTCACTGGGCAGCACTGGGGTCTCTGAGCGAGCCCCATGCCCTGCGCTGGCTCCTGACTCCGCTGCCCCGCCAGGAGCCGGCGGTGAGCTCAGCCCTGAAGTGCCTGGAGGCCTCTCCCACGGACAACCCCTACACGCAAGCCCTGCTGGCCTACGTGTTCGGGCTGGCGGGGCTGCGGGAGCAGCAGCGGGCGCGGCTGCAGCGCCTGGCCCAGCACAGCGTCCGCGCAGGTACCGCGGGCACGGCCACCTCTGCGAGCGGCCCCCGGCCCGGCCTGGCCCGGCCTGGCTCAGCAGGAGCTGAGCTGCCGCCCCTTCTCCCCCAGAGGGGCAGCTCTACTGGCGCAGGAACGGGCAGGCTCAGAAGCCCTTGGAGCTGTCCTGGGCCGCGGCCGCGCCGGCCGAGGTGGAGATGACGGCCTATGTCCTGCTGGCCTACCTGTCCCAGCCCTCCGTGTCCCCCGCTGACCTGGACACAGCGGCCCAGATCGTCCGCTGGCTCTGCAAGCAGCAGAACCCCTACGGGGGCTTTGCCTCCACGCAGGTACCGGCCCCGGGCTCCAGGGGCTGCTCCGAACCGGCCCCTCCTGGGAGCCGCGCTCAGGGTGACCCTGGCGCCGTCCCCTCCTCAGGACACCGTGGTGGCCCTGCAAGCCCTGGCCAAATATGCCGCCCTGACCTACGGCAGCAACGGGGACTTCACGGTGACGGTGACATCGCCCAAGGGGACAGCGCAGGACTTTGTGCTGGACAGCGGCAACCGGCTGGTGCTGCAGCGGGCGGCCCTGCCCGAGCTGCCGGGCACCTACGGGCTGCGAGCCCGCGGGCAGGGCTGTGCCCTGGTGCAGGTGGGTACAGCCTGGGCTCCCCGTCCTTGGCCCTGTCCCCGTCCCCTCGCTGGCCTCACCCTGTGCTGTCCCCCAGGTGACCCTGCGCTATAACGTGCCCCCCCCTCCCAGCACGGGGGCGTTTGAGCTGCGGGTGCAGACGGAGCCGCTGCCTGGCACACAGAACCCCCAGTTCCTCCTCCGGCTCTGGGCACGGTAAGGACGGGGCTGTCCCGGGTTTGGGGGGGACAGGAACAGCCAGGGAGGGAGGGAACCCCCAAGCCCACCCCGGGGCTCTGCCCTTGCAGGTACAGCGGGGAGCGTCCTGTCACCAACATGGTCGTCATTGAGGCCAAGCTGCCATCGGGCTACAGCCCGGACAAGAAATCCGTGGTGGAGGTGAGGAGCCCCCCGGGCCCCCTCTGGGATACCCCATCCCACAGGTCCCTGCCCCTCGGGGGCTGTGGGACACGGAGGAACACCTGCTCGGGGTGCTGGCACCCAGAGAGCGGCTGTGGCCCTTCCTGAGCTGTGTCCCTGCAGCTGAAGGGGCAGCGCCTGGTGAAGAAGGTGGAGGTGCAGCCCGACCAGGTGACCATTTACCTGGAGAAGGTGAGATGGGGGCAGGAGCGGGAGCCCTGGGATGTGGGGGTTTCCCCACGGTGGGTGGCTGCACCTCCCCCCTGTGCTGTCTCCTCAGCTGAGCAAGGAGGAGGAGACCTTTTCCTTCCGAGCCCAGCAGGACTTCGTGGTGAGCAACCTGCAGCCGGCCACCGTGTCCCTGTATGACTACTACGAGACAGGTGAGCCCTGTGGGGCCGCGTCCCCTGGCCCTGCTGCCACCCCGGCAGCCTCGGAGGCTCAGTGGGGTCTGGCTGAGCTCCCAGCTCACCCTGACGAGCTTTGGCTCGTTCAGGGAGCAGCTCCTCACACCCCATGGTGACCACCCCTCCCTTGCAGGTGACCGTGTGGATGTGGCCTACAGCGCACCCCCCAGCTCAGGTAGGGGCCGAGCCTGCCAGGCCAGGGGTCACCCCACCCTTGAGACCCAGCCTGGACTGTGCTGAACCCTGGGGGAAGGAGGGCAGGGAGTGGGGATGGAGGAGCCCATCCTGAAGTCCTGCATTGATTGTTGGGCATTTGCTGGCCAGAGCTGGGGCAGAGGTCAGGGAGGGCCCAGGTGTCCAGGCTGGGGGTGCAGAGAGGTGCTGTGCCTCTCTGAGGGGCCTCAGCCCCCATCAGCCCTGGCCTTCCTCCAGCTACCCCTGGAGCTCCCCAGCAGGGGGTTTGGGGTCACACAAGGGATGGGACACTGAGCTCCAAGGGATGGGGCTCAGCCAGAGGGTCAGGGGCAACCGAGGGGGGTGGTGGGGGGCTGTGGGGACTCTCCTCTCACAGGACCCCATATTCCATTTTGAAGAGGAGGACAACGTCTAACCCAGCCTGGAGCCTGGCAGCCCATCCCTGCTCCTGCCCCAGCTCCCGCGGCCGCCAACGACAGCGATGGCTGAGGGTGTCTGCTCCCACCCTGGCCACGGCCCCGACCCTCCACGGGGGCACGAGGTGGCCCAGAGACCCTCCCAGCACCACTGGCCCCAGCAGGGCCCCTCTGGATGAAGCCAAAGCTCTCCCCCAGGACCTGCAGGCCCAAGGCCACGCTCGGCTCCTCCGGCCCTGCCACATGCTGGACTCGAGCAGCCACAGTGGGAACTGCACAGGGACACCCCGGGGCCACCTCCTGCCACCCCTGCACGGGAGCTCTGCAGTGCCAGCTCTGGCCTCTCCCCTCCTCACAGCACCTGAAGGGGGCCCAGAGCTCCTCCCTCCTGCCAGGACATCCCTGGCAGGTCCCCACCACCCCTCACCCCCCCTGGGAGCCACAGTGCCACCCCAGCCCCCTCCCCAGCACTGACACGGTGCCAGTGTCACCACGAGGGACTCGAGGACACTGCAATCCCAGCACAAAGCACTCAGGTGCCTCTTGGAGGGAAGCTGCTGTCCCCCGACCCTGCCCTGGGCCTGAATAAAGACATTTAGTCAAGCACTTTTCTTTTGGTCTTTCTGTTCCTTAACTTGGGGGTCCCACCACAGGACGAGGTGGGGACACAGGGGACAGGGTGGCTGCTGTGGCCTGGGGCAGGAGGTGAAGGTCAGGAGAGTCGATCCCTGTCAGACAAGGCCAGGTGGGCTGAGGGGGGTGGGCTCTGGAGGCACGAGCAGATGCACAGAGCCAGCCAGCAGTGCCCTCTCTGCCTGTCACACGGCACGAGGGGACATGGCAGTGCCAGCACGGGTCCCTCACCTCGCCCAGGCGCAGGACACAGCCCCGGGCAGCCTCAGACTGGGGTTACACTCTGCTGTCCCTGAGCAGCCGCTCTGGGCAGAGGCACCACTGTCCTGCCACCTGAGTGACAACTCCGGCCCAGGGATGTCCCCAGAGCCACACCCTCCCTGGGGACAGCTGGGGCTGGCCTGGATGCTCTTGTGATCTCCCCGAGGGGTGTCACCCAGCAGTGCCAGCCTGGTGACACCTGGAGCTGTGGCCATGGGCAGGGGGCTGGGGCTGCAGCGCTGGGGCCAAATGACCCCTCCCTGCCCCAGGGCAGGGCACGAGGCACTGTCACAGCAAGGCACAGACCGAGCAAGGTGTGGCCAAGCCCCAGCGCTGTTCCCAGGGCTCCTGAGGTGGCAGTGGGGGACAGGAGCCAGCCCTGTGCCCCGAGCTGAGTCCCTTGCTGGGGATGGAGCCGCTCCCACCTCACTTGTGGCGCTTCTTCTTCTGCTCTTTGCGCTTCTGAGCCCTCACGTCCTTCTTGAGGCGGCTGTCCACCACCTTGAACTGGCCCTTGACACCCGGGGGACGCCGCACCCGGGGTCCCACACCCTTCTTGGCCACCAGGTAAGTGACCTGGCGCTTCTCCTTGGCCAGCCCGGCCTTCTTGTAGATGCTGCAGGAGGACAAAGGTCAGGGTGAGTCTGGGCGGGACAACAACCAAACCAAAGCCAGTGTGGGGACAACATCGGGTCCCACCTCTCCTCTGGGCTCTGTCACCCCTGGATTGGCCTGGCTGGGGACACAGAGCTGTCCCCGTGGCTGCAGGGACACGGCCCCACCAATCAGCCCAGCCCCAAAGGGAGGAGCTGGATCCTGGCTCAAGCACTCACCGGCGCAGCTGGGCCACCTTCTCCCGCTCCGAGATGTCCACGGTGCTCACCACGGCCTCGGCCTTCTTCTTCATCTGCTCCAGCTTCTTCAGCATCTGGGGGACAGCCGGGGGGGACAGGGGGTCAGAGAGGGAGCAGGGGGTTGGAGGTGGGACAGGGGGTCAGAGGAGGAGCCGGGGAGTCAGAGAAGGGACAGCGATAGGAGGAGGGATGAGGGATCAGAGGGGATACAGGGGGGTCAGAGGAGGGACAGGAGTAGGAGGAGGGATGAGGGATCAGAGGGTACACAGGGGGCTTGGAGGAGGGACAGGGGGTCAGAGGGAGGACAGGGAGGTCAGAGGAGGGCCAGGGTCATTGGAGGAGGGCCAGGGGGTCAGAGAAGGATGGGGCATCAGACATGGGACAGCAGGATCGGAGGAGGGATGGGGGGGGCAGAGGAGGGACAGGGGGGTCAGAGGGACTGAGGCCTGGGAGAGGAGTCAGAGCACCCCTGGGAGCCCACCCCCCACTCACCCTGCGCTTCTTGCGGGCCTTGGCCTCCGCCACCTTCTTGATGGGGCGGGCATTGATCTCCCTCCAGCGCTGCCGATAGGCCTCGACCGTCTGCTTGTCCACGGGCAGCTGCCGGCGCCGGTGCTGCCGCTCCTCCTCCGTGAACCACTCGGGCAGCTCCCCCTCCTCCTCGTTGTAGGAGTACCTGGGGGGCTCAGGTGAGCTGTGAGCAGCACGTGGGGACCCCACTTCCCCTGCCCCCGCTGGGGAGCAGCCCCTGCAGCCCCCAGCCCCCCAGGTACCTGTTGAAGGAGTCGTCGATGAGGTCCCGCCGGGCCTTTTTGGAGGTGGCAATGACAGAGCCGAGGGCCAGGCCCTCCGCATCCAGAACCTGGGCTCTTTTCACTGTGGAACATGGCAGAACTTGGCCTGGCTGCAGCCCAGGAGCCGGGGAGCAGCCCTGGGGAGCATGGCCTGTCCCTGCCCCATCTCCTGTTCCTCCCGAGGGATCCCCAGGTCTGCCCCTGTCTCCCCTCCCTCCTGAGGGACCCCCAGACCTGTCCCTGCCTCCCGAGGGAACCCCATGTCCCCCCACTCACCTGGGTTCTCAATGGGCACCACCTCGAAGCCACAGGGCTCGACACGGCCCCGCTTCCCCCCCACCGGTGCCAGCGGCCTGTGGAGAGGAGCAGGCAGGGCTGGGGTCCCTCAGCTCTCCAGGACTGAAGAGCTGGGGAGGACACTCAGACCCCCCTCAGTCCTCACCTCTCGTCTTCACTGCTGCTGTCATCGTCACTGCTCTGCTCCTCCTGAGCTTCGCTGGCATCAGGGGCGGTGGCTGCTGCCGGGCTGGGCTCGGCTGGAGCCTCCTCCTGGGCCACCTTCTTCTTCTGCCCTTTCTTTGTTGTTTTGTCTGGGAACGGGAGCCACTGGGTGAGACAGAGCCAAGGCAGACCGTGCCACAGACTCCTCTAGAGATCCTGCTCATTAACACTGCACTAACGACAGCTCATTAATGACATAGGCTGGGAACACCTCGTGGGAGGTGTCCCTGCCCGTGGCAGGAGCTGGAACTGGATGCTCTTCAAGGTCCTTTCCAACCCAAACCATTCCATGCTGCGACACAGGGCAGCATCCCTGTTGTGGCTGGAGCCAGTGCCCCAGCCTGGGCTGTGGGACTGTCCCTCTGTGTCCCCTCACCTCTCTGAGCCTCGCGCTGCCTCTCGGCCAACATCTGGGCCTGCCCCAGCTCCAGCTCTTCGTCCGCGTCATCCTCGATGCCGGCGAAGGCGTCCTGGGATGGGGAACGGTGGGGTCAGCCCCAGGGCAGGCCTGGGGAGGAGTGGTCAGCCCCAGGGAGGGGTGGTCAGCCCCAGGACAGTCCTGGGAAGCTGCTGGGGCTGAGGCTGCTGTCATTCCTGCCCCACAAGTGGGACTCACCTTCCCGAACCACAGGCTGGTCTGTCGCTCCTCCAGCACCGACTTCTCCTCCAGGGGCACCAGCAGGGGATTCTCCACTTCCTGCCCCTCCTCCTCCTCCTCCTCTTCCTTCTGCTTAAACTTCGCCCTGTGACACGGAGCAGCAGGATCAGTGTCTCCTGGAGCTGCTCCCAGGGCAGCCCCTGCCCCAGAAGGCCTCTCCCTTCTCCCCTCTCCCCTCTCACCTCTTCCCGCCCCGCTCCCGCTCCAGCTTCCGCTGCCGGGCCTCGATCTCCAGCAGTTCCTCTGGGTCCAGGTCGCTGGCCAGGGACACGTCGTCCTCTTCGTCGTGATCCGACACGCAAATGTCATCGTCCCCAGGGCCGATGTCCAGCAGGGCGTCAGCCGAGGCCATGTCCCCCCGGGACAGCTCCTCCAGCAGCTGCATGGGTGACACAGTCACACAGCTGACATGGGTGATAGTCACACAGGTGACATGGGTGACAGAGTCACACAGGTGACACAAGTGACACAGTCACACAGCTGACATGGGTGACACAGTCACACAGGTGACATAGGTGACAGAGTCACACAGGTGACGTNACATAGGTGACAGAGTCACACAGGTGACGTGGGTGACAGTCACACAGCTGCATGAGTGACACAGTCACACAGCTGACATAGGTGACAGTCACACAGGTGACATGGGTGACAGAGTCACACAGCTGCATGGGTGACAGTCATACAGGTGACATGGGTGACAGAGTCACACAGCTGACATGGGTGACAGTGTCACACAGGTGACATGGGTGACACAGTCACACAGCTGACATGGGTGAGAGAGTCACACAGGTGACATGGGTGACAGTGTCACACAGGTGACATGGGTGACACAGTCACACAGCTGACATGGGTGACACAGTCACACAGGTGACACAAGTGACACAGGGCACACGAGTGACACGAGTGACATGCCAGGCCCTGTCCCACCCCGATGTCCCCGGGAGCTGACCCCACGCACCGGGGTCCTGTGGATGCTGCGCAGGGAGAACATGCTGGTGTCCCCATCGTCGGCGATGGACACCCCGGGCAGGTCCATCTTCAGCTCCACCCGCTCCCGCTGCTTCCGCTGCTCCTTCAGGATCTTCTTCTTCTTCCTGGGGGAGCCAAAGGGATGAGGCCACGCTGTCCCCTCCCCACACAAACATCCCGGAGGCTCAGCCACGGCCACAGCGCTGCCACCCCCTGTGAGGGGTCCGCAGTGCTGGGACAGCCTGGAGCAGCTGCTCGTAGGAGCAGAGGAGCCCAAACCCACAAACCGCCCCCTGTCAAGAGACAAGCTCTGACACTGCCACTCTCTGCCCCCATCTCTCCTCTTTTTACCTCTTCAGCTCTGCCAACTCCTTGGCCTTCATCTCTGCCAGGGCCAGCTCCACCTCCTCTTCCTCCTTTGCCTCCTCTGCAGCAGCAGCTTTTGCCTCCATCTTCTCCTTCTTCTCCTCCTCCCTGCCCTCCTCCTCCTCACCAGAGCTCAAGCTGCCAAAAGGATGGAGCTCAGAGGACCTGTGCTGGGGACAGCCCCGTCCCAGCCCTGTCCCAGCCTGGGGACAGCCCTGCTCCCTGGTCCTACTTGATATCCAACTCCTTCGCCTGCTCCTTCAGCTTCTTGGCCAGGAACCGCCGCAGCTTCGTCCTCCAGTTCAGCAGGGCCCTGGGTGGGGTGGCAGCTGTTAGGGACAGCCAGCAGCCCCAGCACGGGGGTGTGACTGTCCCCCAGCCCCAGTGGGGGGGTGTGGCTGTCCCAGTGTCCCCAGCACCTGAGCTCCTTGCGGCCCAGCACTCGGATGTCCCTGCAGCACTGGCGCAGCTCCTCCGTGGTGGAGCTGTGATTCTCCAGCTCCCCATCCCCCAAAGTGATCTGGCAAAGGGAAAGGGATTTAAATCCCAGCCTCCCCTCCACAGGACAGGGACAGGGACAGGGACAAGGAGTCTTTCCAGGCACATACCTCATTGGCCTTGGAGAGGAAATCCACGGGGTTGGGAGCCTTGAGGAAGTCCATGAGGGTGAAGCGGTGGTACAGGGTGGTGTCACCCTCAGCATAGCCCTCAGCCTGGGGGGAAAAGGGGCTGTGGCAGCCAGGGCAGGGGACAGCCAGGCAGCTGCCACCAGCCCTGAAGGCCTAAGCACTTGCTGCAGTGGCCACCTAAATGCGTCTGTGGGTTGTACTTAGGGACTTTTAAGAGTTGTTCCCAATCTCAGCCTGGGCTAGGACAAGTCTCCAGCCCCAGCCCAGCAGCAGCTCCCAGCCTCAGCTCAGACACAGTAGCTGACAATGACAGCTTTGTGCCAGCTCCATGCTCAGCTGACACCACCTGACTCAGATTTACTGTCCTAAAGCCACCTCAGAGAGATACAAACCCCGTGCCCAACCCCTGTGGGGTTTACCTGACCCAGCCCCAGCCCTGCAGTCCCCACTTCAGCGCTGCAGCACCTTCAGGGCTCTAAACCTCCCCCACACTGGCTTTTCCAAGGCCTGCCATTCCAAAACCTTCCTTTTTCCTGAACAACTTTAATTATCACAACTTTTCTAGGCCCAGTCCCGTTTGTGTCTGGCCCTGCTCATACCTTGGGCTTCTTCTTGCTGACCAGCTCGCTGACAGACTTGGTGGGAACCTCCACGTCCTTGAAGGCGTATTTGGGGTCAAAGAACTTGCTGTCGATCTTGTCTGGAGCCTGATAACCTGGGATGGAGGGATCAGAGCCGTGAGAGACATTCCTCCTGGGATAGAGGAATCACAGCCATTCCTCTGGGATGGAGGGATCAGAACCGTTCCTCCATCCCGGGAGGAATCAGAGCTATGGAAACCATTCCTCATGGGATGGAACAATCAGAGCCACCCAGAATGGAGCAATCAGAGCAATCAGAGCCATTCCTCCCAGGATGAAGGAATCAAGAGCCATTCCTCCTGGGATGGAGAGATCAGAACCGTTCCTCCTGGGATAGAGGAATCAGAGCCATCAGAACCATTCCTCCTGGAAGAGAGGGATCAAGAACCACCCAGAACAGAGGAATCAGAGCCATCAGAACTGTTCCTCCTGGGACAGAGGAATCAAGAACCACCCAGAATACAGAGGAATCAGAGCCATCAGAACTGTTCCTCCTGGGACAGAAGAATCAAGAACCACCCAGAATACAGAGGAATCAGAACCATCAGAACTGTTCCTCCTGGGATGGAGGAATCAGAGCCACCAGCAGGTTTTCCCAGTCCCACCCCAGCAGCTCGAGGCCCCCCGGCTGCTCACCCTGGCACACCACAAAGATCTCAGCAGACTCGTTGCGGGACGCCTGGGGCTTGGTGGCCTGGACCTTCTGGAAGAACTGCTGGAAGATCCACAGCAGGGGCTGGTAGTCCCGGGAACGGAAAACCTTGGTGATGAACCAGCCGCCCTTGCACAGGAACTCGCAGGCCAACTTCAGGGCCATGAGGGTCAGGTGGGCTGCAGCAGGAGAGAAGAGAGAATGAGGGAGTGACCTTTCCCTGGGAGGGCGGGAATGGGTTTCCCAGAGCAGCTGTGGCTGCCCCTGGATCCCTGGCAGTGTCCAAGGCCAGGTTGGACGGGGCTTGGAGCAGCCTGGGACAGTGGGAGCTGTCCCTGCCCATGGCACTGGGTGGGCTTTAAGGTCCCTCCCAACCCAAACCAGTGTGGGATTCTCTGAGAGCAGGGAGATGTCCCTGTCCCCCCAGGCAGCCCCACCCTGTGAGTAGGCGTCGTGCACCCAGCTGGCTCCCACGTTGGGCGCTCCATCGTTCAGCACCACGTCCACCTTCCACGTCTGCAGCTCCTTGCGCAGGGCCTGCGGGACAGGGACGCCCGTTTGTCCCTCACCGAGGACCCCACCCCATCTCCTGTGAGCCCCCTGCCCCCACAGGGGACCTGCACAGCCCCGGGCCAGCAGGTGACACTGGGGACGGTACCTGGCGGCACTTCTCGGTGGTGATGTCCTCCTGCAGCGTCACCACGTTGGGAATAGGCTTGATGGGCACCAGATCCACCCCTGGTCGAAGAGAGACACCAAAACCCCTCAGAAGGGGCTCCAGCCCATCCCAAGCGGCTTCCCCACCCTCCTCCTCCTCCTCCCAGGATCCCCAGCCCAGGATCCCCCTCCTCTGTCCCATCCAGGGGCGGGGTTGGACATCCCTGTCCCCAGCCCAGGCCAAACCCCACCACTCACCGATGATCAGGCTGGACACCGGCATGAATTTGGAAGCCACCTGGAGCCTGGGAAGAACAGAGAGGAATGAAGCTGCAGCAGGATCCCAGCAGAGCCCTCAGCCCCAGACTGTGCTCCCAGGGTTTGGGACCGAGGACAGGGACACAACAAGGAACACACAGCACACTGTGACGGCGTCCCAGGCCAGCTGGTGGCACTGTGGGTGGCCTGTCCCCACTCACCACCCGCCGGGGGCCGCACACAGGTCCAGCAGGGCCCGGGCCTTCTGCAGGAACTGGAATTTCCGATTGAGCTGCAGCAGCTTGAAGGAGGAGCGGGAGCGGAAGCCTGGGGGGCAGCAGAGCGTTACGGGGGTGACAGGGACCGCAGCCCCCCTGTCCCCAGCGCCGGGCAGGGCCCTCACCAGTCTCCTTGGCCAGGTGGTAGAACTTGTCCCGCCGGCTCTTGCCCAGTTTGCTTTTCTTGCCCATGGTGGCGGCGGGGCAGCCCCTCGGGGGGGCTGGGATGTGCTGTCAGCTGAGGGCTCGGGCCTGGGGGGGAAACAGGGGTGAGGGGCGGCCTGGGGTCCCCGAGGCTCTGCAGGAGAGCCCCGGCCCCCTCAGTGTCCCCTCCAGTGCCCCCAGTGTCTCTTCAGCTCTCTCAGTGCCCTCCCCCCAGTTCTCCCCTCAGTGCCCCCCTCGTGGCCCCTCTCAGTGCCCTTCCAATGCCACCAGTGCTCTCTCCAGTGCCCTCCCGGTGCCCCGCCAGTGCCCACTCAGTGACCCCTCAGTGCCCCCGTCACTGCTCCCGTCATTGCCCCCTCAGGCCCACCCGCACCCCGCTGCCCCCG
>VZTH01003714.1:213-41833 GCA_013397815.1 Aleadryas rufinucha
CACCGGCCCCCACGGCTCCGCCGTATTTTGAAAATACAAGTTACTGTTTATTAATTAATTTATTTATATTTTTATGCAGAAGCAATTAGAGCCCAACGCAGAGCCCAGGCGTGACATTTGCGGGCCTCGGTGGCAGGCAGGCTGCTCTTATATGGAGGCCTTTCTGCGGAACAGCAAGAGCCAAAAGGCCTGGTGTCACCCAGTTATGTAAGACACAATCTCGCCTGAAAATGCACAATGAATTGGGAAGGATTTATGTAATTAATTGACCAGTCTTAACCTGTTATCGTGATGTAAGGAATTTGGAACTCATTAATTTGGGCCCTGACAGATTTCATATTAGAGCTGGCAAATATGGATTGAGCCTCTTACTCTTGTAGCAGCTGGAATTTCCATGACAGTGAGGATTAGTGAAGAAGACCTATTGCTCAAGTCAAACTGCCTCTTTTGTAATCAGCAGCCCTGCTCTGCATTAAAGGGGTAATGGGAAAGAGAAAAAAAAAATAAACACAGATAGGATAAAAAAAGAGAAATGTATTCATGTATGGAGCAGAGCAAGGGAGGGAGAAGAGGGATGTATCCTGGACATCACAGGCACCAGAGTGGGGTTTGCCCAGCTCCATGGCAATGAAAATGCCACAAAGGCAGCCCTGGGGTGATGGAAAGGGAAAGTGCTTGGAGGACAGGTCTGTACCATCACCATGGACCTTGTCTCTTGGGCCGACCTTCAGATGGACCCACCCAGGAGGAACTGAGCACTTGGGGCTGCAGTGTCAGAGGTTCTGGGAACACGGTCTGGGCTGCCAAGAGCTGAAGGAACTTAGGAAAAGAAGGATTTGGGTCATGATCCTGGGGAAGGCAGGACTGGGAGGTACCTGTCTTTCAGCCTGGACTGTGACACCCTCCCCTGTGGGGAAAAGGATGCTCAGTGTGGGTGAGAGGTAGGTGCAAGGACGAGGACAGGCCTCCATGCAGCCATGGCAAGGGTGACTGCATGTGGTATGCCTCAACTTCCCCGGTGCAAAAAGTTAGAAAAGTCCTTTTGTCTGCTGGTTTGACAACCCTTCCATTTGGTTTTTTCATGGTGCCTGGCTAGGGAGTGCCCTCATCCCGTTATCATTTCTTGGCACTGATGTGGTAGTAATAACATTGAGTGCAGTCTGTATGGAAACAGTCTAGGAGGTTATATTTTCTCTCCTAGCAACCTGTTAATGACTGCCCTGGTAGTGAATACAGTTGTTAGCAATGACATTAAAAGGTTTTCTTGAGTCATCATCATATTTCTACATGCTAAGTGTTTACCTATTCTTGTGATAAATGCCATGCAGAGATGGAGGAGTGTTTTTCCTTTTCTCATTTTTTCCTTGCTTTATGCCATTTGGCAGTTGAACATTTCCCCTTCACAATTGCTTAGATCCACCATTTGCTGCTGTGAGGAGAAGTGAAAAGTCGTAAAACAGGGGTATGGACAGTAAAACCACAATTGTTTCCAAAGACTGGGAAGTCAAATGCAGATTAAAAATAAAACACAGCTAATAAGGCCTATGTGCCTCTAATCCTCTGGACGTCTTTGACCGTATACATATTGGCCTTGATGTCCATCACTGTGTTGGGATAATTAATGAATCCTGGCACTAAAATGTGAGTATTCAGTCCTAAATTTGGGCTAGTAATCTGGATCATAGCTTTGATCTCCTTGATGTAAAAAACCAAAACAAACAAAAAAAGCCCCCAACAAACCAAAACAAAAGAAACCCCCAGACCAATAGATTGTGATTTGATTGTTCTCCTTCAAAGAATGTATTTTGTCTTACTGTCTCCTGATACGTTAAAAAATCTTCACACATGTCAACTATCTCATATTTTCCCAAAGGTAGGGAATAATTTATCTTTTATGACGGTACACCCAACTCAAGCATTGTCTCACTCAGTTTATCTTTGCTTTTCCAATGATCAGGAGCAGCAAACCACCCAGGTACTGCTGCAGATATAGCTTTTGTTCAAATATTCCTCTTGTTAAAATGTTGATCAGGCACAGCTAATTGCCATGTTAAATGTGCCAGCATATGTCTGAGTTTAGAATTATTTCAAACAGCTATAAAAAACATTTTAAAGTTTAAATGGATACTGTAATTACAAGTATTTGCACATTCTCTGATTTCTTCCCATGGTTATATTTAAAATATGCCTGAGTGGTAGAACTTTCCTGTGATACCCATGATTTTGAGTGCTTGCAAAATTACTTCTAGTGTCTGCTCCTTTTTTTTTTTTTCGCTTGTAGATAAGAAAAGTCATCAGATGAAATGAATATTTTGTCAGATTCTTACACTATTTTTATTCTTTGATGGTTAATCAGAAAGCAAGGAAAAAATTATACAGAAAAAAGCCCTACAGTTAAGCCTTCTGAACAAAAATATATTTGCTTCAGATATTTTGAAAGTTACAACACCAGAGGACTGTTTTAGTTTTTGTGCAAATACTAAATGAAAATTTCACAGTAAAAGTGGTTAAGACATATCAAGCACTGATTCAGTTGAAGTCAGTGGTAAAAACTTTGTGCTGCTTGTGCTGGGGGTTAAAAAATTCTGTTTTCTGAATTGCACTGAGATTAAAAATGACATTCTTGTTGGAACCAATAGGTGGCCTTTTTGAATGCGCTGTAGTAAATTTTTTCCTGAAAACAGAAAAACATTTGCTTTGAAGTAGAGAACATCTTAAAACAGTCATTTTCAAATACAGTGATTTTTTTGTTTGTTTCTGAAAGACAATAGGGTGATTAATTTCTGGATTTATTTCCTATTTTTAGTGTACTTATGTTAAGTCATGAGTCTTCAGAGGCTTATAGAATGGGTTGGGTTGGAAGGGACATTAAAGTTCCAAACCCTCTGCCATGGGTAGGGACACCTCCCACTAGACCAGGTTGCTCAAAGCCCCTTCCAACCTGGCCTTGAAAACTCCCAGGGGTGGGTTGTCAGCAGCTTCTCTGGGCAACCTGTTCCAGTGTTTCACCAACCTCACAGTAAAGCATATCTTCCTAATATCTAATCTTAACCCACCCTCTTTCAGTTTAAAGCCATTTCCTTTGTCCTAAGTGATCAATAATAGTGATGATAAAGTAGACTACGAAGTCTATCCTTTCTTTTTTCATGATCATGCTTTCAAAATGCCATGTATTTCCAGTTTCTAAGACCTCTCATAAGTTCTTATTTCCTGTTACTTCACTGTTAATGAAAATGGTTTCAAAAGAACAATATCTCCTTGTGCTTTGGAAAGGGAGTACTTGTGTTTTTTCTGAAGTTGCTCCTCTGAGCCAAGCTCAGAAATCTTGATTTTTTTTTTTTATTTCCTATACAAGCAATACATTCTTAAAAGGTTTCTGCAAGGAAAAGGCAGTCAGAAGCTATAGGTTGCCAAGCCTCTTAAATGCCTGGGTCAGATGAGGGTGTTAAAAACTTGAAAATGCAGCCTTGAGTTCTCCATAACACTCCTCACTTAGGCCTGGATGAGGTATTTTAGCATCTCATTCTCTGACCTATGCATTTCCGGACACATAATTGTTTTTTGGAGTTGGTTGGCTTTTTCTAAATTTTGGGCTTTTGATCCCTGGGTGGGGATAAAAACAGCCACTGTACGGCTGAGAGCTGGGCAGGTCTCCTAGGAGAGAGGCACCATCCTATACCTGTCTTGTCCCTGCAGTCTACTTTCAGCATTTGCTGCTGGCCCCTATCTGAGAGCAGATTCAGAGTCACAGGACTTCTGGTTTGACCCAGTTCTTACTTTTCTTGAAGGCAGTGGCTGTCAGATAGTAACACAGAACGTGATCTGGACCCAGCACTCATCCCATGAAACTGGGCTTTAATTAGAATCCTCAGTGTGGGACAGGAGGTCACCCACAATGTTTAGGGTTCCTGTGTTCCCATTTGTGTCTGCACAACACTTTTTACTTCCGATGGTCATTTGAGAGCTGTGTGTGTTGAATTATGAGACTGAGGCACTAAAAGTGTGGGGAGCTTTTCTTAGAAGCTAATACTGATCTAGGGAGTTTGGTTCCTAAACAAATTTAGTTGCTCTTCCCTGAAGAAGCCCATCACTCCCCTGATGTACAAGAGCCTTGTCTTTCCTCCTCTGGTCCTAGGACAGAGAAGGAACCGTATGAATGTCCACCTTGGGACATTCCTGTAGCCCCAAGAAATAACTTTGTTGGAAGAGTAACCTGTTCATATAACATAGCTTCTTATTTTTTGCCAAGAAATGCCTTCTAAGTGCTGTTCATATGAATCTTCTATTTTATTACTATTTCCTGCTCTCTAAAAGGCTCAAGACTCTTGCTGCTTCTAATGATCTAAGGCATTGGGAGAGGAGGTGGGATATGAGTGTCTGTCCATAAAAATGCTGCCAATTTGGTCACACACAAAAAGAAGTCTGAAAGCAAGTTTGGCTCCTAGATGGTTTGAGTTTTGCTGGGAAATCAACGTCTGCCTTGGCACCAGAGTCCACACATCATGGGGCTGGATATAGGAAGTTAATAATTTGTCTGTGTTTATGATAAAGCTTTCCTGTCCAGAGTCTCACAGTCTTTTGTGATTAGGAACTAATTCAGCCTTACAATAAACAGGATCTACTATTTTACAGCTGAGGAAACTGAGGAACAGTGAGGTGACCACAGTGATGTACAGGGCGTGTCTCTCAGATGAGGGAGGAACAGTGTTCCTCCTGCTGCTGGGCTCCACTCCATTACCTGCTGGGAGGGACAAAGTGCCACACTCCCTGTGAAAATCTCACCCCAGCTATCAGCACAAAGCACTCCAAAGAGGTAGCAGAGGGTTCCCAGCTTTTGATGTTTGACTTGAAACACGTGAAAGGGATTTGCTTTTTTCTTCCTAGCACTGTGCACTCTGGCACCTGGAAACCAAACTCCCTCTGGCATCTATTGCATTTGAAAGTTTTGGGCTTATTATCTTTTGGGTTGCAGCATTCATAACAGAGATTTATGTCTATTTTGGAAAAAGAGAGTTACTCAGTCTTCTCTCTAATTATAAAAACAGAAGGTGAGAAGAGAGAGGTAATTAGGGTACTTTGTTTAGTTTGGTTAAATAAGCAGCACTGACAGGATTTTCTCTGAGGGACACTTGCAGAAGTGCTGCGGTCTTGTTGGTATTAGATGGTGTTATCATTGGAACTGGACTGAAGGAAGCAGAGCTGATGTTGACTAAAAAGTATAGGAAAGATTGATTTTGGCCAGATCTTTCAGTCTTTACTCATCCATCCATGACACTAGTTATTAAAACAATTTGAGACTGCTAGCATGAGTAAAGACCACTGGTGTAAGTGAGCACTGCAAACTTCTTTTTCCAAAGTTGTGTTGCCTGTTAAGCTGATTTCAGCAGACCTCCTCTCCATGTGAGTTTATTTTGCTGGTGGGATATATGACCTGGCCTTTCATAAGTAAAAACAATTCTCAAAAATTGACATGAAATGCAAGCATTATAGGTAAATATAATTTTCTAGATTACAACAACCCATTTAATTAAATCCAAGCAGAATCTTTTCAGGTTCATATTTTGCTTTCTGACCAGATCTTTTTTCTTGGGGTGGTGACAGACACTTCACCAGAAGGCTCTGCAAGCTTATCCTTAATTCTGTATTGTTTGTAGAAAGTGACGATGACTTCTGAGCAAGAGATGAAGACTGTGCCAAGGACAGGGCATTGTGCTGTTCCTGGAGCTTTACTGGCTCTTCCCTCCCACTTTGTTCCCTACTAATCACAATGGCTTCCTACAACACATTTATCAGGACAGGCCACTGCCTGTAAGTACGAGAGTTGTTGTCCTTTCCAAAAGCCAGAAGTACAATGTTATCTTTCCTCTTTCCCACAGAAGAGAGCCATTAGGAAATTCCTTGGTTTAGTTTGTCCCTCCTTGTTCCTGGATGATATTGGAGCCATTGTAAAAAGATGAGGCTTATGTTTCCTTCTGAAGATGGCAAACTCATTGATGCTTTGGATTGATGAGCTGAATGTTCCCTGATGCATTGCATCCTGTAAGAAGAGTATTCTGGGCTACTTCGGGGCTTAGAAGTACACAAGGAATTTGGCTGGTCTGAGAACTGAGTACTTGATATTTTTGTGGGTGCAACACAAGGAAGCAGAGATCTGAATGTTAAATTTAGTGAAGCATGATTTGGGGAGACAGATCATGGCAGTGGTGGTGATGTGCTTGGACTAATTCATAACCATCAACCTCAGCACCGCCTGAAATTTCTTTGAAGACAGGACCCGAATTCCCCTGTGGGAACAACTCAAGAAGGAGACTTTAAAGATTTGTCTTTGAAAAGTGAATTGCTGTTCCTAAAGAAGGTTCCTCTGGCTTCTTTAGTTCCCAGTTTCTCTGTCTGACATAGCAGGGAGGACATGAAGGGGCCCCTGGCTAAAGCTCTCCTGACCCAACAAGGGCTGTGGGTAGTGTCAGGGATGTCAGCAGCAGGAGAGTCACCTCTCTTGCTCATTCCCTGGTTTTTTATGTGGTTTTGCCCTGCCTAAATTTCCCCTCAGAAAATGGTGCTTTGGAGCCTACTGAGAAATGTATGCTGAACTCTGCCACTTGAATGCATAATGGTTTGCTGATCCCGTGACAGATCTGAGAAGTTCAAGCTTCCCTCTCAGTTATGCAGGTATTAATACTGTGCACATGCAGAAACTCCACAGACAGATAAAAGATTTTACTTCTTTCTAGTCACAGATTAAAAACCAAACCATCCTCTCTTACAGAAGTCATCCCCTGGGGTCAGAAGAACCATTTGTGTTAGCAAGAGAGGTGAGACCTCCCAAGATGTGCCAAAATGATCCTGAGATGAAATTGCTCCACTCTTCCCGGGAGGGCCCGTAGCATCTCACAGGGTCGGCTCCATAAATTGTATGTTCTTCAGGGCAAGGACCTTGCCCTCCGATTTGTCTGGGAAGAATGTGTTCAGTGTGCCATACCACAATAATAAATAACTGCTTTGGCTGCTGGCTGGGCTTGGGATTATGAGTCAATTCTGCTTCCTGATTAATTTCTTGTTCTGAGATACCAGCAATGCAATTTTACTGGAGTATGTCAGTGCTGGTGTTAGTCCCCTGCTCTTCCCTTGCTCACGGTAAGGCAACTGTCATCTCCTGTCTGCAGCATACTTTACAGCACTGAGAAAGAATATTAATAAGATTTCCAAAAGGCTTGCTGCCACTTTTGGTGGAAAGGTTTCCTGCAAAGAATGTGCAACAAAACTCCCAGGAGACAGACAGAGAAAACCCTCCCACTGAGAAGAGCTGGTGTCATGCAATTTCGTTGTCTCTGTGTCACCGCAACACCCCTGTGACTCTGACACACTGCTCTGTGCTGCCCTAGCTTGTGCAGTTCAATGTAATTTCCTTGGTTGAACATCTTTATTTTAGAATTGTAACAAGGTATTAACTAGTTTCTCTATGCCTAACTGTTCGCTGTTTGCTGTTCAAGTCAGCTGGATTTTTCATTTTACCATTTGATTTTGCGTAACATTTAAAAAAATAAACAACCTTATATGCCATATTTCCATGCAGGTTAGGGGTTTGGGTTGCCAACATTTCATGTGACAAGAAAATAAGAAATACCCCTCATCAGTGAGTAACAAACACATGTAGTCCAGCAGTCTAGAAAAGAAGGACATAGACAGAGAGAAGCCCAATATTAGCCGATGAGGCCTGAAGTTTAGTAGATGTGATTCTTCTGGGGGAGCTGGCGGAAGTTGGTGTTACTATGAAATTGCTAGGAGTGCCCTCTGGAAAGCAATGGGCAGCCCCGTTGTGGTTTCTTAGCTGTATCTCACTTGCTGCCATTGCACCTAAGCTGGTGCTGGGAGGTCCTGAGTGTGGCCACCTCTGCCCTGCTCCGGCAGGACACTCTGTGGTCCCGCTGCCCCTTGCCACGGGACACCTTCCTCTCCGTGAGCAGCTCCGACACGGTGCAGCTCTGCCAGAGGCACCTTGTCAGAGTGTGCCTGCTATCAGCAATTGGGGACAGGCTGCCTTTTCCAGGTCTGCTCCTGAAAACACCCCTTAAATGCAATCTTGGCATCCTCAGTAAGCCTGTGGACATAAGCAGCGCTGCTTTCTAAATTAAGGGATAAAGTGCAAAGAAAGAAGGCTTTTAATGTAGAAAACCCCTTAATGTTCGTCTTTGAAGAGCTCCCATTAGATGCTGGCAATCTCAAGCCAATCCAGCAGCTGCATTTGCAGGTCTTGACCTTTGTTATTTTTATCTTCTTTTGGTTCAGGGAGACAACTCTTAAATGGAATTAGGAGTCTGTGCGCTGGCTCTGTATTTTTAAGCAGATGTTCATCGGCTTGACCAACAGATTTCCACACTTTTTATTACTCATTTATGCATCACGTAGATATATTTATACAGTTGAACAAGCATAATACTTTAGAAAGTTTGACTAATATATCAGTTGCATCATCCAGACATAAATTTTCATATGGAACAGTGATATTGCTTTGTGTATTCAAATAATATATCCCTAACTACTGCATAAGGCACACTGAGGTTTTGTTTCATTTCGTTTTCAGATTGAAACCAGGAAGCTAATGTACATGAGTTGGCCTGTTCTGAATCTTTGTCATCTTAGACAGCCCTGCTTATTGCCAGCTCATTTCACAGAGATCTATTTCAAATCAACTCATAAATTATTAATAGTACATGTGTAGGTCAGAGAGATGCTTACCCTGACAATCACACCCTAATATTCTCTCTTTAGCATCAGAAATAAGAAAGGAGATGTGAATAATCAATATTCAACAACCATGGTACATCTCATACAGATATGGTATATGCACTTAGAAAAAAAAAAAGCCCACATCTTTGCAAAACCTGTCGGGCTGGCATTAATCTTGCATGATGAATAATGTGGCAATCTATGAATTTTTAACACCTTTAAAATGATAAAATTGTGGAATGTGATATCCAAAAGTAAATTTGTTCAAATTGGAGAATATTTTTGATCAAATGGAGATACTGAATAATGTGTAGAGAAATACTTAAACATCAATTTAAATTGCACAGCAGGCAAGACAGTTTGTACGGGTTTGTGACGGGGAGCAGCTTTCCGTCACAAATAAATCGCCTGCAGATTTAATTATAACTCAAAGCTTAAGCAGTAACTCTTCTGAGAAGAGCCCTAACTCTGGAGGCCCTGAGCAGTTCCCGGGGCTGGCTGGCAGCACAGGAAAGGCCACATAGTTCCTTGCCTTGCCTGGTTCCTGCTGTGCAATGCCCTCTACAGAAAACCCCACCAAACCCGGAGCAGGATGCTTCCAGAAAGGATGTAACACAGCAGCAGAAAGGGGCAGGAGCAGAATTTCACCTTTTATTTGCAGCAGGGCTCCCCAGTGAGCAGGATCAGGCCCTTGCTCAGCTGATTGTGCTTGGTGGGAGAGGGCAAGCTCAGGTTTTCACTCTGGAAAAAAATGAACCACTAATACACAGGAAATAATGGGATGGATGCTGTCCTGCTTGAAGTTCAGCACAAATTTGTTGTTGACATTCATGGGGACAGGATCAGACTTTACATTTGAAGTCACCTCCTTCTGACAAACTGCCTGACAAACACTAAACCAAAATGCTTCATTTAGAAACTGTCAAAAGGGAATTACTAACCTTTTATACTTATTAAAATTGCTGTATGTGTTCCTGTAAAGGGACTAGAGAGCAGCTGGACATTTTAATTTTCACTCTATGCAAAATAAAAATGACACTCAAGAACTTTATGTATTTTTTTAAATCCTTCTAATGAAAGCATTTTATTTTATTCCATTTTTATTGAACAGAAAATAAAATGTGTTTGTTTCCCCAGATTTGAGGAGAATTAACGTGTCTGATTGTTAATATTTGATCCTTCTTTAATTATTTATGGTATCAAGGAATGAATCTGTCAAGTAAATAATGAAATGCGTACATGCAGCATATGTAATTAGGTTAGGTGCATAAATCCAAAGCGTTCACTTTATAGTTGTCAGTGCAAAATTTATTAATAATGAGAAATGCTAAGTGAAGAAAATTCCTAACAGTCTACTCATTAGTATAGGTTAGAGCAGTTGCTGAAAAGGAAAGTTATCATTCCTCTCTTACTGTATTTCTTCATTTCAGAATGTTAGTAAATCGTTACATATTTTCCTCATCTCTGTTTTAAATGTGTAATAAGAGCAGTTTTTAAGTTGTGCTGGGAAGGTGCACTTTGTCATCACTCTGCGAACAGACAGCTGTCAAAGTAGAGGGGTTTTCCAGCTTTGTCTACTTTAAAGCCAAATGTTATACCCCAGTCTTGCTTTCCTTAGGACACAGGAGTTCCCAAGTGTTTAAAAGGGATGAACTGCACTGTATTAATCCCCTGGCATTTTAGGACTGAAGGTGATGAATGAGTGCTTACACACAAGCACAAATATGACTGTACATTTGTCGGGGATTAGGACTCAGGCAGCACAAAATGGTGGGTGATGCTGTGTTTGCTCTTGCTGTGTGTCATGTCCTGCCTTAACAGAAGTCACACAGACACAATCTTCACACAATGCATGTCTGCCTAGGGCATACATGTATTAGAAAAGCTCAACTTTTAGAGGTCCAAGTTTGTAGCCAGGTATAACAACCACAAGACCGCCTATTTCGAGTGGAGTGGTGCATCTGAGTACTTCTTGGGCCATGTGTGAGTTGGTCCACACGAACATAAACCTTAATGTATTGCCAAGGGTGGTGACCTGAGTGAGGAGCTGTATGGCTGTGCCTGGACCCAGGAGTATATGAGCCAGACTAATAGGCTTTAAGAGTGGGGCTATGTCCCATGTTTCTCTTATCATCCCTTCACCTTAGCTTGCTGTCAAGTTGTTTCTGCTTTTTGCAAATTAAGGGAAAAATGATTCTAGTTAATAAAAAACAAAACAAAATTAATCTGTGAGTTTATGCCTTCTGGGGTATGAGAAAAATGTGTGCGAGAGATGAAACACCTGTTTGAGACAGAGAATTGTCATTGTGAGACCACAGAAAATCTTTCTCAATCCCAAAAGGTATTTTTCAGAGCTCCCTCTCTGAAAGAATATTTGATTGCTAAATGCATATTTAAAACAATATTTCAATATCATTTTGAAGCTTATCATTATCACAAGCACTTCATGGGCTAATTCTCTATATCCAAGGATAGGCATTCACCCCAGCTCACTTTTGCTGTGGAAAATTAGATATCTAGTTTGAATTAGTCATCTGGGTTCCCTTTGCAGTCATTGAGATTCATCCCAGCCTGAAACTGGTGCTCAAGGCTAAGCCTAAGTTACAGGAGGTGAATCACTCTCTGGAGACACCAGCTCTTTTCTTGGGATACAGAAAGCTGATACTGGAAGCCTAACTTTTACTCTGCTAAGTGAGATGAGCTGAATCCCACACTATGCATCTGGATCTGACTTCTACTGGGGATCTTTAAGGGAAGGTCATCAAATGATGACCCTAAGGTAGCTGAAGCTCTGGGAGACTACCACACAACCATAGCAAAATGCTTATGCTGGCTGTGCCTTATTTTTCAGAAACATTAAAATAAAGAGGACTGGATTTGCTGATCAGCAGAGGCTGACCTAAGTCTGGGCTGTCACTGAGAGCCCCCAGCCTGAAGCTGCATAGCTGTATCCGTATCCCTCACTTCTGCTGGCCTCAGCATCCACACAGCACAGCAGGCAGCTGCTTTGAGAGCTGATTTGGCTAAACACAAGTCTTTGGGGGGTGTCGCAGTGTAACTTTTCATTTTTAGAGATCTAGCTGACCATGCAGCCCCACAGTCACTAGTGCTGGCACAAGGGAGAAAGATGGAAAGGCAACGATTGCCGATGTTGTGAGGTGGCAGGGTTGCTGCTGCTGGTGGTGGTGCAAAATTAAACAGATTGTGAAATTGAACCCAGAGGAAAAGGATGCTGACAGCCATTCATTAAATTTTGTATCACGCTGTTAGATTTTAATCACAACATTTTGGATCAGAATCACAAATCCTCTTATCTGCCGTAAGAACTTCTTTCAAGCTTAACATTTTTATGCTCCATGTAGGATGCAACAATATTCATCTCTGCTAGTCAAGCTTAGAAATGCATTAAACTGTCCAACCAGAAAATCAGGAACAGGCATTTAGTGATGCAAAATGGTCATTCTGCAACCTAATGCCTAAGGGACAGATCAGTCATCACAGACTCCCACTTCTGCCTGAAAAGACCAATTAGGTGACTCTGTCTATTCAACTATCAATACAGGATTGTTCCCAACAGTATATTCCCCTGTGCTTTATCCACTCTAATTTTAAATTACTCAAGTGCCAAGACTTCTATCACTTCTCTGGGGTGACCATTGCACAATTGAAGGCCTCACTGTGAGGAAATGTTTCCTGATATTCTGCCACAATTTTCCTATGCTTAGACTCGCGCATTTTTACCTAGTTACATGTTCTTGAGCAGCTCTGCCTTTTTTTGTAGCCACACTATCGCAAAACATAATGACAATTACCACTCCCCACTTTTTTTTTGGTATAATGATTCCTAGGCAGTAAACACATAAAGGAAAAGTCAATTATTTCAATCACTGGTTATCATTATTTGTGGTGTGCCAGTGCTGAGGTGCCGTGGTCATTCCGCATTGAACAAAGTTGCTCCAAGAGTTTTCTGCACACATCCTTTGAGGAAGGATGATAAAGGCTGAACAAAAGAAAGTCTACAAGAAACCCCCCACCAACTTCAAGTGTTATATACTACTGTGGAAAGAGGAGTTTGCTACTCACACGAGAGTCCCCTAACAACAAATAATTAGGATAAAGCTCCTCACAAGAACAGCTTAAAGCTTACTCTGTATTTCCAGGTTTTGGTAGGTAGGTAGGTAAATATTAGAGCCCAGTGGGTTGTGACTGGTTCAGGCAAGAGGCAGCAGAACTGTGCCGCAACCTGATGCTCTCAGGCACTCTCAGGTGCCCTTGCTCCAGGAAATAAGGCTTGGATGCATCTTGTACAGCAGGAAAAGACTTATCTCCAAATATCTTGGGCAAATGAATGGCAGACCTCCTCCTAAGTAGTCTCTTCATGCTCAATAAAGGGACAATAATATTTGATTCCTGCTCCATTCGTCTGTACCAACGCCACCCTGAATTTTGGGTCAGGAGCATTCAGAATGAGGTTTCCCAAAGTCGTTGCAGGACCTTTCAGCCTGCTTTAGGCAGGATTTCTTTTTGAATTTTTCCCCCACACAGTGAGTGTCGTATAGTCAAACCATTCATCTGTTTTATCAGACAAGCAGAACTGGAAGTCTGATATCTTTTAAAAAAAGATACAGTTCTCTGATTAACTGAAGAGTAATAGCATGAAATTCTAGTCTCCAATAAGTAACATATTGATGCTTATGTCTAATTTAATCAGCATCGGGGGGACGGGGGTGCCCATTCCTTCACCATCAGTTATACAGCAGTTCAAGGTGATAAATCCTATGTGCAGAATGATATTCCGTCGGCATTTCTATAATATTAATTAGATCACCATGTCAGGCTGTAGGAAATTTGCTTAACATTCATTAGAAATTTCTTATAGATAGGTAGGCATCCCTCCCTCCTTCTCCCCTTGCTTTCTTTCTTATGTGATTGACAGATGAGGTCAAGCCAGAGACAGCCCCCCTTCTCTCCCTGTGCCTGAAGAGCCAGGTCACCGGACTCCATAATGCATGGAGAGTGGGAGGGGAGGATTATGCCTTGAAGAGATAGCCTATTAAATTGGACAAAAGCTTGTCTGCCTTCAGGCTCCATTGCCAGGTCTTTTCAGCCTGCAGCCAGCACGCAGAACGCAGGCAAGTGTACAACGCAAAAGCCATTTGCATTACCCTGCAGTCATTTTTATATGTGGAGGTAATGAAGTTGTCAGCAGAGCCTCGAGTGTGGCAGAGCCTGATATTCAAATAGACCTGCCAGCTCTCCCCTCTCCTCGCCACCGCCCTCTGCTCCCCGCTCTCCCCCCATCCCCACAGCTGATCTACTGACTCCCTGGATTACTGCTTCACTGGTTCCCTGGCTCCGACTGTGCTTGCACTCTTGCCCCTGTCAAGCGCTTTTGTTTCCAAGTCAGGGAGCAGCAGCCTCAGCCTGGCTGCACACCGCTGCCCACACTGCCACACTGTCCACGCACGCCCGCACTGCCCACGCACATGGTGTGTTACGGGCTGACTGAAGAGCAAGCCTGCAGCAGCAGTCCTGACAAGCTTGCAGGGAAAGCTCCCAAGACACCACATTAACCCCAGGTTCAGCGTCTGGGGCACTTTGTTGTGGTCAAACAGAAGAGAAAGGTTTCAGATTTCTGTAGATTTTTGAAGTGAGGTGGCATGTTCGTGCTTGGTGTGCCCACCATGCCCTTTTAGTGTGGAGCAAATTGTGCATGCAGCTGGGAGAGAGGCAGCAACCAAGTGGTCCTCAGCAGTCGTGTTCACCAGTATCATGGGGATGCTGGCAAAGGGCATTGCAGAAATACCTTGTCCTCATAAAAGGAACCACAGCATCATAAATAACAAGGCAGTCAGAACTGGCCTTTGGTAAATTTTACGTCCATTTTAGGAGGAAAAGAATTTAAAAATTCCCTGTGGCAAAGTTGCCTGGTAAGCAAAAGGTCTGAATCAACCCCATTAGCCTTGGAAACTAGCTTTTACTAAATATGGGGCTAGGCTGTCAGCTGGTGTTAATTGGCGCAAACCTACTGAAGTCAATGGAATGACAGTGATTTATACCAGGATGAAGACTTGGGGGATGGATACTTAACAGGAAGGCTGTATTTTCTCTGTTTTCAGTAACTGGACCCACTTGTGGTCACAAATCATAGCTTCTAGGCTTGATGGGCAGATGTCACTAGGTAGATAGGCATCTGCAGGTTGTCAAATACACATTGCGAAACAGAAAACCATTAAAAAAAATTCATCACCCTGGTAAATATTTAGCTGCCTCACTAGTCTCATTTTTGGATCAGCAACTCATTCATTATTTGCAGAAAAGGATACTTTCTGTGCTCTTATGAAAATGATCAATGATCCTTTAGCACAGAGGGCCCCTGGGATTAATTTATTTTGTAAGCAGTGTGCTAAAAAGACTGGTTCAAGCATTTTTTAAAAACTTACAGGAGGGTCAAAACCACAAAGGTTTCAGCAGCAGCATTTTTTGGCCTTTGTTCTTACACTGAGATTTTGAAAGATTCCCTAGAACCCCAGCAAGCTACAAATTTTCATGGCATGATACATCATTGTGCCAGTGGAATTCATATGTCTTCAGGAGCTCTTTTTGGAGAACCCGAAATTTATTTAAGAAAGTGAAATTTATGTTTACAGTACAACAGTTAGCCTACAAGAATTTCCCGAATACAGGGCTACTCTAAATGCACCAACCTGCAGATTAAAGGCTCCCTGAGTATAAATTGGCATGATGCACTGTAAATGATTCACAAATGGAGGAGTCCCTAAGTGTGCATTGACTCGCTACACCATAACGTCTCCTACAGAGATTTTACAGCATCGTATGCCAATGATCCATGGATTAAGGGCTCCCTAAGTGCACATTGACACGATAGACTGGAGCTGTTTTGGTCTATCGTGTCAATGATCCGGTGATAATGACAGTGTCTTGTGCAGATCCACTGAGACCAGAGTTGTTGGGGTTCCTAACAGAAAAGCCAAAATTGTCCCACTTAAGTCATATTGACTATTTTGGGTGCTACAGGAACATGGACGAAGTTTTCACAATGTTCTCCTCCTTCATATCAGTTGAGGAATGTCTTCAGTGGTGCAGTTCTGTAGTCTGGGTTGCTTCTGTTTGGGTATGTACATGCATATGCAGACTCATATAAAAAAATGTGGACAAGTGCACTCTTACACATTTTATATGCATAAATCTTTCTTCATAGAGAGGCAGTCAGACTAAAATTTTGTCACTGTCTTTGATGGTACCAAGGCTCAGACTGAGGGAGTCATTCTAGATACAGATCGACTTCCTATGTAAAACCATAGTTCTCCCTACGATAGAGCAGGATGGGGAGGGGAAATGAGGACCCAAACCTAAATAATACCTAGTTATTCTGTTTACTTGCATCTCAGAATATGCCTCTCCAACAGTTGTAAATCTCCTCTTGAACAAACAGGAAAATTGGAAAGCAACAAGTTTAATGTGGTAAACCTGTGACACCACAGTGCAACTAAGACCAAAATACAGCCCAATACGTCTCAAACCCAACAGCAGGGATTTGACACGTTGAAAATAATACTATCTAGTCCTTGTGCTGTTTCTGTGGAGAAAGGAGAGAAGAAGTCAAGAAGACAGAGACAAGTAAGAAGAGTGTGTTAGCAAGTGTTTATCATCCAGAAATTGTCTGGCATTTGCAGCATCCTGGGTCAGCATTTTCACCTTCAGCTACTCAAGCTTTAGAATTGCTAGGGTGGAGGAAAAGTTAAGATATCAAAAAATCAGGTTGCAAATGAAAAAGCAGGAGAGGCAGAGTCAAAAACATTAAGAAAACCAATTCTGGAGGATTGAAACAAAACCATAAAATTTTAAACATACAATTAAAACTGGAGTTCCGTCAACCTCCACAGAGCTATCTCAGAAGAAACTCATAATACTCTGAATACATTTAATTGAAAAAAGGGAGGGAGTCTTTGACTGTGATTACAATATAAACAAATACATTATACATTGACAACTGGATCCTTTGATGAAAGGCTGCTTATAGGTGCTTTATATTGGCTTTTCAGGTCCACTGACATTCATTATAAAAATTTCCATTATAATATACCATCTTCTGAAATGTTTAAATTCCTTGACTCCTGACAGTCAGGAGAAAAGGTACATATTAAGAATATTAAGAGTATTTCCATCTTCTGCATAATTTTACCTTCACAGAAAGTAAAGTCTGACCTCCATTTTATCTTCAGAGGTAAAATACATGCTACTGAAAAAACTGAGAAAAAACACTTTAAAAACGCTGAGAAAAGTCCAGGGATCATCACTGATGTTTGGTAGCTTGAATCTCAAATAGCTGTTACTGTTTATATTCCTGAAATTATAAATTTCATGAAGTTTACCATTTAATGAAAGATATCACTTTATTTATAGCATACATACAACTACTTTAATCATGTTTAAGAGGATGAATTACTTTATTTTGTAATGTATGAAGTAAAAGTTTCCCTTCACAGGATATTGCTAGCTGATTTTCAGGAGTGAACTACTCCAGTCCACCCATTCCTAGAAGTTGCCTTTCCATGAAGGTCTGACAATTTTTCATGACAGGTGTGGAGATTTTGAGAAACACAAATTATCACAAACATTCCGCTTGTTAATGGTTCATTTCAAGAAATACAAGACAGAAAAGGTTATAAGCAGTTGTTCAACCAACTTCTCTCTCTGCCATAGAAAGCCAACTGGTAGATGTTATTTAGTGCTAAGGTAGTGACAACTGGGACCCCAGCTTGGACAGCAAAGTACAGATGCAGTAGGAATTCAGGGTATTGGGTGAAGTGTTTCGAGCTGCAGGCTGGCATTCCACACAGTTTGCAGAAGGCAGAAGTAAAGGGGACACTTCCTAAAGAAGTACTGGGAATACAGAAGAATTGTGTGGTCTTCAAACATGGAAATGTATCTTTGGAAATGTTCTTCATGACACCTATCTTTGACTTCTTCACAATCTACCTCCACACAGAGGCTTCAGAAGCCCATCCCAGTTTACAGTTGATTATGCCGATGTTCAGGGATCCCAGATACTGGGGTGATGTTCTTGTTTAAGGAGAAACCATGGGACTTGATCCCAGGTGAGACAAATCATGACTTTCTTTATTTCTAGTGCAAACATCCCTAGCACACTGTGCATGTATATATACTGTGGATTCACCCATTTAGATAATTATAAAGACTTTCTCTGCTCAAGAACATTCCTTTCACAAATATTAGCTCCATTTTTAGCCAATCTTCCTCTTCTCTCCTTTGCTTGTAAATACATGCATCATGAAATTGCAGTATCAAAAAGAAAAAAAAAATACTGTCCACAATATTTAGTACTTTAAAAGTAATTGTATAATTGTTTTGATAAGTGAACCAGAATGAGCCTCTTGCATATCTTACTCTGAGGCACTTTTGCCAATTCCTGAACTGAAAATCCAAGCTGACTAAACTACAAGGAGTCATTATAGTTATGTTCAGTGGGGCTGGAGTAAAGCACAACAAACGGTACCTGTTTCTGTTAAGAAAGATGAAGAGTGTAGGCAGAAGGAAGACATACTTCTAAATTTCTATTTTCTCCCCAGGCATATAAATATTTTAATTTTTTTAGCTGTGGCTAGTTAGTTGTGCTGTGTCTACCTGTACAGGTAAAGCCACCCAACAGCAGCAGATGTGCAGGATAAAACATTCAGTGCTGACCACACACTTTAAGTTCTTTGGGCTTTTACTTGGGATGAACTCTAGCCTGACCCCCATGACTGAACACCTAGTAGCAGCTAGTGTATCAGGTACACTCCTGGAGTTCATCTTCTGTTTTGTTTTCCTCCAAAATTAATTTTGGTGGTCCAAGACTGTTTTTTGTCATGATTAATATGAAGTAACTGGGGACAGTCAAGAGATTTTTGCTTCTTCTTCTTCTGCAGGCCCCTGCTACAACCTGAAATGCTGCCAATGATGAGCCCTTTAAGTGTCACTCAGCCCTCTTCCAGCTGAATCTCAACATAAGCTCCAGTATTTTATCTCAGTGTAGTGCACAGTCTGTATTGCTCAGCACAGCCCTCAGCTATTACTGCTCACAGAATACCAGCACCTGCAAACCACCAGCTCTGCACATATGGGTGCATGATACACTTGCAAACCCCTCTGGGTTATGGCATCCCTAGGACCTACTTGCTTTCCACATCGATCTGCCATGGCCCTAACCTTCTGCCATAGTCCAGAGAGTTTATTCCCAGTAAGAGATCTATGAATACACACACACAATTTTACAGCAAATTCCTATTTTTCTGAAAATGTTCCATGCAGAGGTGCTTGGTATGCTTTCAGTAGCACCATGTAATGTCTGAACAGGGCTGAATCTGTCCTCATCAGTAGCTGTGGGATACCCTGGGGACAGCCACTATCTATCTCCTGCCGAAGCTGCTCCTAGACATGCTTCACACTTCAGCCAATTTGAGAGAGAACACTGCTTTTCTTTGCAATATTAATGGGAACTGATGCAAAAGTGTAAAACCTAACATGGATCTGATGCAGCCCATTCAGAAGTTGAAAGGCTGGAATAATAACTATATTCTCTCTTCTTTTTGAGAAACCTACCCAATGCCAGTTACTACTGTGCTCAAAATCATGCTGCAAATTAGAGCCCCAACTCTCAAGTTGTTAAAGAATGTAAGAATATGGCCACAGTCCTGATATATGTGGAGGAATGGAAAGTCCAAGTAGGAAATAGATGGAGAAATGAAGGGAAAAGGAAAAGTTCGTGGTTGATTTCAGCTTGGCAATCAGGATGTAAGTGCATCTGAGAGAGTCAGGTCAGAGAAGGATCTGAGGCTCATTTTTCCACAGAAGTGAGGAAGAAGAAAGGGGAAAGATTGGGCACTAAGGAAAGAATGCAAGAAATCCATCTGTGCCTCAGAAGTGCTTTTTTTTTTTTCCTCAGATGGTAAGACCCACTTTTCAGTGGGTGTCTGGAAAGAAGAGCTCCACAGGGTCTGGGGACACCTTCTGACACACTCTGGGATAAAGCTGCATGAGATTTGTATGAAAATGGATGGAGTGAAACAGTTATCTATACATGGTTGCCTCCTTCCATTGGAGATGTCCTTAGCCACTTGAAGGGTCTGTTCAGGCTGGGTGGGGTGACACAGGATCTGTGGGAGACCTGTGCCCATCTGTAGTGGCAGCTGAAGCCTATCCCAGCTGTCCAAGGGCCTCTCAGGTGACATCAGCCCCCTTGTCTAGGTAACAGATTCAATCCCATAAAAAATGCACATCTTGTTGCAAAAATAGTGCTTTGCATGTGCAATTTATAGCTGTCCTGAGAACCTTTAAGTCCTGTGCACATGCCTGAGATAAATATACCCTGAAAAATACCCTTCTTTTTTTTTTTTTTTTAACTTCCATATTTTGACATTTGTACCGTTAGTATTTAATTCTGAGATGAAAGGAACCTGGCTGCTTTATACAGATGAAAACTACACTAAATTTTTCCTTTATGAAAAATCTTTCAAACATTAGCTGAATAATTTTTGTCCATTTGACCATCTGAGTAATTACTTCAGAATGTCCTCTCCTGTACTGCTTTGCTAGCAGTCAGACTTCTGTAATAAAATATTATGTTCAAAATATATTTTAGAAGAAAGGTATATAATCCTATTAATGGATTTCTTTAAATTCTCTATATGTGTTTTGCAATGAAATAAGCATATCTGTAGCAATATCTGAAGTTCTGCTTCAGGATTTATGCACTCTTAATGGATGGAGATTATTTCTTTGGATAATATAAATATCCCAAAGATTTAATGAAGCCATAAAGACATTCATTAGACTTCTGTAATTAGAATTATAGCTACAAAGGCTTCAGAGTGCTAAATATACATGCAGTGTTTAATTTTTTCAAGTTTTCAGTAAACTTTTCATCCAGGAGAAGAACTCAGAGCTGTGGAGGAGGAATTCACCTCCAAACTGGTGAGAGGGCTCTGACTGCCACCTCCTCTCAAACTGGGCAAATAGTCCATGAAACTACATTTTTGGAGACCAGCTCCTCCAGACTACCTGCAGCCTTCCAAGGTCCTCTCTTTGGGGGCTGCCGTGGAGCATGCCTCAACTAAATGTCGCCTCCAGCTTGCAACAGAGGCTCAGATAGATCCCTCATTTCTCAGCCTGATGTTTTCGTTGTGTCAGATGAGGATCACAGATATGTTTTGGAAATTGCTTGGAGGCCTTGTACAACTGTGTGTGTAAATGTTGGGGCTGAATCTGGCCCTGACTTCTCACTGTAAGTGGAGCAAGGTAATACTTTTTAATGTCGCAAATCCAGTAATTTCTCCAGTTCTGGGTTTGCTCAGGCCATTCTGCTCTCATGCAAATGTTTTCTCTGTTTTCTGTGCAAAGAACAGCAATGACACAGAGCCCAGTGATGACGTCTCGGAATCCAATCAGAAAACCTGCATAAAGATGAAAGGTCTTACCAACGAGAAGTGAGCTTGCTAAACTACACCTTTCAATGAATTCAGACAAAACTGAAAAATGTTGTTGATATCAGATCCTTAGGCTGATTACTGAAGCGTTCGATTTTTCAGCATGTCAATTCATCACTGTCTACCTGGTTATATTTAACACTTTCTCCTGTTTCCATCCTGCCTGCTGAGATAGGCAATCTCTGTCACACGGTATCTGCTTCACCAGAAGGTCAATAGACCATTGTGGAGGCCCATGAGTCCTGTTCCCAAGTCACCTTGATTGTCTTCACGATATTGCTGACGGCAGGTGGAGCTTCCATGTCTTGTGGCATCTAAAATATTAATGAGATTAGGGCTTCCATCCTTCAAACAGTTCAGTGCTTCCTTTTCAGTGCTTTGCAATTGTGCATCCAGTCCATGGAATGCAAGACCTCCGCACCGATTGTTGCTGGCCTGTGCTGGTATTGCCAAAATTGGTTACACTGGTGTTCATTTTCTTGGAGAAAGTGCCACTTTACATTTTAAGCTAGCCATAAGTTCAAAATTTTTGTGGAAGATAGTAAGCTTTGGATAACTCAGTCTGGAGCTGAGAGGTTTGGATGTACATACAGAGTTTATGTTTGGTTACAGCTCATTAGTCCTGGCCAAATTATGCAAAATACACATAAGGAAATGGTGGGTCACAACTTCCACGTACACTAGCCTGCTTTTGGGATTATTGGGGAGGAGTTCTTAGGCTTCTTCAACTCAAACCTGACAGAGGCTACCTGTGGTACCAGAACTGTGGTGTGGGACGGATGAGGATTAAACAACCTTCTCTTCTTCTATTTCATTGTCAACAAGGGGACGGAGCAGCTGCACAACCTGTTGAGTTGCCTCCCTGTTTCTGTCAGACTATCCCTCATTATGTACCTGGATCCTGGATACATATATAATGTATATACAGCATGTATAATGAATATACAGCTCTTAAGATTATCTTATAAATCAATTGTTGACTGATTAAAAGGCATTTATTGTTAGAACTTGCTGACAGTTTAGCACAAAGTGGCTTTCCTGGTTTCGTGAACAGGGATTCTTTTTCCAGTGTGAGTCCTAAACCAAATTCTGGATCTGGAACGTTCTAGATGTTAGGGAAATCACTTTTTGATATTTGGCTTCTCCCCTTTGTAAAATGGTAATCACACAACTTGCATAGCTTTGTAAAGAGCTTTGAGATCTATGGGTGAGACACAGTATAGGCATTCTAAGCATGATTTATTTCCTTGCTGGGCCTATCCCTAAGTGGCTCATTGAAGAAACAACATTTATAAATATGCATAGCTTCCTGGTATAGAATTTTTCCTATTCTTTTCAGAATATACAGGCTAAGCTGTTATTATTCACTTTTCCATTTTTAGAATCAATGATTAAATTGCACCACACTGCTGTGTTGTAGCAATTAAAATAACTACTGTCTATTTGGCAGTCCTTTAATGGGAAATGAAATTCACTTTTAGGCATATATCATGGTAATATGTATATCATATGGTATACAATTTAGATCATTTTCGAGCACAGTAGCAGGATTAGTTCTTATTCCCTACCTAACCATCGTTACAGCATCAATTTTGTTAATTAAGAATTTTAAGCCCTGTGAATTTATAGTACAATTATGTTTTACTTCATAAGTAGGTCTTCACCCCTCTACAACTATTAACAAAATGTCCACTTTTATTATTTGCTGGTGGTTTCAAAGGCTTATGAAATTTCTGATGAAGATTTACCCTTTTGTCTAAGCTTTGCTCACTGTGTGTCAGCTGTTTGTCAGCAAAACATAACAGTGAAGATTTTGACTTAAATCTTTTTTTTTTTTTAAAGAAAAGCCAATTCATCAGGTAAGAAAGACTGCTGCTTGCACTCTCAAGTCCTGCCAAAGACAAATGGCTGTAAAAATTTAAAATCAATCATTAACAGATTAGCTGTTGGTCCAAAGTAAATAGCAATCAGCTTATTAGGCATCAGGCAGAGTGAGATAAAGGGGAAGAGTTATTGAAAATGAGGATGTTTGCTGGGGCCGTGCTGATGGAGCAGAACAGGGAAAGGCTGTTTCTTTGTTGCTCTAATTACAAATGGAAAATAACCTACAGTGCTGAACAAGTTGAGCTCCCTAGCTGAATTGAATGGAGCGTAGTGCCTATGTTCTACGTCATGGCTTGATTTATCTTGGTTATCAGTAGTTTGCACTACTTCTTCCCTCCCCCAAAGGCTCTGTTTGGCATTGTCTTATATCGAAGTAAATGCAATTTTTGGCTCTGCAATGAATGGGATGTTGGGGGGAGAGTTGCCACCAGAGAAATGCCCTTCTCATCCAAAAATATAATTTCCATACAGGAAATTCCTCTCATATGATGGAATTTTTTTTGTGACAGGCTTTCATTATGGTTGAGTGACAGATTGCTGGTGACTGAATCACAGCAGGCTTTGTGCCATGGTTGTATTTGGACACCCTGAAATTCTGCAGAGCAGATAAATTCAGAAAAAGGCGGATGTTGTAAGAGGAAATGGAGAGACAGAAGGAATGGAGGGTCAAAAAGGCTGGGAAAACAGAAACAATAGACGGTGGGTAGGAAGCAAAACTGAGGGGAAAGAAGACAAACAATAGTTGAGAGTAAAATGACATGAGGAGGCAGAAAACTCAAAGTGAAGTAGGAAGTAGAAGGAAATGGCTACAAGTTAAAGTCAATGACAAAAGCTCCCTCTCATCATATAAACACTGAAGTGTTTACATAGAGAGAAACTGACTATTAGAATTATTTACTGGGAGTGGGGGGCATTTCCCCATGGCCAAGCATGTGAAATCCAGACTAAGACGTTCTTCTAACAAAACAGGATACCTGAGAATTTTGTGTTCAATGTTTTGAGTGCAGTGAATTGAAAGGTCTGCTTGTGAAAAAATCTGGAAATGGCACCTTTCTATTAATGATGTGATTCCATATGTTATACTTGTGAACCCTCAGACAGTACATGACTGAAGGTAACCTCAGAAAAATTGCTGCTCACCAGCCTGGTGTAAGCTGCAGTCCCTTGTACCCTGGGCATGAGGTTACACACTGCTGCCTCCTCCGTGGCAGCCACGCTGTGTCACTGACCTCTGCCTCTTGACTGCATGGATGCGATGCAGTGCCAGTGCCAGCTTTGGTCCCTGGCAGCTAAACTGGCAGCACCTCGGCCAGCTTCATTTGAGCAGCTGCCCCTTCGTCCAGGCCCCAGCACAGTTTTACCCTACCCATTTACATGTCTGGGGCCACTGCTCAACCCTGGAAGAGGAGGGAGATGTCCACTAAACCACGCTGGCACTGGGATGGTTTCTTGCCCTAGTGCAGAGCTGTAGCACTACAACAGCACATTGGCTCCTCTATCATGCACAGTACAGAGACCAGACACAAAAAGTGGGGATCCTTCTGGAAGAAAAAGAAAATAAGACCAGATTAGTAAGCTTCCATATGATCTTACTTCTTTTTCCTTAGGAAAATATATGTAGGGCCTCACATAAGAAAAACTATTCTGGTATTCTTTAAAATTTTCCATTAAATAGCTGTGGAAAACCAGGAGAGGGGTATTTCCTTTCCACCTTTTATATTTATAATTTTTGCTTTTTACCCTACTTCTCATGTATCAAAAACCAAAGGGTCTATCTTCTGTTCATTTTCTGCTGCTTTTGCTTTAATTTACTGTCAAAGAGACCCAAGCTAAATTCATAACATTACATAAATGTGATTTCAACAGAAAGAAAAAAGTGAAAAGTCTCAGAAAAACACATCCTAACAATTGTTTGCCAATGTTTCCACAGAGAAGACCAGTCAGCCAAAATGGCAAGGTAGCAGAAGCCTCTCTTCCACATGCTGAAATGGCTGAATAAGTTAGACAGAACAAAAATGACTTTTCTGCCTGCAATTTGTGGAGTTCTGGGACAGCAGCCCACACCTGGGGACAACAGAGCTGTGGCAGTCTGTCACCCTTGAGCTGTTTCTCCATGCACCAAGGAGCAGAGGGGTGGTGCTGCTTTCTGTCTACAGCAGGAATTTTTTGAATTATTTTCAGTGGACAGAAGGCCAGCGTGGGGAGAGTACGGGGACACTGGTGCAGTGCCACAGACTTTGATCCTGCCAGGAAAAAGAGCAAATTGACTTGCAGTACAAACAGTGCTGTTGCAAATATAGAGGGAGGGACATTTTCCAGTGTCATCTTCAGCCTAAAAGAGGGCTCCATGAATATTACTCAAGTGAAAGGAGACTGTAGTGTTGTCTAGGGGTTGCATATGTCAAGACAGATTCTTGTCTTCTTCCTTTTCCTACGTATCGGTGTCCTCTGGTCTGCTGGAAGCTGTGCAGTGAATTTCGTATGTTTGCAAAATTTAACTCCCTGAAGAAAATTGCCAGGTTTTTGCTCAATTGCTTGTAAGAACAGATCAAAAGCAGAAGAAGTGTGGAAGGCTGACGGCTAGCCAGTCGCTAGGATGCCCTACAGAAAATTGAAGAAGGCAGCTGCAGGACTGGCTCTTAATAACAGAGAAAGACTAGAAGTAGTTGACATTAAGACTGTAAAGAAACAGTAACACTGGTGACACGTATTATACAAGGACTGCCTTACTTATTTTTCCACCCACATACTCCTTTTACACAATTTTTGCTTCTTTTAATTAAGTGTTTCAAGAGAAAATAATGGGATCTTAAAGTCTCCTGTATTTTGGAAAAGGTAGTAGTAAATTGTGCGGTTTTGACCTTTTCAGCTTTTTGTGATTTGATTGGCTGTCTGTTCCTCTCCCTCCACTATTTACAGCTGCAGTGAACTGTGCAGAAGGGGTGGGATGGCTAGCCAGCTGAAATACGGAATATTTAAAAGGTTAAAATGCTGCAACATACTGGTGCCTTCCACAGAGTATATGGGCATTATAAATTTTGCTGTGTTTATCACATAAAGGATTGAGAAATTAAATGACTTCATGAATCATTTTTTGTGGGACAACAAATGTGACCAAAATGGGGAAAAATTGCATCACTCTGACCCCAGATCTGGGAAGCATATTTTTTTTGTGTTTATTATGTTTGCTGCAGTAATATATGAAGACTCCTCCTGAAGAACAGGATCATTTTAGCAGGTGTTGAGTATCGATGAGTGACACAAAGAAAACCTGCCCCAGAAAGCCTGCAATCAAAGCATCTTGAATCCATTCAACAGGTGACTAAATAGAGGTGGTGACCTTCTTAGGAATAAATATTTCTTTTTTAGCATACCAGAGGGAGATCTTAAGGAAAACATGGTATACTTTGAAAGTAATTCCTTAGCAGATGGAGACAGTAATACAGAAAACACTATTAGCCATGTAATGAGTCCAGAGAGCATCTGAGGGGCAATGCCAAATAATTTGGTACCCAGGCAGTGTGCTGAGGAGATTGACAGGAATGTAGCAGGGCAACAGGACATCAACAGAATCTCAGACCAGGATGACAGCTGAGACACTAATAACTAAAAGAAATAAAACCTTCAGGATTTGGTACTTCCTTTTGTCATTGATAATGAGTCTGGTAAACAGCAATCAGTTCTATGAAAGCTTTTCTCAGCAGAAAAGGCTGCTTAGGGCAAATCTGAAGAAAGGCTTCTCAGAAAAAAAAAAAAAAAGAAAAAAAAGCTGCAAAAATGTGTACTTTGTGTGCAAGACAAATCTAAAAAGGGATACCAAAGAAGTATGGAGTCTCATAAACTCCAGTAAGAAACTTTCTGGCACTGTGAGCACTGTTAAGGCAAATCAGCAGTAGCTCTGCACTGAGGCTGGAGGATTAAGGCTGAGTCTCGTCTCCCTGCCCTGACCCCACACATGTGCACACATGGCTGAGCAGAGCTGAGCAGGTGGAACACCACAGGAGCACCGTAGGCGATCAACTGGGGACCAGATACAGGCAGAAAGAAGTGATGCATCAACTGGGGTTGCAGACACAATTCAGAATTGTGAAAATTTTGCTCTAGCTCCCCCATGCTCTTGGAAGTCAAAAGTTTCGTCTTATTCAAGTTGTAACTCTGCATTAAAGTCAGAAGTGTAGGGGAAAAGTCTGTTACCACACTGGGATATTGGGAAAATGTCTTCAGAAGGAAATGGCAATATTGCTTTTGATCCATCATTTGAAATACACTCATGATCTTGAGGGATGTATTTTTTGTGGTCATTAAAACTGAATGTTTTCATTGATTCAGATAGGTTCTTTCTGGAGGAGCTGCAGCTGCCAGGACAAACAAGCCTCCATTCTGCTGTGCTGATCCCTCTGGGAGCCAGGAGTGATTGACAAGGGGCTCTGGTTAGGGCAGACTCTCACCCCAAGGTACAGGAACTGATGTGTGCATTTCAGCGAGAGGAGCCTTTGCAGCACTGAGCCAGGGGGCTTTTCCTTCTTTCCATGGCATTCAGAGGCAGAGAAAAGTGTTTCCAGCCTGTCTGTGATGACAGGACATGCAGAGACAGCCCATGAAGTTTGTCCCAGCCTTCTCCTGCTGTCCAGGGTGGCCTCTATGCCATCCTCCTTAGGCTGTCCTTGGAAGCAGCAGCAGGAAATCCATGCAGGAAATGGGGGATCTCTAGAGTTAGCTGGGGCATACGTTGCTTGAGGGACAGGAGGTCCAGAACAAACAGCGTCACTTCCAAAATCGTTGAGGAGTGGAGATGGGTTGGACATGCCGTGGGACTTGTGCCCAGGCATCCTTGGATGTATCTGCGTGCAATCTCCTGATGCCTCATCCCTCCTGCTGTGGAAGGGGGTGTCCTTCCCAAACATTACAGCTGACTCAGACGCTCAGGGACCTCACCAGCCCAGGAACCCAGCTGCTTGCCTCCTCCTCCCCCATCCACACCACAGCTGCTCTGGGACAGCCTGCTGCATTTCCCCTGCTGTTCAGGGAAGATAGAGCAGAGGCAGACTGCAAGGTTTTGGAGGTGCTGAGCTCTGAGGTCAGCTGCTGGGCATGGTGGTGCCTTGGTTTGCCTCAAGGGCTGAGGAAGGGTGACGTCCGCTCCTGCCAAGTGGCTGAAGCTGAGGAGCCGTCACCTCTTCCCCCTCTTGGTTCTACAACCAGCCCATCTGCATAAAATATATCAATATGAGAAAATACATATAATACCTGGTTAGATGGAGATATAATTTATTGAAGCCATTGTTTAGGTCCCTTGGGTGGCACTACAAGTGCCCGGCCATGAGTCAGGCTGTCGTCAGCTTGCAAGGAGGGAGAGTCTCCCCTGGCGGTGGTGGTGGCCTTTGGCAGGCTGGAGACCCAGACAGAGACCATCCATGGGCGAAAGGGGGAAGCCTCTTCACGAGGCAGAGCTGGAGATGGGTGAAGGCAGCTGCCGAGTCTGGGAGGGCACAGCCCCACGCCCAGAGGGCACTGACAGCCCCCACCCACAGTGCCGGGCTGCTTCATTTTCATCCGCTGATCAGATATATTTACTTCTCGGGTATTTCCCTAACCAGAATTGACTGCACTATAATTGCCTATTTCTTTGGTCCATTGGCTGTTAACCTTGAAGCGCGTCGGGCGGAGGCAGGGAGGCCCTCCCTGTCAGGCCTGACCCCAGCCCGCGCCGTGGGCTGCCATGACAACCGCGACAGATGTCACCCATGCCGCCCGCGCCCCCCGGATGGGGAAAATCGATCTTGCGACGGCGCCGCCGTGCACAGCCACCGACCTGCCAAGTGTTTCTGGCTCAATCATTTGTTTCATCTAGCGAGGAGAGGAAAACATAAAAGAAATGAAATGAATTTGACCTCTGTCTTTCGCGTGACTCTGGCGCTGTGCTGAATCCTAGCAAGCACCTCTTATGAATTTGAAAAAATTACATTAGGAATAACATTTTGAAGTGAAATGACTCTTGTAATGTCAACCCTCCAGAAGCATGTTATTTCAAATGTCAGATACCTAGCAATCATTTGCTATTTTCTGCATGTGTCCGGAGGTTATCTTCACCTCGGATGCATTTCAGATAAATTATTTTAAAGAAACTACCTGTGAAGTACACAAGAAAGTATTGCCTGTTTTTTTTTTTCACTGCCCCAGTGAGGAGACCTTCTTTGTGGCTTCATAGAGCATCTCCATGATGAGAAGATGGTAAACAATGCTCTGAATTGACAATGTCTCTCCTTTATTAAAACTGTGCCAGAGGGTAAGAACTTTCCCGGTCTGGAGCAGCATTTCCTGAAATGGAGGCAGGTACACCAATGAAGACAGAGGATCCCAGGGGCACAAGAAAGGGGGCCCCCCAACCCCTCTGAGAGTTTGCTTGCTGCATATGCAAATTATTTAATGACCAAACTCTACAACTCTGTACTAACATTTGTCTATGCATCAATGTCATCCCAGCAATGTTACACGTGTCCAACAAATAGGGAAAAACCCAAACCCCATGAGGCTTGGTTCATGCCTGCCACTGGATGGACCTGCTGGCAAATTTAATAGGCAGCCCATCACAAACCTGTAGAGATGGAGAAATCTCTAAGATAACCTTGTCCTTAGAAAAAAAGAGGAAAGCAGCACGCCACTGAAGGTGATTACAGTAAAAAGGATGTCTTAAGATTTTGAATGCGATACGTCTGTCTCTCTGATGTGGGATATTTTATTACATTTTTGCCCTGAAGTGAAGCTGATGGAAGCCAGGCTTGCAATTTAAATCAATAAGAACCCTTTACCATGGCCATAAAATACTTGGTTAAACCTTTGAAGTGGCCACAGTTGAATGCGCAGTGAACACAGCATAAATGCTCCTTTAGATGTATTGTGTTAGACCACTGCTAAAGTGGCATTCTGAGGAAGCAGTGCCTGAGCACCTTCTGGGGCAGGGCAGAGCAGTCTGTCTTCTCTGGACCACTGGGGGGTTGCTGTAAGTCAGTGCCCATAACTGGTATGCTGCCCCTCACTGCAGATGTCCAGAGTTGGTGCTCCCAGCTCGATGGGTTTCCTGGGGTGGGGAGTCAGGCTTGAAAATCCCATCGTGTGTTATTCTACCTCTCGGCAATGGCTGGGGAAACAGGAGGCAACAATGGCTATATCAGCAGTGTTTCCAGGGCCAGGTCCTTGATTATGTAAATCCGCATTATTGCACCGAGGAGCAGGTCTGAATGACCCCAGCTGAGGTGTAGTCTGTGCAGGACAAACAGTGACTGCATGAATGTATGTCTGTCTAGCTTTTGGCACGTGCATGCATGAATGCATCTCACAGATACCCAGGTAAAAGCCTGTGTAATAGCAGAAAGCCCTCCGTGAATGTCATGAAGCATTTCACCATTTAATATTTAATACTTAATACTTACAGTAAGGATATCCAAAATAAAGGTTGACACTTCACCATTCTTGCAAATAAAGCAGTAGGAAAACAAGTTTAAATCTGTGCCCTGACTTTGCAGTTGTTTAAGACAAGTCCTTAGGGCTCTTTAAGGAGAAATCTGTTGTTTCTCTATTTATAAAGAAGCTTTTCATTTAAAGAAACGAAGGACCAAACACTACTTTATTATTGGATAAATCATACTGCTAAAGGCTCTGGCCCAGTGGCAGGGGAGAAGTGCATAGGGTAGACTGGTTCTTCCAGACACATAGGGAATATATTCAGAAGCAGCATTAAGTGCACATACTAGTTAGAGCACTGTATGCCCTCTGGGTGCAGGTTGCTGGCTGTGGGGAGGGTTCTGCCCTGTGGGTGCGCCCTCAGGCTGCCAAAACTTGCTCAGTTTGGGACAAACAGTCCAGCTGGTTGTGCTGTTTGTTCTGTTTCGTTCCCTTCAGTGAGAGCTGGATCCAGTCCAGGGAGGTTCAGCTCTTCAGCAAATATGCTAGGACGGCAAAGACAGTCTTCCTTTCTGTCCTGTACATTGAGAGTTTGGCCTTAAGCTGCTCTCAGTCTACCTAAGTATTACAGAGGTAGCAGCAGCATGTGTAGAAACACTGAATGCTCAGCAGATTGTAGGAACGTGGCCTTAAAAAAACTTCAGTATGTATTGTCTACAGCAAATGTTATTTGTAACAGATCCTATGTCCAGCAGGTGTGAGTCTATTTAATGGTTTATTTTTAAAAATATATAAATTAGGCTCACCACATTTACAGGTGCTGATTAGGATTGGAACTTGACTCTGCAACATTTTTTCTTTTTTATAACCCATTTGTCAGGAACATAGGTGTTTCTGGAACCCCAGGAGTGTGTCAGAATTGTCACATGTGTATATTCACTGCCAAACATGACCTTCTGTGTCAGTTTTTATAAGTACTGCTCCATACACCCACATTGTAAAACACAGATTATTCACATTCATTTGTTCATATAGATGCCTTATTGTTTCTTTTGCACTGAGAAACATCGTATGTTGTTGTTCCACAGTATTTTGATCTAAAAATAGCTGATTTAAGTGGTTGCTGTTATGCTTCACTGAGAAGTTTTGCTCGGATCTGAGTAGTTTGCTCCAGTGAAGTTCCACTGGCTTCTCTTGCCTTCATTCAGGCTATGTCCTTTCACTCCTTTTAGCCAACCCTGTGTCCTGACAACAACCTCCATGAATCACGCTTCACTGTCTCTTGCCCTGGATGAATTCAGCAGCAACATGCCCCTGGGTGCAAATGGGAGAAGTAAAACCTGCAAATTACCTAGAAAGACTTAAAAACATTTCTCTTATTCTAGATAATATCACCAAGAGCATGTCCTAGCTCAGAGTCCAAACCTATGTGGCCTATGAGGATAAACAATACAATGGGGAAATAATCAGATGAAGAAGGATGAAATGTGATTTGTTTCACTGTATTACATATGACAGTATGTATTTGTCCTACCTCACATCTTACTTACTAGTTAGGCAGAATTAGTTTGGATATGTGATTGTGGATTAAAAAAAAATTCTTCCTATTTCATCCCGTTGCTGGAGACTCCACATGACTGAACACAGACACCTGAGAAATTTTCCAAAAAAATATACATCCAGACTTGCAGCAAGTTTATCTGTTTATATTTCTCTCTCATTTTATTCCTATTTTTCCTTGGACTAGACTGGTAATGAAAGGCATTTCTCTCTCATGGGGCATCTGACAAGAAGACACACAGAGCTTTCTGACACGGTCACTGATTATCTCCCTTCAGTCTCTGGCTTACATAGATATGACTATCCAGAGAGACAGATTAAATAAAGGTCTAGATTGTACCATCTTTAATTTTATATAGTGGGCCTTTAAAATTAAGGAAATTGCCATGACTGTGCTATTTCTTCCCAGGAATTTTTCTGTGAATATGTCAGACCAGAATGAGACATGATAAAATAGAAGGACCCCAGTCCCTGCAGTCGCTGATGGGTAAGCTGCCTCAACACCACTTCCAGCTTGAGGTCCAGTTTTCTGTCTTCATCCATAGAAGGAGAAAGAAAGGATGAAAATGGATTTTCAAAACGGGGAAATTCTGACTCTAATCTCAACTCAGTATTACAGATAGTGGAAAGAAGCCCTAGCAGGGACACCAGGGAGACAAATCCTACAGCAGAAGGGATCATTTCCCTTTATTTTTATGTAATTCAACAGTTTTTGAGTTGTCCCTCATAGATTTTGCCAGAAACCTCATTGTTCTTAGTCAGAACAGCTGGCAGAAGGATATTGCTGAGGAGCAGCCCTTACGGATTGTCCTAGATCATTTCACAGAAAGGCCTCCTAGTAGTCATGGCTTGTTATGATCAGCACAGCAACCTACAATCAGTCCCCCTGAATTAGGCAATCCATCTGTCTCTTTTGTTTGAACAGCATGTAAATGTCCTTTCCCTGCTCACACAAGCACAGGGCGAGGTTCTTGGTTCAATTTTGAAGCCATTGTTTTAGGTCTGGATGCACGGCCTGAGAAAAGAGCTGTGGACAGGCAGAGGGGCACTGGCCAACACCACCTGCAGTTACCCTCTCAGGAAATTTGTAGTAATCAGCTTTTCCTCTAAACTTGCTATATACATCTCCAGAAACTGGTAGTTTTTCCCAGGTTGTAGTCCTTGTGGGTATGATCCTCTGAGTGCAGATACACTCATCAGCACAACCTTTGCCCATCTGCTTTCCCGATTCCTTGGCTGCTTAGACACTTTCCCCTAGGCACTACATGCAGGGAAGCTGTAGCAGGATCCCAGGAACAGTGGGTCAGAAGGGATGTTCTTGATCCCAAATATTTCACTGTTAACAAATCACTCTAGAAAGCACAAAAACCCTGAGCACAAACCTCCCACAGTCTAATTCTGAGGCAATCATAAACACAAGAGTCGGTGAGTTTTCTTCCAGCCTTCCTGCATTTGGTCTCTGCTTTATTTGCTCCATATGCTTCTTCTTCCAGACTTTACCATCAACCTCCTCCGTAGCAGTGGTTTGGAGTGCTATTCAAAGACAAAATCCAGTAAAATACATTTGCTCCTGTAGGAAAGAGCTTTTCGTATCTGAGGGCTTGTTTGCTTCTGCAGTAAAATCTGTGCTGTAATCTACAAATGAGTTTGCATTCCGACATGGGGTGACATTCTTCAGTGAAGGTCACAGCGTTGTATAGAAGCATTGACACAAAACACGTTTCACGGAACAAAATGGAGTTCACAGTTTGACACAGATATATCCTCAATCTGTCATGCAGTTTTCTGCCTTAACTTGATGGTCAAAGTAGCTGGCCAGGTGTGAGCAGGGAGGTGATCTATGTCTCTTCAATAGCAGCAGTAATTTCCTTGTCCCTCCTCAAACTTGCCCCTGTTCCAAGATGATGGCAACACTGGTCTCTTGTCCAACCTTCTGATCGATGGAGTGACAAGCTATTTCTTTCTCAAGTGAGTCCTAATCTCCTATTATGCCACAAGTACACAGTCTACTGTGATAAAAGCTTGCAGTCTATGATACCTGGTCAAAACAATTATTTTGGTAGTTGTTCCCTATGGATTTGGGCTGTGACATGTGAGGTGGCTAAACTAATCCCCGGAGCAAAGGGATTCCTAAAGTGAAATATGATTTAGAGGACATTGGCTGGGGTTTGGAATTCAGTACATAATTCTTAAAACTAGTCAGCTCTGGAGTTATCTGCCTTTCATTGTATTCTTTTACTTGACTTTTGAATTGCACAGTTTTCTGAATCCAGGAGTATTTCAGGGTGGGTGTCACCCATCAATTTGTTAGGCACGTTCAGCACTTTGCAGGATTTACTTCTCATAAATCAAAGTTATCTGATCTGTTGTCTTGGCACAAAAGGGTAGTCTACAAGGTGCAAAAGTTTAATTTTCAAGCTGCTTGTAACAGCCTGTTCAGACAGGCTTCTCCTAGGCCATATTCTTTCTGTCTGGAAACAGTTCAAGTGACAGGATTTCCACCACAACTTTTTTAGGTTAACTTTGTACCTGAAGAAATCCTTCTGTCAAGCTGCCTGTCAAGTAGAAGATCCTCTCAGCAGCAGTATGATAATTTTCATCCCTAAAAAAGGGAAAATATTGTTTTCTGAGTTCTGTGGAAGGAACATTGAGGACAGCTGTGTAGCTACCTTGCTCCAGGCTACACAAAAAGCTTGTGAGAGGCCAGGAATCTGAAGACCTCACGTAACTGCTGGGCCAGCCATTATTTACACTATTATGTCCAGTTATGTTGCATTGTAATGCAACATAATGAAGGCTTCCTCTCTGGCCTTGGAGGTGACACCCTTCTCTGGTAAAAAGTGAGGAATATACAAGTTTTGAATGGTGCAGACCCTAATTCTTCATTCTGTTAAACTCAGCTCAGCACCATAGAGTGTTCCAGCTCCAAGCTAATTTATAACAGCTGGATATCTAGCAAGGAAAAGTGACTGTCGTGCATAACAGTTACTTCTGTCCACCTCCTTCTCCTGAACCCATCTTGGTGTGTTCCTTCTTGTTATCCATGGAACTACAGGCAAAGCTGGTGCAGAAAGGTGTTGTACCATCTTGGCTGCCTGTGTGACACTGTCCCTGCACAGGGAGACTTCTCCACTTTCCTTACCTGTAAACTTCAGGGTCACTTCATGGTAATTACACAAAATAGCCTGTATGAGAATTTGGACTCTGAATTCTTGTTTAGTGGTGATAAACCTTGATAAAGAGCTGGTCATATCTGTGGAGCCAGGCTAAGTTAGTGACTGTGCTCCTTCCAGGAGAATTAGCAGATCCCTAGCCAGAGAAGAGCAATGCCATAAAGTGTAGGGGTTTTTTGATTCAGCTTCTGTTCAGGTACAGCAAGCCATGCCTAGAAAAATGATCTGTTAGAGGTCCCATGATCTGTCAAAGGCCTTTGCAAACAGATTTCCTTGGCCACTTGATTTCCATAGCAGATACTTGCTCTTACTAAAGTTGTCAGGCTTTGTTACTGAGTAACAGTACAGCCTCCTCCAGGATCCTCTTGCCTCTTCAGAATCTGAATTTGTTTCACGTGGTAATCAGAACTATGTCTATGTCAGTGGATCCAGGAGCATATCAAAGTTCATGAGTCTGGATATGTGTTTCACTCATATCTGAGAACAGGCTGAATATTGGCTTCTTGTCTGCTTTCACACCAGATTTCATAGAAAGAAAAATGCAGTATATGGGCCACTGAAGGATTTGTGCATCCTTAGGCCTATCAGCTAAATGTAGGTATTGCCCAAGTAGCTGGATTTCAAGGAGGCCCTTTATTACCACATCTCTGTGATACCTTTAGGAATATTGTTTATAGAGTTACCATCCTGCAAATTGTTATATTCTAGTCTCTAGCTAATCTTTTCCCCTCTCTGACATAATAGGCCATCTCTCATTACAGTAACTTCCTCCCATTTACCTTCAAGTCAGATAATAAAGGGTCTTTATTCAGTTACAATGGATCTAAAATAGTAAAGTCCTACTGTCTTCAATATGGTACTTTCAGTTCATCAGTTCATGATCAGTCCCAATTTATTTGATTATTTTTCCTTACACATCAATCCCTCTTGTCCCATAGATATTTTTATTAGTTCTTTATGGATATGCTCAGTGGGTAGAAGGATGTCCATTGTATTAAAGATTTGATCGTAAGGGCTGTTTAGAAGGATATGCCAGTTCTCATGGAAAGAAGCACAAGCCTGCTAAACAATCAGTGCAAAAAACATGAAGCTGAAATAGAGTTTTTTAGCATTTGTTTTTTCCCAGTCTGAGCATGTATAAACACTATTTGTAGTGCAGTCTCAGAAATATATCCACGTCCACGGCTTGATTGTTCTGTGGCAAAAATAGTTTTGTATTTTTATTTTCATACCATTTTTTTTGGAGGGGGAGTCTGTAAGACTAGCTCTTTATGAAAATAATATATTTTGTACTCTGTTTTCAGTAAAATGGTTGAAGTCAATGATCTTAAGGGTCTTTTCAAAGTAAATGATTCCATGATTTTATGATTCTGTGGTTTCTCAGTGAAGTGGTTGAGGCTGATGCCGTTATCCTGCCTATGTCCATGCATCCTCATGACACTTAGTTAATTATGTTTTTTCTCTTCAAAATGTTCACTCCTTGTCCTGTTATCCAGAGACTGCCTTTCAAATTAAGCATCCAGCATCTTCTGATGATAGTTTCACTTAACAAGGAAATATTTGACTGCAAGATGTACATTTAAAACATAATAATTTCTTGCCCGTGTGGTGTAACTTAAAATGAAAACCAAACCAAAGCTAGGAGGCTGTTAGCTGCAGTATCTCCAAACTACTTTAAAAAGCAGTAGTTCAGCCACACATGTTCATAAAAAAGAGGCTGAAATTATCTTATCTAAGCCATTCTTAGCAGTTGTCCTGCAGAGTTATTGATCCTTGGCTGCTCATCTAATGAGCAAACTACACAGTGGACCACAAGTGCATTTCAGTTTTATGTGCAAGTGCTGTAAACGCTATTTTCAAAGTTAATATATTATTTTTGTCAGTTTTATAGCAGCTTATTTAAAGTGTTATTAATGTTTAGAAATGTGATTTGGGGGTTATTTTATTGGTGTTTGACTCAGTTTTAAACACTCCTTCTTTATCCCCTCTGTGCTCAGGCTGCATATATATAATTTTCGAAGCTGCTTGCCTCTTTCTGGGTTTGTCCCTGATTGTTTCATTAATCTTGGCTCCTCCTTAAGACACTTCTACTACCATAGTGGAACAGTCTGAGTCCTAAATTGTAAGTCTTTGTGAATAAAAGATGTCAACTGGATAGATTTCCAGATGACAGAAACTGCAAGGAGCGTGTGGCTATGCCTGAAGGGTAAGGACCAGCCCTCCTCATGGGTTTGGGTTTATGCCCCAGCACAGGGTGGGACACACTATACCAAACCCAGAGCATCCCAGAGAGGCATTATAACCCTGAGACTCCGCTCCAAGCCACAGGCCCTCCCCTGTTTCAACCTTTCTCTGGAGGAAGTAATTTTGCTTCTGTCCTGGATTTCAGAAGGACAACCCTGCCTTTGTTCTGTGGGTGGCCAGGAGTGAGCTCCAGGCTTCCCAACCCACCTCCTCCTCCTCTGGAGAGAAATAAACATGCACAGGGCAGCACATACATAAGTTTATAGTAGCAGCAGCTGTCAGGGAATCTGTGCAGGGAGGTCTCATGCCCTTCAGCTCTTTTGGATAACTGTGTTATCCTCACGCCCCTCTCTGCCTTTGATGGAGTGAGAGTGCAAAGCACAGCCCTGTTCAGTGAGCTGGACTGGTATCAGATGCAGGGTGACAGTGTTGGGGCAGGTGTCAGAGACAGGTCTTTAGGACCTGGTCCTGTGCTCAGACACCATGACTAGCTCTGTAGGCACTCTGGTACAATGAGCATACACATGGCCAAGCTCCTCAGATCCCAGAAAAAGGGAGGATGTGGCTTTGCTTTGCACATCAGCACGTTGTTGAACCAGCAATGGATTCTCCTGGGTGGGCAGTGAAAAGCAAGAGGTACTCTCCTCCCTGTGAGTGCCTGCAGTATCATGGTACAGCTCCTGAAAGATGAGCCTTAGCAGCTAAGGACATCACTTTCTGTAATTTCAGTGACCTTAACACAGGGAGCCCTCTGACATATTCCTCAGGGTGAACTGAAGCCTTTCCCCTGCCGCACATTCAGGGCACCGTCCAGCAGAGCATGTGCTTAGTTTTTAATGCATGGATGATCCCAGTGAGCTTCAGGCATGTTCTGAAATATGAACGAGTGTTTGAAGTGCTGAGCATCTTGGGGCTATCAAGCCCCAAACGGATCAATCCCAACACATTATGCAAACTGTGGGTCTTCCAACTTCACGTGTTAAAGGTACACAAAAAGGCTGAAGAACTGTCTACTCAAGGCATGTGCCCTCGTGGGAAATCCAGTTATATAACCTGTTCCTCTCTGAAACCCACTCCCGTTCTCAGCCACTTCCATAGCCCTTCACTGTTTCCACCCTATTCTTGTTAGAGCTGGTGACCATCATCACCAAAATGAATGTAAAATACATTTAAGTAGCTCTGCTGTTTTCATCTTTCTGCCTTACATATTTTTGTTGTGTCTGTTGTTTCTGCTATTTGTCCCACATTTTAGAGGACAAGCCAGTCAGTGGGTTAAGTGACAGAATATTTTTCATCTTATTTAAGTATGTCTCTATTAAAATGTAAACTGCTTTCTAACCTCTTTTGGGAAAAGAATGAAAAAAAAAAAAGCCTACTCCTGCAGATGCAGTAAAGTCATGGTAATTTTCCCCAGTTGGAACTCCTGACTTTGTGTCTTAGCATCATATACAGCATAATTTATAAAAGTGTGAGCAACTGCAGAATTGTTCTCCTAATAGATTCTGAAGATTCCAATTTCCATTCTGCCACACAAGACTGAAAATCCACTTGTGCTCAGTTATCTGTATCTTTGCCTCATCCTCAGACTGCATCAAAAATCAGGTTCAGGTGCAGGTTAAGAGCATGCATTTACCTCAGGAATATGGGACTTATTAAATATCTCTACACAATTAACATCACCATATCAATAAGAATTATCATTATGTCCTGTCAATCAGGTGCTGAATTTTGCTTCAGGGAAACAAAACAATTTAAATTATAGCAAGTGCCCCCCCTTCTTTTTTTTACATGCTTCTCTTAAAATTGGATAATTATGTGGCTTTTCATTAGATTCCTCTAAGCATAATAGATCACGATATTCACCCTTTGACCTTGGTGATGAATGTTTCTGGTGAAAACATGTGACAAGCAGTGTTCTAATGAGAATAAAATACTGAATAACTGTGAGTCTCACATAATGAAAGAACAAAAGCGAGAACCACAACTACTTTTAAGGCTACAGTGCAAAATGTGTTCATACAGCAATTCTGATGGATTGGAAAAGCAACCCTTTCTTATTTAAGATGGTACCAACAAACTTTGGTATCAGAGGCAGAGACAAAGGCAAGAAAAGACAAAGGAATCTTTGTATTCTGTGTAAACTCTGTAGAAACATGAGAAGTGGCCTTTATCTGTGCTGTCTAGGCAAGCTGTTACACAAAGCTCTGCTATTAAGTTTTCCTAAACATCTCAAAATTTTATGAATGTATTTATGCTATAAAAGAACTATAAATTCAATTTGTTTCCAATAATTTAGAGTGGGGCTAAGAAGGTCAAATTCTCCCTCATGCAAACAGCCACACACAGTAGTCAGTAAAGTTACAACAGTGGTCATTATTATTCAGTGTGTTTATAAAGAATTATTTTTGGACTGACAAAGATGACATACCAGTCATCAGTGCCAAAACAGTGAGGGGAAAAAAAGGAGGGTTGGCTGAATTAAAAATTGTTATCAGCTGCCTTTTTTTTTTCTGTTTTGCATCTTGGAACCCTACTGCCACCTTTCAAAAGGAACCTCAGACCAGAGTTACTTACACCCACATCTGCCACGATCGTTCAGACCCTAGTCTCACTGGAGAAATGACTGCAGCAGGAATGTTTGATTTAGTAGACAGTTATCTTTCAGTTTTGTTCTATCTTGGTTTCGCTTGTGTTTGGTTTTTGCATTTTGTTTGATGTCTGAGAAATTTGTTTCTCATCTGAATTATCACCTCTGCTCATCAAACTTTCAGTCAACTTCTGAAGAAAACCTTTTGCTTCTAATTTCTGGGTGGAGTTCATCTCTGATTCAAGGTCAACTGTTCCTTAGCCCATAAGAGAAATGGCTTTTTGTCTGAAATCCTGCCTTTGCAAAGACAGTGACTGTGTTACTGTAGACTCTTGGGACCAGGATTTCAGCTATGCTTTGTGCCAGGGTCTCCTTCGAGTTATCCTATTATCACTGTTATTGGCACAATATTGTTGTGAACTGAGGACTACGTGAGAGAGAAATTTGGTCTCTTGTCTTTATTAACCTTACAAAATACTTTGATCTAAATTATGCTACTTTTATTTAATAAAATGAATTAAATAATATCAAATATTAACAAGGAACAACATCTATTATTTCCTCCACAGTTATGCCGTAAAGCTCTCTAAGCAACTTCATCTGATGCCAGGCCCTCTGCTTGTACCCATGAGGAATTTGAGGGTTAAACTAAATGAGATGAAAAGTCAGGAGATTTGCACGGTAATTTGAAAACAAAATGAAAAGCCAGTGTAAGTATAAAGCCCTATTTCTCCTTCCCCGTGTCTGTAAGCACCGTGGACAATAATGCACTTTAAGGGAATTAAAGGATGAGGAAGGCCTAAGGGGCATGCTGTGCTGGTAAGAAGGTGCATTTTGCATGCTTCCTACAGGATGACCTGGAGAGGAATCCCACAGAGGGAATGATGTGCCATGGAGCCCCTTTCCACCAGCAGCCCTTGTCCTGTGGGTTAACCCTCTCCACCAGCTGGTCCACATGGCATGCTAGGCTGCTCCAGAAGTGCTGGAGAGGGCTCTGCTGGGGAGAGCTCTGCCCTCATGCTCCCTCCTTGCTCCAAGAGGCTCTCAGCCTGCTGCTCCTCCTGCCTGGACTCCCTGTGCATGTGGGGTGAGCTGGGAGCTGCAGGGCAAAGCTGACAGACTCGCACAGCAGTCCAAACCACTCAAATATTTGGTCATTCATGTCTCATCAGCTGTGAAAATATCCAGGGAGAAAAGAAGAGCATACCTATAGCAAGGTCTAATGAAGAGAGCAAGTTTTGATTTTCATGCAGGTGAATCTTTAAAGGCAAAATAATCTTATTGATTGTTCATTACAGTTGTCTGAATTGAGGGCTGTCTCCTCGGTGATTGAAATTTACTGTGATTGATGGGATCTCATAAACTCAGATCAAAAGGAGAATAAAAATGAAGGATTGTAAAGGCACATGACCCCAAATAAAAATGTTAGTGTCAGAAAAAGTAAATAAAAATGTACTGTATGCATTAACCAATGGTGTCTGCATACCCAGTGGCTATCACTTAAATGTACTGCAACAAGTACTTTGATGTTATAT